>CM031242.1:948963534-949498534 GCA_018340775.1 Taxus wallichiana var. yunnanensis
GGAAAAAATAAATGGACGAAGAAGAACGAAAAAAAAACTAGAGAGACAGATAGAAGGGCTAAAAAGGTAACCCATTTAAAAGACATGAATACTTGAGCTACGGATGAACATAAAAAATGGGTTTTCAGAAGGAATAAATATTTTAAAAGGGATTACAAAATATTTGGTCATGGGTGGACAAAAATGTGGTTTCAAACAGAGCAACACATTTTGACAAGAATATGAAATGGAACTCGGTATGTAAAAATTACAACACCTACCAATTTTCTTTCATGGGTTTCAGGAAATCAGTGTAATTCTACTAACATGGGGTTATCCCTCAAGATGTGGGACTTGCAAACTTGAGATAACCCTCCGGAGAAGGATGACTTCCTCTACCTAATCCTAATGCTAAACTAATCCTAGAAAGGGAAATGCAACTATCCTAACACTAACCTAGATTTTCCAAGGGACCAGGGAAGAAAGAGATGCATAAAATGAAATTCCTAAACTAAGGGGGGCAATAACACCAAGAAAAGGGGTGAGATACTCTGTTGAGGGAGGATGAAATAGGGAAAGAGGGGATGATGGAGGATGAAACTGCAAGTGAAATAACATGCATGAAATACAACAATAATAATGGGGAGGCAAGAAAATACAATAAAAATGAGCTAGGGTTTAAGAAACACCAAAAACACAAAATTTTATTGCTTCAAAGTATGCATGTACCATTACCTTTGATGCACAAAAACATAATTACATTGTTAGGCCTAAGAGAAGGCTCATGAGATCAAATGGAATTGAGGAAAAAATTTCAAGTTTTTCCCGCCTCCTAGATGTCTTCTCAAAAATGAGGGGTTTGATTCCATTATATAGCCATTCTTCACCCACCCTCATTAAAGAGGTAAGGGCACCCATAATATTTTTCTTCCCAAGGGTACCTTTTTTAGAAAAAGACATGGGCATCATACCGCATTAAATATGGTTTTGGGATATCATTCATTCACATCATTTTACTTGTTTGGGACTCATGGGCCGCCCAACCATGTAACCCATCCAACCGTGTTGTTCCACCTGCCCAGGCATCCAACTTCATGACCCGTCTAACCATGTGTCACCTGACTTCGACTATCCAACCTTGGGGGTTGGACGTCATCTAACTATGTGGGCCATAATTTTTTGTGGTCGTTGACCAACCCCAATATCTATCCAACCTGGGTGACCGAGCAACCTGTGTGTCATGCAAATGAGAGGGGTTTAACAAGGCGTCCAAAATTGTCCGTACACATCAAAAATGTGACTCGACCAACCTCTTCGTACCATCCAACTTGGGTGACTCGACTAACCTATGTGTCATGCAAATAAGTGGGGTGCGATGTCTTTGAAAAATTTAACCCGACCAACCTTGTCGCATCTTGTCCAACTTGGGTGAGTTGACCAACCTGTGTGTCGTATAAATGAGAGGGGTGTGATGCGTCAAAAAATGTGACCCTACCAACCTCACCTACCAACCTACGCAACCAACCCAAAGAGACCAACATAGCTGACCAACCACCATGCGTCCAACCCGATGACCAACCTCGAGTCATCCAACCCAGTGACCAACCCCGGGAGGCCAACTTTTGAAGGTGATATCTTGAGCTCCTAGATGATTTTTAGGGTGAAAATTTTATATGATTTCACATGAAAACAATCCACCGCATCCAATGGTGGTGGTCTCAATATATGTATTTGACTTTATCACTATGAAATGGCTCATTCTTCTTTGGGATTTCATGTTGTGCGTCGGAAGAATGAACTACCTTGGGAAGTGTATGATTATTCAAGATGTCTCATCTTTTCCACAATGTAATACATGGAAAATGACTTCGTAGGTATTTTTGGACTTATAATTCTTCACATGGCTATCAGAATCTTCTGTTGAATCTCAAGTCCTCTTTCACACTACACACTATTTAAGGCCCGAAAGCCTACTTCTGATGGATGGCCCCAAGACCATGAAAACTTCCCTGAATCACTTGAAATGATTCCAAAACTTGAAATCTCAGCTGTATCAATCTAGATTTCTACATGAACCTATTTCCAGTGCTCAAACCTTTCCTCCCAGGTTGTCTATTTTACAAGGGGTAAAAATAGATAGCAATTGGCAACCTCTGGGGAAATGCCGCTGTAGATGTGAGACCGATTTCCTAAAGCATCCATTGGGCATGGAGTCAGTATTGGTACACCTATAAAGTGATCCTAAAATATGAATTATTCCCTTGAGCCATTAAAACACTGATGTTTAAACCTGTAACTTCCTGCCACTACTCATATTTTCCCTCTTATTTACAAAATTGTCTAAATTAAGGTTTTGTGAGAGTGGAAAATTATCTTGATCCTATAATTCTCTTCTTATGAAAATACAATATATAGATCAAAGGTTGAATCCATCTTGAAATTGTCCTTAATATGATTTCTTGTCAAGTATGAAATAAAACCAATTGATGATTCCTTGAAAAACATAAAACTGTAGAAGTCATGGGAACACAAGCTTATTCTCGAAAGGTAGGGATCTGTTGTTGGAACTAATTTTTCTCAGAAAACATGCCCCCTCCAAAGAATGGATCATGCAAGATAAAAAATGCCACAACACATGCTATGTACAAAACTAAAAATCATACACACCCCAAGTGGAGCATGCAGAGTATGCATACGCACTTCTTCTATAGAAATCAAGCCTACCTACTCTATTCTAACTGGAGGAATGGGAAACTTCACATAAACCCTGACACTGGAAAGGAAAAGTAGCTACCTTTCCTCAACATTATATACCATGCAACCGATTTGACAATGGGTGTGGTCATGGTCATAGATGAAAGACTAGCATAGGGGTAATCCTCCACCCATCCAACCAAGGTATCAATAAATAAAGAAAATACCTCCTCCAGCTGATCTATATTCGGATGGAGGTGTTGTTGACCCTTGGTGAATTGAAAATTGTCCTCATACTCTGAAATGAGCATGACCGATAGAAAATCTATCCCATGATCCAATGAAGCTAGGTATTTGATTGGGAAATGCCTAATTCTTGTGATTTTCCCACTCATTTTTGCTCGGCCCCACAACTAGGGCTCTCATGCAGACCTTCTTCTTGAATATGGTTATTTGTAGGTTGATCCATGCTTTCTTGTGCCTCTTAAAATAGCTTTATTTACACTTTGATGGCCATTAGAATTCCTTCAATCTCTTCATCCTCTATCTCCTCTTTCTCTTCGCTAAAATTTCAACAAGTTCTAGACAAATAGAGTAATGAGGATCATTGCATTTTGTAAAATCATCTTTCTCACTTTGTAATTGTTCCTCCTTGAGGCTTTGGGTGCCAACAATGTTTAAAAACAATTTATCCTCCCGAACTTCCCAATCTTATCCTCCTTCTCACCTACCTACTTTTTCTTTGATTCAGCTTCTTCTTTGGCATATTTTTAATTTCCTCATCCTCCCAATCTAAATTAAACCAGTCTCCTATCGATACAAAATTTACATCTTCGAATAGACTAGTTGAGGGAGAGGTGTAAGAAGGAATTTTTTGCATTATATATAGCTCAAGTATAGGTGCTTGATGCTCAACAGATCTGAATTGATCACTTGGGGGCACCAAATGACCCTCCAAAACATAACCCCTATGTTGTTATGTTTCCTCTGAAAAATTTGCATGATTCTACATGAAGCATTCCTACTTGGGACATTGCATGGCCATATCCTTTTCTCTGACAACATAACATGTTTCCCTCTCTACCATCCTTGTAGGATAATTTGGTTTAGTGATAGTTGGGTAGAAGGTAGGGACAACATATGAAATACCACAACTCTTAGGGACATTGGTGTATGAGTTAGGGAAGTTGGGTAGTGCATTGGGTGGAGATGGGAGGGATCTTGGTGTAGCTTAGGGAATGCTATGGGAATGAAACACCTATGAGACGTCAAATGAAGGGTAAGGAAGCAAAGGGGCTTCCTTATTTTGGCAAGGAATGATGGATTTTTCAATATTTACACAAGGAGAAGGAAGAACTTGAGGTGGTGAGGGAGGGACTGTAGAGCAATATGGATGGATTTTCTTTTGTTGACTTGAATGAGAATATTCTTAGCTTGTAATGCAATGGATAAATATAGAGGAAGAATGTTTCCCCCTAAATATTGAATCAATATAGCTAAGTTAGCATCAAAGGACTTCAAATAATACAAGAATGTCATATCTTATGAGGGTTTGTATTCTTGAGGGATTCGGTGCCAAGTCTTGTGAATCGAGGTTGAATTACGAGATTAAATTCATCGAATCTTGTTGTATTTTGTTAATATTTTTATGAGGAAAATAACATCTACATCCTCCTTGAACTGGTTGTGAAGTTTTTCTCCCACTGATTCCATGAGGAAATGTATTGTGGTGTGAAACTGTTGTACCAATTTTTATCGTTGTCTTTGAGAGATGCAACTAGAAGTATGAGGAAAACATTCTCCTCCATGATAGTATGAATGACACAGTGGTTGGAAACATCATGAATGTGATCAATAGGGGATTGATATCCATTTCCATGAAAGAGAGGTACATTCTTCGTGGTCACCCAGGGATAACGAGATCCCACTTACGCAAGTGAAGAGGACTGGAACTAAAATGAGGGAATGGAAAATCTCCTTGGAGAGCCATGACTAGAGAGGAAATATTAAAATAAAGTTTGTAACCAGAGATGATGGGCTATTTGAATCAGTCAAGTCACTATTTTGTCTTGAGAGTGCCTCCAAATTCTGAAACCTTCACCAAGAACACATCAAACGTGATGAAGTGAAGTGGTAAGGTGCTTTAAAATTGTTCTAATGGGTGTGCCAAAAATTTTATGTTAAAATTACGGCACCCACTCATTTGCTCTAATATATTTGGGGTAATCAGTGTAATTATAATAACATGGGGTTATCCCTCAATATGTGGGACTTGCTGACTTGAGATAACCCTCTTGAGAAGGCATGCTTCCTCTACCTAATCCTAGAAAGGGAAATGCAACTATACTAATACTAACCTAGATTTTCCAAGGGACAAGGGAAGAAAGAGATGCATAAAATGAAATTCCTAAACTAAGAGGGGAATTGGCACCAAGAAAAGGGGTAAGATAAAATATTGAGGGAGGATGAAATAGGGAAAGAGGGATTGAGGGAGGTCGAAAAATCTTACATAGACCTAGATCCTAATCCGCCATAAAAATCCACTTAACACAACATCATAAACTTGTAAGTGAAATAACATGCACAAAATATAACAATAATAATGGGGAGGAAAGAAAATACAATATAAATGAGCTAGGGTTGAAGAAACACCACAAAACACAAAATTTTATTTCTTGAAATTATGCATGAGACCATTACATTTGATGCACAAAGGCATAATTACATTCTTAGCCCAAGAGAAGGCTCTCGGATCAAATGGAGTTGAGGGAAAAATTTCAATAGTTTCCCAGATCCTGAATGTATCCTCAAAAATGAGGGATTTGTTTACATTATTTATCCATTCTTCACCCAACTAAACATTAAAGAGGTATGGGTACCCATACAATTTCGCTTCTTGAGGGTACCTATGTCAGAAAAAGACATGGGCACCATACTGCATTAAATATGGTTGATGGGTTGTCATTCATTCACCTACTTTCAACTATTTGGGACTCGTGGGCCACCTAACCATGTAACCCATCTAAATGCACCATACCACCACCCAGGCATCCAACTTCATGACCCGTCTAACCATGCGTTGACTAACTTCGACCATCGAACCCTAGGGGGTTAGACGTCATCGAACTATGCGGGTACATGCTTTGTGGTAATTGACCAACCCCAGTAACCATCCAACCTGGGTGAACCAACCAACCTATATGTCATCCAAATGAGAAGGGTGTGACAGATGTCTAAAACTATCCATACATGTCAAAAATATGACCCGACCAACTCCGTGGAGTCCAACTTCCGAAGGCAATATCTTGAGCTCCCGGATGAGTTTTGGGGTGAAAGTTTATATGATTTCACATGAAAACAACCCAATAAATCCAATGGTGGTGGTATAAAGATCTAATTTTTAATTTATCACCTCTAAATGTCTCATTATTTCTTGGAATTTCTTGTTGCGTACCCAAAGAATGAATTGCCTTGGGAAGTGTATGATGATTCAAGATGTACCTTATTTTACACCATGTAGGGAATGTAAAATGAATTTTAGAGGAAATTTTTGGACTTATAACTATTCAAATGGATATCATAATATTATGTTGAAGCTCGAGTCCCTGTTTCACGATGTACACTCCTTAAGGCCCAAAAGTATGCTTCTAATGGATGGCCCCAAGACCTCCGAAACTTCCCTGAATCACTTGCAATGCTTCCCAAACTTGAAATATCAGTTGTATCATTCCATATTGCTCCATGAACCATTGTCTAGTGCTAAAACCCATCCTCCTAAGTTGGTTATTTTACAAGGGGTAAAAATAGATAACATGAATTGTAAAGGTGTTAAAGGAAAAGGTAGTGACATGATTACTATGCAAAACACGAGAACTAGGCAAATAAAGAGAGGTTACAAGTGCCCACCATCAACTACGGTACACATACAATAACATATATTCTTTTGATAAATACCTATTTTAGTTGTATCTGATATTTTGACGTACTTGATAATGTCTGTTAAAGCTTTGTATTCTCTCTAAAACATAATATCAACGAGATTCTATATGTAACCTATTTTCTTGTCTCTTTTGATTTTTTCCTTTGTGGGTCTCCTGATCTGCACTCATACCCATGATCTATCCACAATCATTGTTTTTTTTTTTCTTATTTTTGTGCCCCCAAATGTAATTACAATCATTGCATTGCCTCGACTTACCATTCCAAAACCCTCTAGGAATCGAGCACTCGGACTAGTAAATTAGTTCCTGTGCATGTTGTATTCTGATTTCAAGATCTCCTTTTCTATGATTTAAAAATAAAAAATAAACCCTAATATATATATTTTTCTAGTTGTTTTTTTTTTTCCAAATGCATTCAATGAAAGAAATTATGAAAACTGAAAAAAGTGGGAATAGGAAATTTCAAAATTTGAATTTCCCCTTCTTAAAGAAAAAGTGTGGGATTTTTATATTTCAAATATTGGAATTTAATGTGGGGATTTCGCATATTATACTTTGAATTCACTCGTCATTAATATTTGCATTTAATTCAAGGCATATCGTGGGATACAGGGAAACCAAATTGATTAATTTTACTTACTTTAGAAACAAGTGGGACAATGACAAAAATTTGTGTGAACACTCCGGAAAATGACAAATATTATTTTAAGCATAATAAAAAACAATTTAGAAAAAAAAGTGAATATTATGAAACATTTTTTGTTAATTTTAATAAGCGATATACGCCTCATAAATTATTATTTTTAATCGAGCCTCGACTTGATATTTTTAAAAATATAATGTAGGTTAATTCGGGGGATAGCGTAGGATACAGTGGAAATAAAATTTTATTCATTTTATCTACTTGAAACAAGTGGGAAAATGACAAAAATTTCTTTGTGGACAAGTGAGAAAATAACAATTATTAATTTCAACATAGGGTAAGTGCACCAAGTTGGGGGGCCAAAAGGGGGTCTTAAGTGGATGCATTTTTTTGAAAAATAAAAACTTCAACTTGTACAAGTTTTTTGAAATAGTTACACTCAAAATTGGAAGATGTTGTAGAAATATGAATCGTAACATTTTGAGTCTAGTTTCTAAGCTACTAAATTTTATTGAAAACGGATAAGTTTAAGTGGGTCAAATAACTAAAATACCAATAAGTGGTCCTATTTTTGTTAAAAAACATAATAGAGTGACTTTCGTGCCCCCACCATTTTTTAACACCATTTAGTATTTTTGAAAACCCTTTGGTAGAAAGATAGATAGGAGCATCCGGTATGTGTTATAATTTATTATAGATTTTTTTAGTAAGTATTTTTTTAATGATTTTCTAGTACTGAAATTTTATGTTTTGAAAAATAATAGAGCTCCGACCCGGCCCCCTCTCTACCTCAAAAATATCAATTTTTTTTTTTAATATGTATAGAATTACACCTAGTTTGTGCTTAAAAACTTTTATTCAATTTCGATGAGTTAAAAAAAAAGATACACGAAAAAGATAGACATGTTTAAACTTCAAAAAATAACTATAAAAAGGCTTAGTTAAGAAAATAAATAATATGGAAACCTTGTATTTATTAGAAAATTTGAAAAATATTATTTATACAAAGAAGAAACTCTACTTTACGTCGTTGTATAATTTTTTTAAAACAAATTGATCATTTGATGTTGATTTAACATGGAAAAAGTTGGATTTTTTTGTTTTTCTCGCAAAAACACATAGTTTGTTGTGTTTATGCAGTCCATGCCTTAGGCTTGGGGATCCAAATCAGATCCTAAGCCGTGAGGCATGTGTTGAAAAGGTCAAAAACATAACATATACACGTTATAACGTGTACGTGAAACATAACATGTATGAATTATTCTTTTATTATATATTGTGGCCCCCAACGTTGCTTTCATCTCTTTCACGGGAATTCTGCAAACATTCTTTTTGCTTTGCAATTTTCTCTACATTCTTACACGATTTTTAGTAGTTCATATTTTCCCCTACCCCACTAGTTGATTTTTTCTAATCATGTGTGATAAAATTTGAGCTAAGGACAAGAGGAAAGTCAAGAACAAGACAGGAGCAATTGGAAGAGAAGAGAATAAAGAAAATTGAAGAGGATGCAAAAACTTCATACATGACAAGGGACATCTACTATATCAAATGTAGCTAATGTATTAGAAAATGGGGATGAAATACATAATGAAAATGTAGAGAATAATGATTTTACAATGAATAATGATATTTAATCGAATGATAATTTTGGTATGGATGAAGAAATTTATATGAATCCAATTGTTGAACCCGTATCTCGAGAATCCAAATGTTAACCCCGAAATTTATATGAAAACATTGAATGAAGAAAGTATCCTTGTAAACGAATCTTCACCTATAAGAACATCTCCTTCCATTTTTGAAGAAAACCAATTCACTTAATTTAAATTGATGAAAATATTATAAAACCAATGCCTAAATTTTTTTGAAATAAATAGGAGATGAAAAGCTAGTGGAACTTGGGATAATTACTTTGAGAATTTAAATGACACACAAAGTTGTCAATTATTTGTTACATTGATGAAATTAATTAAGATGAGACTTATAATGAACACCCGGGGTTAATAACATCTAATTTTGTTGAGCAAAATGCGTCAATTGTTGAAAACATACATAAAGCATACAAAACTTTAGGTGGCAAAAGACGCGCCAAAGATAGTAATGCTACATGGCGTGCACTTAATAATTGTATAGTAAGTGATAAAACAATTAATAAACACTTGATTAGAAAAAAATTAGTGCTTTGAAGCTAAACAGAAAAACACTAATTAAAGTAATAGAGAGATATAAACGTCTTGAGTCACCAATAATACCGACTATTGGGCTTTCTCTAGCAGACTTTCACAAAATACAAGTATACATCTGATATTCTAAAATAATTAATTGTAAAATTTTGGAATGAGAACACAAGGGTGTCACCGAATAGAAGAGATACGGTAAAAAGAAGAATAGGTTTTCGTAATCATGAATCATGTGTAAAACATTTCTTAAATATGACTCAAACACAATTGTTCTCTAATTTTAAGAATTAAAATCCAAAAATTAACATTAGCCAAAGATTCTTTGAAATGAGAAAACCCTTTTATGTGAAAATAAACCACTCACATACCACTTGTTGTTGTAGGCATCATGTTCAATTTTCAATGCAATATGATGTTTTTCTCAAATACATCTTGTTTTACATACCGACATCATGTTTCGGGAGTGTGGGTTAGATGTCCCACCAAAATCTTCAAGGGAATTTATTCTCGATAATATTTTGTGAAAAATCAACTACACAATTTTTTTATAACAAAGCATGTTTGGATGGAACGTGCAATATATGTGATGACTTGCCAAATTTGAAAAGTTGTATCCATGAGGATAGTACGGATTCAATAGGAAAATAATTAGTTGATTTCTCCAAATATAAATCGTGGCATATCAATTAAAAGATGAAAAAGAATCTAAGAGGTGTGAACTTGTTACAAAACAATTACCTATATCGGGATATATGGTCAACTTAAGAGAGAAATTTTTTTATGAGTATACGCAAGGCACACATGTATATAGCTCGATGGTTGGATGAACAATTTAAGTTAAGTAATGACACATTCCCACTTGGTACTATTATTTCAGTAGTTGACTTATGAGATAATTACACATTGCAGCCCACGAATGGAGGTTCGGTCTCAATATTATAACTCAAAGTGCAATTTACTTTTTTGTTCATATAGAATTCATACACTCTCCAAAGCACCGAGAAAGATCAAATAATATTAAGAGAGTATCATTTATACATCGTGATGATCGAAACATTCTACGAGAATATGTACAAGGGTTTTTCCATGTGTTTTATGTGAACTTGAATGAGAGAATATTAGTTTTGATCAACATTACATTTGGTTGGATAACTACACATCACAATTCAAGAATGCAAAGATGTTTTATTGGCTAAGCACAATGAACAAAGAAACAAATGTACAACATATCTAGAGTTTTTACCGATAGGACATGGGAAAGGAGAGCATGTGTGAAAAGATCACTTGCAAGAGAAGAGTTAAATTTCAAGGATGGTGCTAAATTTATAGATGTAAAAACATTGTTGATAGGTGTGTCAAGAATATGGGCCATGAATCTCAAGAGATATAAATGGTTTGTAGATATTTTTGGTTGATAGAGGAACAACATCTGGAAAACTTTGAATATTGTATGACAGTTTTAGGATCAAGTGATATGCACTAATTCCGTAGTTCGAGATGCAAATGCTTGGACTATTTATACTAAGTGCATGGCATGTTTTTGTATATCATGTATTGATTTTGCATGGAATGAATTTTAGTCACAACAAGTGCGTGGATGAACTGGACTTGTAGACCTCTAATTCCACTAGATAGCCATCAAGTTCCATGAGCATTACAAATTGCGGGGTCTTCGATCAAATGACAACATCGCCTCACTTTGACCAATTCTCGATTTAGAGCAACAAGGTACATACATATATGTACAAGCCATGTTTTAGATCTATAAACTATTAAATGTTCAACTCTTAATGTATTGTAAATTTGATTGAAAATTTTTAGTTTGTGATACATAGGACACGTTTTTGCGGTTATTGCGACAAAATTTAACGAAGAGGGAACATGCCACTTCTTGTCTCGTTGTGTAGAGGGGAAAAAATTTGAATTCCACAATCATTGAAGGTGAAGACCTTGAGTATCCCACTGGGTCAGTAGTAGTCACTAGAACTTGGCTTCGATGATATCCTATCAAAAATTCAAACATTTGGTTGTTTGAAGACTATGAAGTACATCGAACGATACTTCACTATTCACATTTGGTCTTTGCAAAAATATTAAATTGATTAAATATTGAGGTCAACCATTAAACAAGAATCTATGGAAGGTTCGTGAATCAGATCTTGAAGTAATTATTACTACCGTCAAGAGTAGAGTTGATCCTTGTGGTTTATTGGATTGAATTTTTAAAGGTATATTCTTCATTAATTTAATTTGAATATTTACTTAAATGATTTTGTTTAAATTATGTATGATTTAAAATTCTATTTAATTACTTACTAGCATGTTTATGTAGGTTAGTGGTTTTAAGAGAAATTAAATATTAGAAATGAACAACAAAAAGAAATTCTTATTTCACCACCTATATTTTATGAACCACCTATATTATTTAGGTTATTGGAAATGGACAACCTTACACCGACTTAGGATGTAGTATTTCACGCATCTTCAAACAATAGGAAAACAAGAGAACCGAATGGAGATTGAAAACTGCGAGAGGCTTTTGTAGAGGGCCCCAATGTTGAGGTTTTGGATCGATGAGACATCTCTAGGTACCACGGAGTCCAAGAAATCACCCATCAAAGATATAGCGTGTTTTGGTCTCATGGCTCTTAAGGGACTTCACCCCAGGGCGAGGTAGCCCGAAAGCATGGGGTGCGTAGGGAACAAAAACAAAGCCTCCGAGTAGTGTTTACACTGGCCACCCCGACATTTTGGAATAGTTGGTTCAGCGCCAAGAGCTTTCGTTTGCAAATTATTGCGTCTGGTAGCCTTACACTAACTCAGATTGTAGTATTTCATGCATTTGCAAACAATAGACAGGTGGGAGAACCGAATGGAGATGAATAAAACCAAAAGAGGATTTCATAGAGGGCCCCAACATGGAGGTTTTGGATCTGATGAGACGTCTCTAGGTGCTATGGAGTCTGAGAAATCACCTATCAAAGATATAGTATTTTTTGGTCTCAGGGCTCTTAAGAGATTACGCTGGGACGAGGTAGCCTAAAAGCATGGAGAATGTAGGGAACCAAAACAAAGCCTCCCCTAACATTTACCTAGACACCCCTACATGTTGGTGTAGACTATGACTTAGTTTTGTTGGGGAGACCACCAATGTTCCAACTATCCATTTTGAAAGAATGAATATCTTCAATCAAATAGAGAATGATGATCTTGATTTTTTTGGACATTACACAAGGTTGTTTGTGCCCAAAAATAAGTCAAAGGCCATATAAATTTTCAGTCTTCAACTTTAGATGGCAATGAACATCATGAAGAAAAACAATTAGGTGAAGATGTCACTATGATTCAAGAAGAAATGCCTCTTGAAAGTCATAAAGAGTCAATTCGATTACCCAAAACATCCGGAAGAACTTAAAAGAGAAGAGAAGAGAAGAAGAAAAGGAAAAATGGGAAGCGTGGAAGGATCACAACTTAACTAGATTGGAATATCTATGTGATGTTGTCGATATAATCATGTATAATCTTAAGGACAACATGCCAAGTTGATTATTTTTATTAATCCCACTAATTCAGCTTCAAAAATCAAACCAGAAGTTCTAAAAGCATAAACTGGCAAGAAAAACTGCAATGAAGTATTGATAACTAAGCCTAAAACTTGTTTAGGATTGTACTTTATTTTTTGATTGAGCATTCACCTGTACTTTCTTTTTTGAAGGAAGAAATTCATTTGATATGTGATAAATAGAATGCTGATTTAGTCTAGTACTCTAACTATTTAGGTTCAATGAAAGTTGTTACAAATATGAACAACATGAGCAGTTGAGACTATATAAATTATAGATTTATCTTGATATCTATCATAGAAATGGGAGATGAAAGGAAATACTCCTTTATCCTTGGAGTAGTAACCTAGATGAATGCAAAAAACATGATGTGTTTGATTCAGCTATGACCCTCACCAACTCAATTTAAAAAAAGGCTTGGATACATGTTTCTTGGAATCATACTTATGACTATGGTATGTGTGTACTACTAGGTATATTTATGTATTTGATAGATTTAGAAGTAGAAATGTAGAGGGAGGATCAACTGTTAGTTGTTTTGGTCATGAAAATAAATTTATGGCCTGATGTAGGTGCCCACATATGAAATCTTCTTATGGGATTTATATTAACTTCAGTAACTTTGATTCCTTTCTTGTGCTCTTCATTCTCTGTTTGATTGAATATATTCATTATTTCAAAATGAAAACTTGGAACATTGGTGGTCTCCCAAAAAAATAAGTTCATATTCTATGTTAACACGTTGGGGTGACTAGGTAAATGCAAGCGGAGGCTTTTTTTTTGTTCCTGACACTCCACATGCTTTCGGGCTACCTCGTCCGGGTGTAGTCCCTCAAGATCCCTGAGACCAAAACACACTATATCTTCAACAAGTGATTTCTCATACTCTGTCACACCTAGAGATGTCTCATCAAATTTTAAACCTCCATGTCAAGGCCCTCTATGAAATCCTCTCACAGTTTTTTCCATCTCCATTCGGTTCTATCGCTATCCTATTGTTTGTAAACGCGTGAAATATTGTAGTCTGAGTCAGTGTAAGGCTGTCAGACACAATACTTTGAAAACCAAAGATCTTGGGACCAAAATATCTTGGCCAACATGTATGGATGGCCTGGTGAAGGCTAGTGGAGACTTTGTTTTGTTCCCTACACTCCCCGTGCTTTCGGGATACCTCGTTTGGGCGTATTCTCTTAAGAGCCATGAGACCAAAACATGTTATATCTTCGATGGGTGATTTCTCGGACTCCATGGAACCTAGAGATGTCTCATCAGATTCAAAACCTCCATGTTGAAGCCCTCTATGAAATCCTCTTACGGTTTTTTCCATCTCCATTTGGTTCTCTCGTTGTCCTATTGTTTGTAAACACGTGAAATATTGCAGTCTCGATCACTGTAAGGTTGCTAGGCTCTATAGTTTGCAAATGGTAGCTTGTGGGACCAAACCATCTGGGCCAACACATCTGGATGGCCTGGTGAACACTATTGGAGGTTTTTTTCTCGGTTCCGTATAATCCCCATGCTTGTCAAAGCTACCTCGTCTCAGGCGTAGTCTCTTATGAACTCTAAGACCAAAACATGTTATATCTTTGATGAGTGATTTCTCAGAGTCGGTGGCACCTAGAGATGTCTAATCAGATCCAAAACCTCCATGTTGAATCCCTCTACGAAATCCTCTCGTGGTTTTTTCCATCTCCATTCGGTTCTCTCGTTGTCCAATTGTTTGTAAGCAAGCAAAATCTGCAGTAGTTTGAGTGAGTCTAAGGTCGCTGACAGACACTATATTTTACAAATGATAGCTCGTGGGACCAAACCGTCTAAGCCAACATGTTTCGATGGCTTGGTAAATGCTAGTGGAGGCTTTTTTTTTGTTCCCTACATTGCCCATGCTTTTGGGCTACCTCGTCAAGCGTAGTCTCTTAAGAGCTCTAAGACCAAAACATGTTATATATTCAAAGGGTGATTTCTCGAGACTTCTAAGACCTAGAGATGTCTCATCAGATCCAAAACCTCCATGTCGGTCCATCTACAAAATTATCTCATAGTTTTTTCCATATCCATTCGGTTCTCTTTCTATCCTATTGTATGCAAACGCATGAAATAATGCATTCTAAGTCAAAGTGTAAGGTTGACAAACGCTATATTTTTCAAATGGTAGCTCGTGGGACCAAACAGTCTAGGCCAACACATTCAGAGGCCATAGTGAACACTAATGGAGGATTTTTTTGTTCCTTACGCTCCCCATGCTTTCGGGCTACCTCGTTCGAGCGTAGTCTCTCAAGAGCCCTGAGACCAAAACACGTTATATCTTCAATGGGTGATTTCTCGAGACTCCATGGCACTAGAGATGTCTCGTCGATCCAAAACATCCATGTTGGGGCCCTATACAAAATCCTATTGCATTTTTTTCCATCTTCATTCGGTTCTCTCTCTATCTTATTGTTTGCAAATGCACGAAATACTGTAGTCTAAGTCGGTGTAAAAAGGTCACGTCGACGCTATATTTAGCAAATGGTATCTCATGGGACCGAAACGCTCTAGGCCAACACATCTGGATGGCCTGGTGAATGCTAGTGGAGGATTGTTTTTGGTTCCCTACACTCCCCATGCTTTCGGGCTACCTCATTTGAGCGTAGTCTCTTAAGAGCACTGAGACCAAAACACGCTATATCTTTGATGGTGATTTCTCAAACTCCGTGGCACCTAAAGACATCTCATCAGATCCAAAACCTCCATTTTGGGCCCTTTACAAAATAATCTTTTGGTTTTTTCCATATCCATTCAATTCTCTCATTGTCCTATTGTTTGAAAATACATAAAATAGTGTAGTCGATTCGGTGTAAGGCTGCGCAGGACACAATACTTTACAAACGGAAGCTCTTGGGACCAAACCGTCTAGGCCAACACATCTGGATGTCCTGGTGAACACTAGTGGAGAATTTGTTCTTGTTCCCTATGTGCCCCGTGCTTTGTGCAACCTCGTTCGGGCATAGTTTCTTTAAAAGCCCTAAGACCAAAACACGCTATATCTTCAACGGGGTATTTCTCGGACTTTGTGACACCTAGATAGGTCTCATTAGATCCGAAAGCTCTATGTAAAATCCCTCTAAGAAATTCTCTTGCAGTTTTTTCCATCTCCATTCGGTTCTCTCGTTGTCCTATTTTTTACAAATGCGCGAAATCTTTGCAGATCCGAGTCGAGTGTAAGGCTATGAGATGCTATATTTTGCAAATGGTAGCTCACGGGACAAAAATTTTGGGTCAACACATCCAGATGGCCTGGTGAATGCTAGTGGAGGCTTTGTTTTGGTTCCCTATGCTCCCCGGTGCTTTTGGGTTACCTCGTTTGGCCGTAGTATCTTAAGAGCCCCGAGACCAAAACACGTTATATCTTTGACGGGTGATTTCTTGGACTCGTGGCACCTAGAGATGTCTCATCAAATTGAAACCTCCATATTGAATCCCTCTACTAAATCCTCTCATGGTTTTTCCATATCCATTTGGTTCTCTCGTTGTCCTTTTGGTTTGCAAATGCGCGAAATAGTGTAGTCTAATTCAGTGTAAGGTTGTCAGATGCAATACTTTGCAAACGGAAGCTTGTGGGACCAAACCATCTAGGCCAACATGTTTGGATGGCCTAGTGAACACTAATGGAGGCTTTGGTCTTGTTCCCTATGCACCCCGTGCTTTCAAGCTACCTCGTTCGGGCGTAGTTTGTTTAAGATCCCTGAGACCAAAACACGTTATATCTTCGACGAGTGATTTCTCAGACTCCGTGACACCTATATATGTCTCATTAGATCTGAAATCTCCATGTAAAATCCCTCTACGAAATCCTCTTGCAATTTTTTCCATCTCCATTTTGTTCTCTCATTGTCCTATTTTTTACAAACGCGCGAAATACTGCAGTCTAAGTCAGTGTAAGGCTGTCAGATGCTATATTTTGTAAATGGTAGCTCATGGAACCAAACCTTCGGACTAACACATCCAAATGGCCTAGTGAACACTAGTGGAGGCTTTGTTATAGCTCCTACACTCCCCGTGCTTTCGGGTTACCTTGTTGGGCGTAGTATCTTAAGAGCCCTGAGACCAAAACACATTATATCTTCGACTGGTGATTTATTGGACTCTGTGGCACCTAGAGATGTCTCGTCAGATCCAAAACCTCCATATTGAATCCCTCTACTAAATCCTCGGTAGTTTTTTCCATATCCATTTGGTTCTCTCGTTGTCTTATTGTTTGCAAATGTATGAAATACTACAATCTAAGTTAGGATAAGGTTGTCAAACACACAACTTTGCAAATGAAAGATCTTGGTGCCAAAAAAACTATGATAACACATCTAGATGGCCTAGTGAATGCTATTGGAGGATTTTTTTGGTTCCCTATGCTCCTCGTACTTTCGGGCTACCTCGTTCGGGCGTAGTTTCTTTAAGATCCCTCAGACCAAAACACGCTATATCTTCGACGAGTGATTTCTCGGACTTCATGGCACCTAGAAACATCTCGTTAGATCCAAAATCTCCATGTAGAAGCCCTATAAGAAATCCTCTCGTGGTTTTTTCCATCTCTATTTGGTTCTCTCAATGTCCTATTGTTTGCGAAAGACGTAAAATATTGCGATCTGAGTCAATGTAAGGATGCTATACGTTATATTTTACAAATGGTAGCTCATGGGACCAAACCGTTTGGGCCAACACATCCAAATGGCTTAGTGAACACAATTGGAGGATTTTTTTTGGTTCCTTACATTCCACATTCTTTCAGGCTACCTCGTTCGGGTGTAGTCTCTTAAGAGCTCGAGAGAACAAAACATGTTATATCTTCAACGGGTGATTTCTCGATTTCATAAGCACCTAGAGATGTCTCGTCAGATCCAAAATTTCCATGTCAAATCCCTCTAAAAAAAATTCTCATGGTTTTTTCCATCTCCATTTGGTTCTCTCACTGTCCTATTGTTTGCAAATGCACGAAATACTGAAGTCTAAGTCAGGATAAGGCTGTTAGATGCAATACTTTACAAAAGGAAGCTCTTAACACCAAACCAACTATGCCAACACATCCAAATGGCTTGGTGAACACTAGTGGAGGATTTTTTTTGGTTCCCTATGCTCCCCGTGCTTTCAAGCTACCTCATTTGTGTGTAGTCTCTTAAGAGTCCCGAGACAGAGTAACATGCTATATATTCGACGGGTGATTTCGACTCGGACTGTGGCACCTAGAGACGTCTCGTCAGATCCAAAACCTCCAAGTTAAAACCCTCTACAAAATCTTCTCACTATTTTTTTACATCTCCATATGGTTATCTTGTTGTCCTATTGTTTGCAAACACGTGAAATAATGCAATCTGAGTTAGTGTAAGGTTTCCAAATGTAATACTTTGCAAACCAAAGCTCTTGGCACCAAACCAACTACCCCAACACATCGAGGTGACCAGGTAAACACTAGTGGAGTATTTGTTTGGTTCCATACACTCCCCATGCTTTCGGGCTACCTCGTCCGGGTGTAGTCCCTTAAGATCTCTCGAGATGAAAACATGTTATATCTTTAACGGGTGATTTCTCAAACTGCGTGGCACTTAGAGACATCTCATCATATCTGAAACCTCCATGTAGAGGCCCTCTACAAAATATTCTCACAGTTTTATCCATCTCCATTTAGTTCTCTCGCTATGCTATACTTTGTAAACGCGTGAAATAATGTAATCTTAGTCAGTGTAAGGCTTTCAGATGCAATACTTTGCAAACAGAAGCTCTTGGCGCCAAACCAACTACACCAACACGTCGGGTGGCCAGGTAAATGCTAGTGGAGGATTTTTTTGGTTCCCTACACTCCCCATGATTTTGGGCTACCTCATCCGGGCGTAGTCCCTTAAGAGCCCTGAATATTTAGATTGGCTTAAGAATGAATTTGATAGGGGAATTTCTAAGAACACACGAGAGTTATCAATCACCTAGTAAATCTTTCTTATTTAGTTCTAAATGGGAGTCAGCTGGCCTACGGCTTAGTGACCTTCAATTCATTGATAATTTATGCTATGATAAACCCATGGATGCTTTCAAAAGTTCCTTCAAAAGGATAGGGGTAGTCATCAATCCTAGTGAAGGGTGTGATGTGATTTCCAAATAACTTGAAATGCTTATAGATTTAAAGGTAATAACATGAATTGGGTAGGATTAGACAATCAAGAATCATTGAGTTTCGAATCAGAATGTCATTGCATCTAGAGACATTCTCAAGCATTGGAATAATGCATATGGAGAGACATTCTCAAAATATCAACAGATGAAAGGCATCAAATTGTGATGGCTCTCGGATTTTTTAACAAGGGAGAAGACTAAAAAACATAGAATAATGTAGTAAGTGCATGATACTATAGGAACTAGTACAAAGAGACCATGAGAAATAAGAAGCGCAAGTAAGGTAAACCAACATATACACATTGATAAATTGAATGAATAATTACTCGACATTACGTAACTCTTTATAAACATACATTATATAAATATTGATTTCCAAATTTGGATGCATATTATACATTGAAAATGCTAGTACATGTACATAACCAATAATTCAAAAAACAATCCATAATGCCTTAAATATTGTCAAGTGCACATCATATTAGCTTCATGCAAAAGGGTAAGTGCATGAAGTTGGTGGACAATTCCGTGGACATAAAAACCTGAAATAAAGGAACCGCGATCGCGGTTCCTGAATTCTAGGTTCGGTAATTACGAACCTAAAACCACGATCGTGTTTAAAACGCATGCCTTGTTATAAAGCTGCGATCGTGGAACTCGAGACAAAATTTAATGATCCGCGACTCGTTATTTTCCTCATTTTCATTTCGAACCACGACTTTTCCTAAACGTTTTTCACTCGCGCTTTCAATACCATCTCAAAATTGCTCATCGGACTTCTGGATAGCGATAGATTCAACCATGCCACCAAGACGAGGAGGTAAGTCCCCGATTGTAATCATTTTTTTGCATTTTAGGTTTTTTTTTTGCATTTTAGGTTTTTTTTTGCATTTTAGGTTTTTTTGCATTTTCATGGGTTTTTTGAAATGTTTGTTTATGTATAAAATTTTCTTGTTTTATCAGTTGGTCGACAAGCTTGAAATAATGAAAACCATCAAAACATTCCTCAAAACCCACCAAACATTCCTCAAAACCCTCCTCCAAACATAGATCCGCCTCCTATGGCTCCTTCTATCCCCACTGAGCCAGTAGGAACGCAAGATAATATCATTGGAAGAATCCAAGAAAATAAAATTGTCATTGAGAACCTAATTCAAACTATAAGACAAAATCATGCTACAAATCCATCCCGCATGACTTTAGCCAATACATTGCAAACATTGATTGGCGAAGTCGAGTCTGTAACCAACCAAATACATAGATGGAACACCTTTAGAAGTGACTGTAGGTGGTGGTATGCGGATAAACTATCCCATGCGGCGTCAAAGATAAAAAATTGGAAAAGACCTCATTTGTGCATTATTTAACGACCCTAGAACCGATGCCCCCTGCAGATTACTTGCATGAAACGGTTCCCAATCCATTGGTGCCATGATGATAGAATCAAAAACATTTTTGGGACCGATGGTGGATGGTTTTGATTATCCACCATGCAACAACAATGAGGTTCCTCTTTATTTTTGAAGAAATTATATTGTGATTTCATGCTCAATGAGGTCCGAATTATTTTGACTTTTTTGGTCGAGGAGGTGGCTCTGCTGGTGCGAGACCTAGTGCACGCATAGGTCACCCAAGGATCCTCCATGCCCCAAAACCCCACTACCTTCGAGTTGTCCCTCCTATAGTGAAGGAGGTTGTGGAGATTGATACATTACATGAATTGAGGGAGCTCACTGACACTCTCACCCAGCATAGCACCCAGATTGCATCCGGTGATGTTGGTGGAGGCGCCAGTTCTAGTGCACCACACCACTGTGGATCATGTGGTGCCGTATGCACTGCAGGAGAGACATCATTTGCTGGTTCACATGATTTCTTTTCTATAGATGAGATGTTGGGAATGTTTTTGGAACTGGAGCCACTGATATTGGTCTTTCACAGGTAAATTTTAAATAAATTTAAATAATATATATATACAATAGTTTAATTCACATGTTTGAGATATTAATATATATATATATGATTGTACGTCATGTACATACATGTAAAAAACTAATTTTTTATTTTATTTTAAATAGCAAGAGCCGGTGAAGGAAACATCTGGTGTCGACATGCTAGCTACTGCGGCTGGGTGTGTTTCAAACGTAAGTTTCAAGTTGTACAAACTTACATTTTTAATAAATCATTTAATTACACTAGATTATTATTATAATTTGTTTCACGTGTATGTTGTACATTTATTAATATTTTCTCTTTTATAAAGAGGAGCACAGCGGGTCGTCATCTTCTCGAGGAACCGAGGCTATTGGCATGCCTCACATGAGTTTTACGCAGTGAGTAAATCTCTTTACACTTTGTTTCTAATTCATCGGAAGTTCACGCACGGATTGCATGCTTTGGACCTCTATACATGAGTTTCACTTTCTTATACTCAACCTATATATTATTTAGTAGGAAATTCCAATTCATTTGATATAACTAGCCATGTATGTAATCATATATTAGTTTTACATGTCTCGGAGTACCACCACAAAAATATCCGGACCATGGAGGGTTTTATGTTTCGTATCTATATATGTTTTGTTTTGTTATGTGCATTTAAACTATTAGTACTAAAGTTATTAAAATGTATTTATCAAAGTTCCAATAAAAAGATATTATAAAGAATGCTTGCAAACATACTTACAATTTTGTCAAAGTCCTTGGATGTTGTAACTTCATCTACGAAACAAGTTGTAATGCTTGTGGAGGTTGATAACTAGGAAGCGGAGTTAGAGGCCTACAAATCCATCCTTCCACCCATTCTTGTGAATCACACTCAGTAGTGACAAATTCGATACAAGATGCACAAAAACTTGTCAACTTTCTTGTCCATACGGCCCACATTACAGTAGAGTCCGAGCTACAAAATGAGTGCATATCACTGGACCTAGTGAGTGTCATATAATCCTCGTAGTTAGCAATATGTTTTTCCTCTATCAACCAAAAATATCTGCAAACTGTGGAATTTTCTTGAGAACCTCGGGCCATGTTGTCAGTACACCATTCCAATATGCTCTTTGCATCTTTTAATTTAGCACCATCTTTGTAGTTCAACTCTTCTCTTGCAAGAGCTCTTTTCACACATGCCCCTGCACCGTCATGCTCTCCTTTTCCATGTCCAGCCTCAATGAAACTCCAAATATGTTACACACCCATCTTGACATGCATTCTTCTCATCCAATAAAACATTCGTGCATTCTTAAACTGAGACGTGCAGTTATCTAACCATATATAATGTTGTTTGAAGTGGATGTCCCTATCAGACAAGTTTCTATAAAATAACTGGAAACACCCTTGCACAAATTCAGTAGAATGAGTATGATCATCACTGATATAAAAGTGGTACTCTCTTAAAAAAATTGATCATTCTCTGTATTGTCAGGAGAATGTAGAAATGCTATATGCACAAAAATGGCAACTTGTACTAAGTTGTAATATTGCGATTGAACCTCCATTTGTAGTTGCAATGTGTAATTCTCTGTAAAATCGACCTTTGAAACAATAGTACCAATAGTAAATGTGTTTTTGCATAGCTTTAATTGTTCATCCAACCATCGAGCTCTATGTGTATGCCTCGCACGCTTATAAACAATTTCATCCTTAAATTTTCTCATAAATTGAAAAATGGGCATTTATTCTACGTAACTAGCTCACACCATTTTGACTCTTTCCATCTTTCAACTAGTATGCAACTGATTTATATTTATCAAATTCAACTAAATTATGTCCTATTGTACCTTCAATTTTCTCATAGATGCAACTTTCCAATTTAGGTAATTCGTCGCATGTACTACAACTTCCATCTAAACAATCCTGACTATAAAAAAATTGTCCAACTTCTTTTTCACAAAATATAGTAGGAATGAAATCCCTGGAAGATATTAGTGGAACTTGAACACCACATTCAAATAACATAGTTTCAAAATGAAAATTAGAACGAATACGTAAATATTTAGCATAATGCATCGCAAATTTAACATGTTTCCTACAACAACAAGTGGTGCAAGCACGGTTGATTTTCACATAGAATGGTTTCAACATTTCAAAAAAATGTTGACTAATTTTAATTTCAGATTCCCTTGTTCAAACTTATGAAAAATTGAGTTTGAGTCATATCTAAGAAATGCTTTGGATGTGGTTCACGATTAGTAGAACCAACTCTCCGTTTTATAACATCTCTTGTATTAGGTGAAACTCTAGTGTTATCATGCCAAAATTTAATAACAACTTCTCTTATAGCATCGAATTATTTTTGTCCTTACGCGGTGCTCTAGCGAGAAAATGCCCAAAATCGACATTATTGAGTGATTGAAGGATATTACGTCTTTCAATTTCTTTCATTAGAGTTTTTCGATTAACTTGCAACATTTGACTTGTTTGCGTAATCAAACATTGTTTTTTTATTGATTCACTTACAACACTAGTAGCAAGTACATGACGCACAATATTACTATCCCTAGTGCGTATCTTGACACCAACAATATGATATGCATCATGAAGGTTTTCAACAATTGTAGAGGTTTGACCACGTATGTTAGATGTTGTCAATCCTAAGGTGTTTAATGTAGGTCTCATTTTAATCAATTTCATCAAACTAACCAACAACTGACATCTTTGGGAATCATTTAAAATTTCAAAATGATTATCCTAAATTTCAGTGGCTTTTCTTCTGACTTTTCATTGAGAAAGTTTGTTAGACATTAGTTTCAAAATGTTTTCATCAATTTCAATAAAAATATTAGGTTTCTTATGTAAAATCCTAGGAGGTGTTTTTGTCAAATTTTACTTGTCTACAGTTTCAACATGAATTTCCTTATTCACATTTTCATTGTCTCCTTCAATTTCAACATTTGCTACATCATGAGTATTTAATTCTTCTTCAACATTGACAGTAAAAACTTCTTCATCACGAGTATTTAATTCAACTTCAACATTGACAGTAGAAACATTACCTAGTTCTTCATTGCTTACAATAGTTGGGATTGAAGATGAACCTCTTCTAGATTCACGAAGTTTCCACATTCGCTCAGCATTTTGAATTTTGTTGGCCTCTAATTCGTTTGGTGTTTTTTTACTTAATGACTTCCTTTTTTGACTTCTTTTTCGTCTCCCATGATGTTTTGCTTCCGGTGATAAGAAAAACGTGCCTAGAAAAAGACATAATTTTGCTATAATTCATATGGTAAGGTCAAAGAGTAAAAATCACATGGTAATTCGGGCATTGGGATGTGTGTAAATATGATTTATGAACCACGAGCGCGCTTTATGAACCGCGAGTGCACTTTATGAACATGCGCGCTTTATAAAGCACGCTTGCATGTATTGTTAAAAAAACCATGATCGCGGATCTATCTACTGAACCTAAGCCTCGGAAAATCTTTGTTTTTCCCCAACCAAAGCTATGGAAGGTCATTATGAAGTGTAAAAGGTCAAAAAACCTCAAATCTGCTCTTCCAAAGACTTGAACCATGCTAAAAATTGAAAACATTTCACAAAATGGTGCCATCGTGTAGGGTAGACTCTTACCTTTGTAGAAATATTGTTTTTAAAGTGAATAGAATAAGATAAAGATAATTTTATAATTTCTTAAAAACAATAGGTCTTTAAGACATTTTTCCTGTGAATGTTCATGTCTATGTTTAAGACTGTAACTTTTGTTTCACTTATCAAAATATGATAAAAACTATACCATCCCAAGCGTGGACAAATTGTATACACGTTAAAAAAAAAATTGATTTTGAAATTTTTTGATATAGTTATGGCGGGCAAACGGAAAGCGCTCCATTTTCTAAATATTTTCATACCACTTTCACGGAAAAAATCATAAAAAAAAAAATTGCTAAAAAAAATATAAAATAAAATCCATCCCAAGATAGACAACTACATCTAACATTTCACCAAAGGAAAAAAAAAAATAACAAGATTTGGTCATCCAAAATGCGGGCAAACGGACTATAATCTTAAAAGTTTTTTCAAAAAAAAATAAGTCATATAATTTTAAGTGTTTAATATAACTAAACTTTGCTTTTTTACAAAAATTAGTATTTTAGAAACTATATTCGAATGCTACGATTCATATTTATATAAATTTTTCTAATTTAGAGTGAGTGTATAGCTAATAATCCCTACAAGTTGATATTTCATTGTTTTTTGCAATATGACGTCCACGGATGACCCTATATTTGTCCATCAACTTCTGCACTTACCCAAAAATAATCTCGAAATGTAAGGTATCATACAAAAATATCAAGTCCCAAATAGCATTTTAATGTGCATAATAAATATAAAAATACCCAAATAGGTCATATAACATCAAGTTCAAATGCCATATAGGCGTGCATATAATGCCATGCACATAGGCATTAAAAAACATGTCATACACACACACACACACACACACACACACACACACACACACACACACACACACACACACACACATATCCTAATCATCAAAATCTATCCCTCTCTTGGCCTTTCTCAAAGAAGGTCCTCCCTAAGATGAAGATGGAGATTTATGAGATGAATTTGGATCATCTCGAGCCCATGCTACGAGTCCTCTTCCATTGAATACTTCTGTCGATGAGCATGTAAATGCAAACAATATGTTTTTGTCAAAACTTAATTTATATGTGTTTCCAACATGTATTTAAAACCATGCTAGAATGAAAGTATTTACATAAATACACAAACTTACCATGAAGTTATCGATCACGCCGAATTTGCATCTCACGCTCGAGATCGGTCATCGATAGCTCCTAGAGTACGAATGGGGGTATGAAGATGATGAGATGGATGAGTCTGTGCCCTCAAAGTCAAAATAGAGGGGGTTTAAGTTCCCTACATACACATAAGATCAGAAAATATAACATCAAAATTAGAAAAAATAGAACTAAGTACTTGTATGGACATAATGACATTATTTTAACTAATTTTATCAATATAGAACTATTGTTTTTACCATACCACGCCTATGAATCAAATGAATAGGGTTTGCTACCTTTTAAGTAGGTAACTCCGACATATACAAAATGAAGGACATTATTAACAAAATTTAATAATTATACAATAAAATACATTACTAACATGTAATTTAACATAATATGAATTACACGAGAAATTTAACAAAATTTACATGTTGTTTGAATACCTCGGTGAGTTCTTCTGTGAGATGAAATCACAAAATGACAACACCTTTATCTACTTGTCGTAGAGATGGTGTGGTGTCTAGTGAAGTCAACCTCTTTATCAAACACGTATCATGTGAGTTAGATGGACATACAAGAACATACATATATTTGACATCAAAACTTATATATATGTATATATCTATATCTACATGTATTTGAAAATTTTACATTAATAAAAACATTCTAAATTACCTCTGTGAATTTATGTGTAGACATGGTGCTCTCTGCCTCTGGTTAGGATGAAGATGTGTCTCCCATGTGCTGTAATATCAATGCATATACATGTACAAATATAACTACTTCACAAATTTAACATATATAAGTAAAACAAGTACTCCAAAATTTTTGTAACACACATAATAAAACATAAAAATACTATGCAAAGGTGACACACGATGATTGTAATCCAAATGTCTCACTCAAAAGGACATCGACATAGTAACATTATCATGTGCACCCCTAGCACTAACTCCACCAAAATCAATACACATGAAAGTATCATCCTCCTCGGGCCCCAAACATATGTTACCACATGACGATAAAATATTTTCCCTCATGCTAGTACTCCCCGAGGGAATACTTTGTGTACCTCCGTGAGCATCTCGGCTCATAACTCTCCCTCGTATGAAGAACAAGGGTCACGAGATAGCCCCTGAAGTGCATGGAGTGTATCAATCTCTCTGTCTTTGTCATTGTTTGAGGGACAATGTCAAGGAGAGGGGGCTTCTATGTGGGGAATCTACCCTACTAAATAGGTTCACATGCACACTGGTCGATCTTGTGTAGATCATTTTCCTCATCCTTGGAAATCATGGAAATAAAAATAATTTAGGATCTCATTGAGGATAAACTCACAATATAATTTCCTCATAAATTATAGTGGCACGTCGTTGTTATTATAAGGTGGAAAATCAAACACCATCCACCATCGGTCCTAAAAATTATTTTAATCAAATTTTTAATGCACTAATGGATGGGAAACTATTTACATGACAAATGAACAAGAACATTAGTGTGTGGGTCCGTGAATAAGGTGCATATGAGGTCTTTTGTAATTTCTTTTTTCTTTACATCCACATATGACAATTTGTTGGAATAATAAACCCTACAACCCTCTTTGTAAGTTTTCCAATGATCAATTTGTCACGTTTCCACATCAAGCTAAGCAAGTAATTCCTCCAATGTGTTTGCAAAAGAGGCACAGTGGGGGTTTGTAGATTGTGAATCCCTAATTCTTTTTATTTAATCCTCAATTTCAATTTTGTTTTCAACTATGTGGGTTGCAAAATATTATTGACTACCCAGGGGATGTTGAGAAATTATGGGAGTGTTGGGAGGGATGACAGGAATAGCAGAGTTTGGTTGTGGTTGATTCCCTCGACCTCCAACTGTAACAATAAAAAAATGTATTCAATTCAAATTTTAATCTATAATTATCATATTCCAATGCAACTTTGAGAGAATAATTGTTCCTAACTCTTCTCCATGGCACCATATTCGATTCAAATCTTCCCAGAGATCCGAAATGATGCTTTGAGCTTGATACCGGTGAATGAAAAAATGCAAGGGCACGGTTAAGATTTGAAACTTGCATTTGAGGGAGATAAAATGATAGAGGCTTGGGCCTCTTTTTTATTTATAGTAGACATAACGCGTATGTGTTATGCTTTGGTAAATCCCAAACCTAAGAATTTAAAATGTGATCACGTTATAATAGAACACGTACGCATTTTTCTTTTTTTGGTTTTGTCCACTTTTTGGCCCCCCAACTTCGTGCACTTACCCCATAATAAAGAACCATTTAGAAAAAAGAAGTGAACATTAGGAAATAAAAAAACTAAATTTTAAGATAGCGATATATGCATCATTAATTATTAATTTTTATGTAGTGCGAATTAGATATTTGATAAATATAGTTCACGTTCATTCAAGGATAGCGTGGGATACGGGAAACAAAATTTTATTAATACTACCTACTTTAGAAACTAGTGGGACAATGTCAAAATTTTATTTGTGAACTCACATGAAAACACAAATATTAATTTAAGCATAATAAAAAACCATTTATAAAATAGAAGTGAACATTTTTTTTTATTATTGGAAAATAATTTTTGAAAGGGACTATACCCTTGGGAACAAAAGAGGGCCTAAAAGCCAAAACAAAAAGGATCAAAATCCAAATATGACAATTAAGTCCAGCGTAGCCAGAGAGCAGCTACCCATCAAGACAAAACCAATACAAACACAACAAAAAAGTAGCTAAAGAACAGCAAAAAAACAACAATAATTACAAAGAAAAGTAGCAGAAGCACCCTCAACTACTTCTTGGCAGCTTTGTCAATGCTGGAATTGATATTCTGCCAAGACTTGAACATCCCTAAAGTCGTCATGTGGGCAGAGTCAGTGAAATCCAACTGCTCAATGGTCATTTTGCTTTCCTTATCAGTGCCCCAAAGCGATGCCGGAACCCGCTGAGATTGGAAACACTGCGGACATGTTGTTCAATGAACTCTGCAATTGCACTAAAAATGGCCATACTATAGTCATGGCGTGTTTTTGCCTTCCCTAAACGGGAGTCTAAATAGTTCAGCTTCTTGTATATATCTTCCATCGGCCATTAGGAAACAAAAAAATTAGTTTTACGAGAATGATATACACCTCATTTATTATTAAGTTTTAACAAGTGCGAATTCGATATTTTTAGCTATCATCTGCGTTAATTCAAAAAAATCCAATAAAATGTGGCATCTTGCAAGTTTGAACAATTTAATTACATAATTATATAATTGACAAATTTATAAAGAATGTTTTAATTAGTGTGTAGACACCAAATTTGTGTCTTACGACCCCCTGTGCCCCGCATCTCATTTCGCAACCTAACCTCATCACCTAAACCTTACACAATTATTTATTAATTACCTTATAATTAATAAATCCACATCGCCATACCTGCCACCTCATTTCGCCACCTCATCATAACCTAGTCTTAACCCTAAACTAACCTAATTAAGACCTATAACTTGGTCCACATCCACACCCATGACTAATTACTCCTCACCCACACCTAAAACCAACCTCATAATGACTTGACCAAGCCCGCAACTAATCCCTGAGAAAAGGGAGGGAAAGCTGGCTATTTTACCAAAAATAGCCCACTTTGACCTGACCGATATCGGTTCCTACTCGACCACCGTCGGTTGCGTAACCGCCATCGGTTCCCTGTAAATGACCACCTCCAACCAAAAACAAGGGATCGGATTTTCATTTGATCGGGAGGAGGAGAAATCATTGAAAGGATCCAGATTTTGCTTGGCCGAGCAGAGACAAGTGAAGAAACAAGAAGAGTTTACAGAGAAGGACATCAAGCCCAAGACTGCAACTGAATAACCAGAGCCCAGTGACACTCATCCGAGCATCAGAAGAGGAGATAGCTCATCTTGGATTTTCAGATCATCCTATTTGAGCCCTGTCTTTGTCATCACATGATCCTGGAACTCGCATCTTCATTAGGAACAAGTAAGTAGTGTCTTGTATGTTTCGAGCACCATTTCTTGAGTCTATGGATTGATAGTAATTACAAGCTCATTATTAGATCTACTACCTACCAAAGACCCCGCACTTAACCTTCATCCATACATCTTTATCGCCGGAAGACCATTTTATCACACTCTGAGTCTTCCTCGCCTCTCATTATTCCCCTCAGCCATCCACCAGTCTTAATAACCCCACAATCACCCTGCAACCAACCTCTATCCAGAAGCACCTAGATTACTGACCCTACCGGTGTCGGTTATCCCCTACCGGCAGCGGTTCTCTAACCGCGGTCGGTTATCCAGTGACCGGCATCGGTCACTGTGACTTATACCCCAAAACCTTCCTCTCGCCTATTTGTCACCTAACAACCTCAGGTCCAGTCTGGTTTATCCCTGTAACTCAACCTGAATGTATCAACGACCAGTAACCGAACAAACAACGTGACTCTTTATTATTGATAGTTTAGCCTCTATTGCTTTGTAACGAGGTACCTAAATCGTGAGTTTGCAATAGCTTTCTTTGTTATCATTTGTGTTAATTCGTATTAAAAGGGGAACTGACCACCTTCAAAAGGAAGTTTTATATTTCCTGGGCCTAAGGCAGCTCCCTCATTTATTGTCTAATTAAAATTTATAAAGAATGTTTTAATTAGTGATATAATTAACAAATATTTTTTACCTATAAAAATCTACATGATTAACTTATAACATTAATCCATTAAAATGTTGATATGTGCAATGAAATTTCTTATATATCTCATCATCGTCGATATTTTGGAGTTATTTACGCTTTAATATAGAAAAACTAAAACATAATTTTATGTTTCACCAGATTTTGAGAGTACCTTATAGATAGGAAATAAAATAGCAACCACTAAGCTCCATTAGAATGATATTTTTGCAACACCGAATTCAAAATAATAAATAATTAGATTTTATAGGGGATTAGGGTATTCTCTTTAGCACGTGTTAATGAAAAACTTTGCATGTCATATGTTGTTCATCTATTTGTTGAGTAGAAGCCTAGCAGTCACTAGCCTCTATAACTCCTAGGTTTCATTTCCAGCAATGTAAATAAATATCTCTACAGTTTTCGATCACTAGTATTTTCATTAACTATAATCTTATCTTATTGACTATACATTCCTTCCACAACCAAGTGTGGCACTACATACCATTGAAAGATATCTCAACTTCTATATTACTCATAAGTTTTTTTGTGTCTAACACATAATTTATATCAGTTCATATCAAGTAAAATACTTAGCGACCACTAAGCTCCATTACTTGAACAAGATCAATCAAATAGTTTGTGTGAAATAAAATGCTTAGCGATCACTAAGCTCAAATACTTACCAAAAGGAATGATTATGCAGAAAATAGGCTAAAATATTTCTTGATAACATAGATGCTTTATGAAAAAATCATACTAATAGATATTAGCAGTCGCTAGGCATTTTCCATAATATATTTTGATGACAGATATGTGAGATATGGAAAAATTTTATTGTCAAAAGCTATGGAGGTCTTTGCATAGTTGGGAAGAAAGATGATTACTAAAAATGTTTTTAAGGTGCTCATATAACATCATAGGGACTGTTAGGCACACACCTTTGCATCTTTTTTTTTTACACATCGGTGTGCATCAATGAAAATGATTAACAGCACCGCTAAGCTCCACTACTTATTAGGAGGAGTAGATTAGTGGCCACTAGGCTCAACTAATTTTTTATTTTGAATATAGAGATAAAAAAACAATTCATATTAAATAAAATGTTTAGTAGTGACTGCTAAGCTTGAATACTTACAGGAAGGAATGATTTGGCAGAAACTAGGCTAAACAATATCTTATTTCGAACATAGCGCTCTAATAACATATCATAGTAATAGATATTATTGGGCGCTAGGAATTTTTCATGAAATTTTTAGATGCAAAATATGTGAGATATAGAAATTTTTATTTTTGAAAGTTATGGAGGTCTTTGATAAAGTAATAGATTAGCGGCCTCAAGGCTAAATTGTTTATTAATTTCAAAAATAGAGATAAAAAAATCATATAAAGAAATGCCTAGCGACTACTAATCTTGAATACTTACAGAACATAGCACTCTACACTTATTGTTTATTGTTAAATGAGAAAGGAATAGATTAGCAGACCTATAGGATAAAGAGTTTCTTAATTACAAAAATAGAGATTAAAATGTTCGTATTACAAAAAATGCTTAGCGACCACTAAGATACGATACTTAAAAAACATAACACTCAAATAACATATCATAGGAATTGATGAAATGATGTCATAAGGAATTTTTCATGTCGGTTCGTATCGAAGAAAATGCGTAGTGGCCGTTAAGCTACATTCCTTTGAAAGGAGTGGTTTAGTGCTCACTAGGCTCTACTTTTTTTTGTTGTTTTCAAATATCCACCTAATAAAAATCATTGTATGTCTTAGCAACAAAGATAAGAGTTAGATCATAATAATAGAAGTACATATTTTAAACCTGAAGATATATCATGATCATCTTGGCCCTGCATATTTCCAGAAATAACCTATTAAACAAAATAGTCCTAAACGTTTTACTAAAAATGGAGGGCAAAGATGAACATGGGTCTTGCTCAGGAATGAATGATCTCGAGTCCGTGAAGAGCAATGCATGTTTTATGTTTACCAATTATTCATTGATGAGAAGGCTATTAGCTATTATCCTCTATATTGTCGACGAATCTATTTTAACAATGCAAAAAAACAATCTCAATAGGTTTAAATTCATTATTTGTAATTATATTATATTCAATGGACTATCCTTAGCAGATCCAAGTCCTTGAATACAAACCTTTGAGAAGGATAACTAAGAACTAGAATTTTTACAACTGATAAGTGCCTTTAGTTAATGAAAGGGAAGGATTTTCTATTTCCATGATCGACAATTTCTTGTAATTAACATAGTCACGTAGTATGGAAATGTTAGATCATCATAACAGATGTACATAATTTAAACCTAAAGACATGTTTTTGTCTGTCTTGGCCTTGTATATTTTCTTAAAATCATCCTTCAAAGAAAATATACCTAAATGATCAACCACATATGCAGGGAAAAGGTGAACAAGATTCTCGCGCAGTATTAAATGATGGACTTATATTGCATTGATCAAATATTTCTGATATAGTATGCCCAATGGTGTGTTTGATAAAATAAACAAACTTTTGTTGGCCTAGGAAAAATAAAAATCTGGGTCTAAGTGTTATATGTGCATGTCATCCTCTCTCCAATCCTTGAAGCTAGTTTGGCAAGATAGCCACAAGAAAAAAGGGTGACCTTCTTCCAGATTCTAATCACATAATTAATAACATGATAATGACTATAATTTTTATTGGAATGTGTTTGTTGGATTGATAGAAGTTGATAATGTTGATTGATGTAAGAGAAGTGTGGTTATGCTAGATATGTAGTAAATTTTGAGAAGTCGTTTCGCAAATGCGGAAGGTGTTATTATAAAGAATGCTGAAGAGGGTATTGAGAAAAGAATGTTAGTGGAAATCATGTTATGTATAATTTTTGTAAAAGGAATTTTATATAACCAACCCTGTTGATACAATATTGTATCGATCAATTTTTTTCCAATATAGTGGTTCATAGTGCCTAACTATATGATTTGTATCATGAAAAAAGATGTAGTATGGAATTTTTAGACTATTTTCATTAAATTTTAGCTAATGATTTTTTTGGTTTAAGACCACTTGATATTTTTATTCGGAATGAAAAAAAAGAAAGAAATTGTCTATCCTTGAGACTTATGCTGGATCTTATGACATGATCAAGATTTGTGCTCTGTTGGTCGAGTAATTCATAATGGTCACTTAAGGTTTTTTCTTTTCAGTCTTGTGATGATTTGTAATTAGATATACTCTAGGATTTTTGTCTTCCTAGTTTGAACTCGTGGCTTTGGGACGTACTTCCATACCGCCCAAGTTTTTGTGAATATTCTTATATCATTTTACTTCATAATGTAATATAAGATTCTATTCATAAATAAAACACACCATCAATCCCAAATTAGTAAATTAAAAGTATATATAAAAATTATTGAGATTACTCAAAGGACCAAATATATATTTTTTTATTTTTCAATGATTATTAATAGTTTTAAGATTAAATTATGTACTATCATGATATTGATTACCAAGTTTATCCTCAATTGTAGATTATGGACCCTCTTCCCACCCAATGTAAATTAATAAATGTATGAATCAATAAATTAATTTGTTAGAACATTCTTTATCCATTGCTAATGACTAGAATAGTAATTAGTTAATTATTGGAGGCAACACTCATATTATTGCTAACGCCGCCATCAAAAACATGTTTGAATAAAATTTCTTATTTATGCTTTGATTAATTATAGATTGGACCTTAAATATTATATATTAGGAGGATACTAAATAGATGGATTTTATAGAATATTGTGGGTCTATCAAATCATTATATGATAAGATTGGAAATAAATATGTTGATCACTGAACTCATCACCTCTTTAAATAAAGGTTGATATTAAAGCCCCTAGCAAGCTTGTATTAATTACAAGCATGCGATGACATAGTCACTCCATATATTTACTGATCCTCTCTTCCTTATTTTAAAACCTTTCATGTTTATTTCATTGGCTTTCATTTGATCTGTCATGACCTTTCTACTTTGTTGCGTTTCATGAAATTTTTGCGTTGGTGTGTGAAATGGGAATTTATACCAAAATTTCATGTCGCCATTTGAAATCCATTTTTCGAATTGAAATCGAGAAAGACCTAGTTTCTATTGAGGGAGATCTTGGAGATGATTATCTTTCCCAAGAGGGAATTCCAAGGGTAAATGCGAAGTTTCTTCAACATTCGTTTTCATCTTCTTATCATATGCTGTGCAAAGGGTTACGCTTTGAAGATGTGTCGTCACTTGATCAAGACAGTGTATATGGTTTTCATGGAAGTGGAAATGGAAAAAACCACGAGTGTGTCATGGCCCTTGCTATCTGAGGATCATTATAAATAACAAGGTTTGTTGGATGTGGCCATTATTTTAGAGTTGTACAATCGGTTTGACGTCCTAATGCAATTCGTGTTTGGTGTGTCCAAATGGGGTGAGACACAGAGGGCGGGACATAATTCACTCCCCTTTCCGATCTGGATCATCTATTTACTCCGCTACAATAAGGCCCGACACGTTGGGATCTTCTTCACTAGAAATATCATGAGGCATATGATTGGTTAAAGAGTCGAGTTATTGCTGGAAAAGAGCATCTTTTTCGGAGTGACCTACGGAGACCATTTTTATCCCTATTAAAGTGGAGGTTATGGAGGTGTCATCTGATTTAAATAAATAATTTCTTCTAAAATCCATCAGGTTGTAACTTTGTTTTAGTTGTTATATAGCCTTTCCATTTCCATTGTTACCAAATCATCTTGTCTTTCTTACTAGTCTAGGGTTTTTTTGTATTCCCAACCACTTGTGTTTTTTCATAGGCCCTTGAGCATTTTCACCAAAGTATTACTAGATCATTTGGGTTTTTAGAATGATCCTCTCATTGTATCTGTAATGTAAAGGAAAAGGACCCTTCAACCCTCCTTTAGTTATAAAAATCAAGAAATCATTAATAATTTTTTTGTTGTGTGTTGCACTAAGAAATTTCAAAAAGAATCACTATTAAATTTGGTTTGTTTCAAGACATCATTTTTTTCTAGAAGTGAAGAATAATGACTACTAGCATCAATATATTATAGAATATATTTCCATCAATGTAAAAAATAATCTTTATAGCTTTAGGATAGAGGAGCTAATAATGGATTGATGGCTATCTTCCCATCACTTTAAAAAAAAAAAATGAGTTACACTACATCATTGTGGAAACCTGGAGGTCTTCACTTTCAAAATCTATGGAGGTCTTTGAGAAAGGAATAAATTTAATTCTCTTTCCCTAATAATAGAAGATACTATAAATGGATCTATTTATTTTACAGAAACCTCTCCTACAACAATCTGTCTAGGAAATTCCTGTCATTAAAAACTTTTCATGTTTTCCTCCATATAGTTGTAGATATAAACACAAATTTTCTCTGTGTACCAATTTAGTTTTATTTCTTATGGTTTTTGGATATCACCAATTAACTGATGCAAGAAATAGTAGTTATCTTTTAAATAGCTCGGGTTCCAAAGACATTCTTCTATTGTTATAAAAAAATTGGCAAACTTGGATATGTATGATGTTGTCTAAAAAAATTGTGGCCCAATGCAATGAATAACATCCATCTCAAAAATGACAATCATTTGCATCTGTTAGGGTTCAGTACTACTATTGTGCATAATTATAGCTTTGTATTGTTCAAATCATCCAAAGGTATTTACAAAAGGCTCTGCAAATAACATGGAGCAAGGTGTTAAAACTAACATGGAAAGACATGATTTCATATTGTATAGATTATCAGATGACAAATCAAAAAGCAATATCATATTACAATTTCTTTATTAACACATCTATTTGTTACATTTAGGTTCTCCAAGGTTGGTCATACTGCACATGAACATGGATCTTTACATGTACGATGACATAATGACAATCACAAAAATATTAAAGATAAATATGTAATTGGATATGGTGCTACAAGCAATCTTTATAAATGTGATCTAAATAATTCTAAGCCAATTTCTATAAAGAGAATGTATAGTCACTACCCACTAAGCTTGTTTGCATTTGAAACTGATGTGGAAATAGTTAGAAGCATCAAGCATTAGAATCTTGAGAGTCTACATGGATGTTCACTTTCTCCACTTGGAAACCTGATGTTTTATGATTACATGGTAAACGGAAGTCTGTGGGACATCCTACATGGTGAGTAAAATGATTATGTTATGAATAAAAATGGATCTGTACATTATAGATTAATTTTTTGAAAAATAAGTGTCCAATTAACCTATAACCTTCATATTAAAATGGATTTTTGGAAAATATAACAAGTGTTTTATTAATTTTTATTTTCATATAGGATCATCAAAGAAGATTAAGCTAGAATAGAACAATCAGCTAAATATTGCTCATGGTGCTGAAGAAGGATAGCCATATCTTCATTATGACTGTAACCCACACATTGTTTATAGGGATGTGAAGACTTCTAACATTCTTTTCGATTATAATTTTGACAAAAACTTGTAAGAATTTTGAATTTCCAAGGGTATTTCCTTGGCCAAACACCACACCTCTACCTATGTTATGGGTACCATTTGTTACATTGACCTAGAATATACAAGAACATCAAGGCTTAATAAGAAATCTGATGTATACAGTTACGGGATTGCTCTTCTAGAGTTGTTGATGGGAAGGAAGTTATGGCCAATAACTCAAATGCACAAAGTTGGTAAGATTTTTTTGTTAATTTTCATTCAGAGCTTACATTGTATGTTTTTAAAGTATTTTTAAGGTTTGTTGTCAAGAGACAATAAAATGTGGATGGAATTATCTTTGACATTGGAAAGTGAACCCAGATTCTATCAATCAGACTACAACACAATCATGGAAACTGTTGATACAAAAGTTACAGAAACTTGTAGGGATCTTGGGATTGTAAGAAAAAACTTCCAATTGGCCTTGATTTGCACCAAGAAATGACCATACATTCGAACAACCATGCATGAGGTTTCCAGAGTTATAAATTTGATGATGTTAATGCCTTCTCCTATGTAATTTCCTAGTATCCGAGCGAACCAAATAACCAATATTAATAATTACAGGATGTATTTGGATGGATATGCATATGGTAAGCATAACGATGTTCTGAGAAAGCACAAGTTACACTTCTGAATGGATTTTTGTGATATTTGGTGAGGTGATTTCACAAAACAATTTTTTACTGGAACGAGACTTGGACGGTGTTGTGTCAGAAAAAAAAAAGCATCCCCTAGAGTCCTCTCTTTCGGGGTCATTTTTACGGATGGTGAGCCGATTATCATGTAAAAAATGAAAAATTTTACCTGTTATAGTCCATATTTTTTTCCATAATAATTCAAACCACTCCAAACCCTTAAAATAGATATAAGTCTACTCCAATTTCTTTAAGAAGGAGAAAAATTGGGTTTTGGGCAATTTGTTCCTTTCCACTTTTCAAATAGGATTATTTTCAACATAGCTAAATCAATCCAATTCTAATACTAGTAGTAGTACACTCTTCTGTTGCTTCCTTCTCATAAATACTAGTCTCTACTTTGGTAGCACTTCCACTGCTACTTTACTCAACACGAATTATATCCAAACTAGCAGTCATGTTCTAGAGGCAGCAAATGTATTCATGTTTTGTGGAAATAAAATTGTCAACAAAAGGCAATGTATCACGATATAACATTTACAACTGTATACGTATTAATTTGTTACAAATTTTAAATGTACAAATAGAAACTTTCAATGTAAAGATGATGACAGATTAGTTTTGTTATTTCTTGACTCACAAAGAATACAATTGTGGCACAATGAGTCTTTTGATTGATGTAAACTATAAAATAATGGTTCAATGTATCTCGAGGGCATAAGACATCATTTCTCAAAAATAGTTTTCTTACATTGTGTCAAGGATTATTTCATTTTCTTGCTCACGAAAGTGACTCATTGTTTATATGGAGAATGGAACAATTTACAAGCATAAATTCTACTATCTTTCAGAGTAATATAATTTTTGATATACATAAACTCCCATATATGTTTTTTTTATTTTAATGATTCTTCGAGAGATGTAGTTTATAATAATAAAAACAAGTGAACTTGTAAAATATAAAATAATAATACTTGAGTTGTTACAACGTATATTTTGGGGTGAAAATGTAATTTTATTGTGAGTTCCACAAGAAGTCAAAATAACACCACTAGCATTTAAGGCCAAAGTGTAAAATTTAAGGATAAGTATGCGAAAGTGTGTGCCTCACACTTTAAAAGTTTGATATTCGCACACTAAAAGTGCAAGTGTGATACTTCACACTTTCAAAGTGCGAATCTCAAGCTTTGAAAGTGCGAGGCTCGCACTTTCAGAGTGCAAGGTATCACATTTTTAGAGTGATGGGATATCACTTCGAAAGTGCAAGGCTCATAATTTTCAAAGGATGGGGATTACAATTAGAAATTTTGAGGCTCTCGGACTTTAAAATTATGAGCCCCGCACTTTCAGAGTGTAGGGCTCGTAAATAAAATTTAAGTGCGAGGCTCACAACTTTGAAAATGTGTTCCTTGCACTTTCTAAGTGTGAGTCTCATATTTTTTTCCATTTGAAAGTCCGCGGTTCACACTTAGAACTTTCTATTGTAGGGATTTATTACTATTTTTTATTTTTAATTTAATACAATGGGATCATGACTTATAATAGTTCTGGCCACTAACCTTACATCGCGTTTTTGCACTTTCATTTAATACAAAGGGATCATGACTTATAATAGTTAGTGGTAGCTAACCTTACATCGAGGATTTTTCACTTTCATTTAATACAATGAGATCATGACTTATAATAGCTAGCAACCACTCACCTTAGATTGAGGCTTGTGACTTATAATAGTTAGCGACCACTCACCTTACATCGAGGATCATGACTTATAATAGTTAGTGACCGCTCACCTTAATACAACGGGCTCACCAAATAATAGTTAGCGACCGCTCATGACTTTGAACTAACTTTTGCAAGAAGTTATTGTTAATTTTTTTTTATTAATCCAATGGGCTCATGCCTTATAATAGTTAGTGGTTGTTATCCTTACATACTCTCAACATTGAAAATATAAAGAAAGCGTAAATTTGGAATCCAATAATAGTGATATTGGACTCTAATGATAGCAATATTAGAATCCAATAATAGCGATATTAGAATCCAATAATACTGAAATTGGAACTAAAATAATTACAATAATGACAATATTGGAATCCAATATTGCTACTAATGGAATCAATATATGCAAAAACGGAGATGGATTTCCTCCAATACTTGAAATATTGGAGTCCAAATTTACTGGAATGTGTCAAGATTTAGTTAAATAAGCATTCTATCAAGGTGAGAAAATATATTTTCTGCCCATTTCATTTTTACATATCATATGAAAGCTTAATCAATCATTTCTATTCTTTATTTTTTTAAATTACGTCTTTTATCAAAATATTAAAGTTTGTGAGGATTTATAACGATCCATCTAATTGTTAATGATCTCTCTCGGTCATACATGATATCCCTTGGTTATTGACGATTCTTTGTCAAATTTCAATAATTTAATTATTATTTTAACAATTAGCATTTTTATCCAATATATTCTAGCCTAATCAAACTTTCTACAAGCATGTCTTCTTTGCAGATGATTATTTTAGGTCTCTCTCATTCAATCACCAACATTTACGATCTTTTGGTCGATAAGCAAGCTGTTCATGTGGGATAATTTTGACATCCTCCACAGACTCACCTTGTGTGCCATTGCATTCACACCAAAATTAGAGGACATTGAAGATAAGTTGGAAATCCTCCACGAAATATTAGAAGCAACCGAGGATTTTAGATATGATTACTTTGAAAACTTTGAGCTACCCACATCCCGACCCTAAACAACTTATGGAAAGTGAACATGGTCTTACTATTCCCCTTGATTTTTAGCTTTGTCATCATTTATCTTATTATCTTTATCAATGAAAATTAATTGTATCAAAATAATTTGACACCCTTTAAGGAAGTCCCTTTGGATTCTTGGGATCGACCTTTTCTAAGAAACTCGTTATCATATTTATCTAATATCTTTTATCTATTTTTCTTTATTCTTAGATCTTCTCACTCGGTGAAAGGATGAGAATTTTCACATTGACCAATACCCATCATCCCGACAATGATATTGTTGGTGCAGGTATCATTAAACTGTTCTCATTTGAGTTTTAGGTACTTTCTACATTTGATAGCACTAAACCATAAAACTACCTCAATTATCTGGTTCACTCGGTGGGAAATATTTGTCCCTTTTCCATTTAATTTTTTTCTTTTAGTTTCCATTTATTTTGTTTCCTATTTCATCTAACTTTTCATCTTCGAGTGCGTTGTATTGTTGTTGCTTCAAATAAAAAGCAATCAAAAATTAAAAATGAAAAAGTGATTACTGGGTATGTTCCTTTCTTCTATCCTTTTCTTTTTCAGCATTTAATTCCCATGTTTTTCCTCATGGACTCATCACTTTATTTGAAATTTAATAATAATACCAATTTTCCTTATCACATAGCTTAATTAAGGGTTTCAATAATTTTATTCACTTACATAACTTCACACATAAACAAATCACATCAAATCATAGCTTGCATTTCAATGCTCCTTCCCAAGTAGACCTACTTGGATTTTATCACCAAGAGGATAACGAAACTAGTTGTTCTAGCCAAGTATAAATAAGTTTTTGGGCAGTATATTTGCTAAGAACCAAACACCCTTATCACTATGGGACCATGATGTGAGGGGGTAGGCCCCAATACCATGACTCATACTGACACCAACACAAAATCAGGACTCACATACCTTTGCATATATTGAGGACTCAATCCTTTAGCATTACCTAAAACCAACCTTAGACTACCATTTCCTAGTACCTTCTTAACCATTTTTCACATTTCATCTTTTCTTAATTTAATCAAAATAATCAAAAAAATTTGTGTGACTTGTCTATGTCATAGTAATAAACCATCTAACTTCCTTTTTATTTTTAGTGATTTTTTGTTTATTTCATGGTTTTAACTAAACAACAGTCCCATTTACAAGACTATGAAAACATGAGTAACTATTTCCGGTAGTCCTTGGAAAATGTTCGATCTCTCCTCGAATACATTCCATGATTAAGCCGACCAATACCAATCAACTACATCATCTCCAACACCTAATCAAGAACCCCTACATTATCCTAGATAGTTATTCGGCCACATCAAAGATCCCAGATCTACTCAGTCCCTCTTTTTCAATAGTGGCGATCAAGTCTTAAGTGAGTTTCTTGATTCAAACATTGTGCCTCTCAACTCCTATCTTACTACATGACGTTTAATCCTCTAAAAACCTACACTTGAACAATTACCTCCCATCTCCAATGTCACTTTCAACCTTTCACGACTGTTGACCCCTATGATGATCCGGTCATCTAACAACTTCATCCTTATTCCACCATTAGTGGACAAGAAACATCAACACTTGTGTCATCAATATACTGTCGTCACTTTTGAACTTAATTTTTATTTCAAAGATCCAACCAATCAACAACGATATTCCTTATCATATCTTTCATCACGGTTTTCATCTTCACAAAAAATAAAAACAAATAACCTTTCACATCTAGTCTTATAGCTTCCAATGTCTCTTCTACACTTCCTGTAAGCTCGGTTATCATCCTAACACAACCCCTCTTATATCATCACAAAAACCAACCTCTATAGTCCATAGGTTAGTCACATCCATCCCCACGTCAATACCCCTTATCAACACTAGTCCAATTTATATCACACATACTTCTTCATAAAATCCATCGATTTTCATTCTTTCACAAATTCATACTCACTATATATCTCAACTGTCCCAACAACTCATCAACACCTCTATCCCGTATAATTATATACTACAACAATCTCAACCCCTTATTCATACTTCCATCTCCTTAGAGGATATACCACAACAATCTCAACCCTTTATCCACACTTCCATCCCCTTACAACATATACCAAAACAATCTCAACCCTTTATCCATACTTCCAACCCATCCCAATATATACCCCAACAATCACAACCCTTTATAAACACTTCAATCCTGATCCAATATCAATACATTCAACCTTCACAACCTCTAGTCTCACAACCAACATATAACATTCCCATGAGTGTTCCTATCCACATAATATCCCTTTACTGTATCAATTATATCAAAAAGAAAACCCACATACATATAATCAACCTAGTCCATCATCATTCAACCCTCAACAATCATCACAAAATGATCCTTTACAAGCATTAATGAACAAGATATCAAGTCTAGAAGCTGCCTCTATGGGTCCCAAAAACACCTTGTCCTATGAACAAATATGTAACAATCCCATTCATTTGTCTATACCATATTAATCATATCCTCCTCTTTGGGACCTTTCAAAGTTTCTTAAATTCTATAGTAAAGAGGACCCTTAACAAAACATCTAATACTTTCATCATCATGCTGTTATCTTATCACACATGACTAGAACCTCTTGTTGTGAATATTCCCTATGTCATTAGCGAGGCTTGCATTATGTTGGTATAACAAGTATCCCATAATACTCACTTTTCTCCTTCGCACAACTTACGCAACTTTTCTTAGAACATTTCTCGATTAACATCACACGTAAAGTTACCATTACATACTTTTACATCATCAAAATTTGAAGATGAATTTTTTGCAGATTTTGTCATCTACTTAGAGGGGTATTATTAATCAATTATCTTTCTCCCTCCCAAAACGAAATTAATCAAGATATTCACTCGTTCTATTAAAAACATATATCATCAACACTCCAAATAAAATATTTTTAAAAATTCAATGAATCCTTTATAATGTCTCGCAAATTAGAACTTTGCACCCTCAAGGATGGTAGAACAAAAATCTAATCAAAGAAACATAAACTTGAATCCTTGTTAGAACCCTCTTCCACTCATGATAAATATAAAACTTCAATAAACATGGTTTTCATAAAAGCCACTTCCAAGGAATTTTTGGCTACTAGACGCACCCATCTACAACCTAATTATACACCCATAAGTGAATCCCATAACACATTTTTCAATAAAATCCTAGTTGCATGTTTGATCACCGCTCCTCCTATTCGTCCTATCAATATATTTGTGTCAAAACCTTCTTATTATAGAGAAAATGATTACTATAAATTCCATTAGGTCAAGGATCATGACATATGTTGAGAATAAAGAGTATGAAACTAAGGAGAGGGCACACATAAGATTCACACGTGGGAACAAGATGCATTTGGAGGCACGAGAAGGATGAGAAAGGAAATGCACACCAAAATAGGATGATTTGGGACTTATCCATTTTCGTGAGTTACAAAGTTATTTTGGAGTTAGCCTATAGAGCACATAATGAGATGGAGAATTGTGTGACACAAAAATGTTATTTTGGGAAGAGCATATACTAAATATCCATTCACAAGTTCAAATTAATAATAGAATTAATACTGCCAATTAACTATAAGAGATATATTATTAGCGCACTTATATTTTTGCATGTTATTGTAAAGGAACGTGATTATTTTCATCATGCGACCGATTTTTTGCAAGTGCATAAGCGGTGAAGGGAAAGTCCCCACCCTTTATAAATATGTAGAAATCTATTTACATTAGGTGTGAGTGTTGTGTATGAGCTATTGTGGAGTTATGCTGTCAAATATAATGCGAGCATAAACTTATGGTACTACTTATTATGAGAAGCTTTTGTGTTTATTGTGTTTAATACAATGGAGTATATCAGCTGAATATTGATATTTAACATGACTATAACTGGTTCTTGTATGGTTGGTCTCATATTGTTTAATTCATGATTATTTAAGATCTAGATCTCGGAATATGTTACATAGAATGTTTATGGTTAGCTATATTTCTGAATGTATAGTTTATCTTCTTCACACTAACATCCTGCATCAACAACTCTAAAGAGGAACCTGGTACCTTTGCACACTTCGGGTGAGTGTTCATCTTAGGTTGGGTGATGTTTTAGTGCACCTAGGTTATTCATGAAAGATTCTAGGCTACATCATTGGTTCCATTTCCGAGACCTCTTTTCAGTTGTTTTCAAGATGGTTTGCGATGAAGACATCTTGAGTCGACCCTAAAAATTGTTGAGGAGGGGATAACGGATCTATAAGAAGAGTACGCATGGAGGTTCAACACTAGATCTAAGTTTGAAACATGTATGTGGGTGGAACAAAATCTGTATGATAGTTTGTATGAGAACATCTTTGCTATTTTCTTGGTAGAACTATATGAGTGGCTGGTTGTTTATGCATCTAAAAGTAATTGGAGGTATCACAAACTTTTCTAGATAAGATAAGAGATAAACAAGTGAAACTAACATGCGAACATTATAGATTTAACTAAAACATAAAAAAGTAGCATATATACTACTCTCTACTCTTTAGATTACTTAATTTAAGAAATTGAACCTAAAAAGATCAACTTAGCAATCAAAGGTGTGATGTTTGATATGAAACTCAAGCTTTAAACAATGGACTCTCACTATTAATGGCTTCAAGGCCAATGGTTCTCTCCATATTACTCAAAACTTGGATTATGGATGCAAATGGAGGTGTTAGCTCAACAATGGAGGAAATAAAGCTTTAGATCAAATGTCTAATTAGCTTGAAGTTAATACAAATGAGATCCAGGATTTCTTCGGCTTGTTTTAGCTTTGTGTTATGTGAAGTTGTAATTTTTGAATGGGTAGGCTTAGCCTTGTATTTATAGTTTTTAGTTTGGAAGAATTTGGAATTTGGGTGCATATGGGACTAAAGCTCTTTTAGATTATATTTAGGATAAACATGCTTTAGGCTTAATTAAGCTTAGTTTAGGCTAGTTAATTAGGGTTTAGGCTAGTTAAACTTTGATTAGAAAGTGATTAGAGACTTATTGAGAGTTGGGAGGGGTCTGGATAACCAATTATGGTGATAAATAGCCTACAAATCCAATAGAAGTGGTTCGTAGAGAAGGCTGGAGAGGTTCTAAATGGTCAAAAGGAGGAATGTTTAGCTAATAAGAGAGATATTAGCTAAATAAGCTGATTATAGGAGGAATACGCTGAAATATCGAGTTGTGAATGGGCATCCGAGAATGAAGCAAAGAATGGGGAATTAATGAAGTGTCATCAATTGGTTGAATGGGAGGAAATGCTAAGTGTAAGCATATTTTAGGTGTCTACACTACCTAGGGAAGAATTGTAAACAAGTCTAAATTTAAGTAGATCTAGGCGATTAAAATCGAATGGTGTGTTGGTTGGATATTTTGTCACACCAAAATATGAGGTTCAACCATAGTACATGCGATTGAATCCCTAATCAAAGACATGTGAGGCTTCCTATTTATTACTAATCTGAAACACATCAAAAATAATATGTACAATATTCACACTAATCTAACCATTGGGGTCGGGATAGAATCCCAAGATCCATATCCATATTAAGTGAAGATATTGTTCTTTCGAAATGAAATGGATCGGAAAGGAAATTATTATTATGGAAGAAACACAATGGAAAGGAAATGAGAGGAACACATTTTCTTTCGAGTAAACACAGAGCACGAAATAATCATACGAGCTTTAGATAACAAATGTAATGTAATGTTTGAAACAATTAAAATAATCGAGAATGCTAAACAAAGAATAGCTTAATATCCTGAACATAAGAACAATATCTTAAGAGAGATGAATCTCACAACACAAAGTTTGCAAAAATAGCATTGGTTTCTATTCCTCAAATGATTAAAAGAAAACACAAAGTTTTTCTTCTTCACAATAGTTCTCAATATTCCAAAAATCTCAACCCTTTGGAATGCATAAGCATCCCTTATTTATAATAAAAGGAATTGAGAGAAAATAGGATAAATCCTAGAAAATAGTCTTTTTAATGAGATTCTTACTTTTCTTGACTCTCACATGGGAGACCAATTCAAAATTTTCTACCTATATGTCGAAACAAAAATGAAAAAGACACGTCGATTTCGAGATTGAAATGACATGCAACATTGTGCTTATTCTATATCACCATCTTTGTCTTCCTCCAACAAAGCTGCTTGTCTGAAATTCTTAGAATTTTCGAATTATACACCGCATCTCATTTTCATCGAGGCATGGTGGAATGATCACTCGAGAACTTCACATGTTTCTGAGTATCGTTAGCATTTCCGGAAGCTTTTTAGTCTCTTGTTGAGTTTCCTCGGGGTCTCCAAAGAATGTTAAATTTTCAAAAACTTTTCAATGATTTCGAGCTGAATCCATAAGTTGGTTCATCTTTGGATTGATTCTTGGATCTGTTTGTAAAGCTCATCCATAGGCGAGGATACCCGAACTTTCACTCAACACCTTAGCACATATCTTGACTAGCTCTTCTTCTAAGTCATTCATGCCATTGATCAATTGATCTCTTGATTCCCTTAATTTCCTAAAAGATTCATTGACAATATTTATTCTAAACCTAATGGCTTTGGTTAAGCTGAAAATGTTTATCCCCATGTGGAATGTTGCCTTCTTGACCAAGATGCGAGAATTGAAGCGCTTTCGGTGTTTGGAGAGCTTCAAAATTTAACTCTAGGTTTTGATCTCTACTAAAAATTCATCATGAATTTTCTCTCCATCCTTATTTATATCCTCTAGGGATTTGTGGACTTCCATGGTGTCCTCGATGACTTATTTTCCTTACGGGAGAAGCCTTTGGATCCATTCATCAACCATTCTCCCCTTCTCATTAATCCTCTTGATCATGGGTGCGATGAGAAATCAAGCCCGATAGGAGCAGAGGATGATGGTGTCGACTTGGGAGGCTTTGAGAGCTTGAGTAGCACTTACATCGGTTGTTGTACTTTTCCTTTTAACTCATCTCTATTAGCCTTAGTTTCCTTTTAGCTTCACGGCACAACACATTCATGGCATCTTGTGCGTCCCTACCGTGCTCCCTCCATTGTTACTTTCCCTAGATCCACCCTTGTGATTTGATAATTTGTGACCATTATATCATCCTAAGTTTTATCAGCCACGAGAGTAGCAATCTCTACAAATTTATGCTCGATGCATCCACTAAAATCCTTGAGACTATCTTAGGTTTCTTGGCCGACTTAGTAGGAGTGACCTTGAGGAACTGAAATAAAAGGTTGGTCCCTTGGAGGGTCCCACTTCCAAAGTATGTAGCTTTGTAAAACTCCCTTCTTTATAACTCATTCCCCAAGAAATGATCCACCCCTTAGTATGGGCAAGAATTAGAGTAGCTCTTCCCGTGATAGAATATTTCTCAACAATGGACCAATCAATGGCCGAGAATACATATTGATCTTCGTTTAACCCATCATACGAGGCATCAAGGACACTCTCATTGTCCTTAGTGCCTTTTGGGATGTCAAATAAATCCAACATCTGGATTTCTTCAATTGTCAACCTACTATTGTCCTTTCTTCAAATGGAAACCTCATCCCAAAGATCAACCCAAATATCTTCAATGTTGGGAACATGTAGATATAAAGTCTCATATGATTTAAGGACTCCTTAGAAATCAAATCCATCTCTATGCTTCATGTGCTTCTTCAACTTTTCTGAAGCTCATGCACCACATTCTTAGCTTTAACCTCCGTCAAAGCATGTATACCTTCCAATGGAAATAGGGAAGGATACGAGTAGCCTTATGTTTTCTTTGTTGGAATTTGTGGAAATCCAACAATTGTCTTACCAAATCCATTAGGATCAGCTTATCACCTAGGAATCTGGACAATCGGAAATGATCACCCATGTACATGACCACCCAAAGGTATGTGAACTTATTTAACTATAAGAAGATACAACCCCATTTTGATACTTCATCCCATGCTTCGAGAGACTCTTCTTTTCCTTAGATCAGGGTTCATCCTATAGATATTTTCATAAAATAAAGCATCGTTCACTCTTCTGAATTGATCCTTGGAACCCTTCATTATCAGCTAAGGGAAGTACCAATATATGTGTTTTGTTACCCTATCTCCTTTTGCATCCAACCCTAGATAATTTCTCATGTTGGCTGCTACATAGGTGACATATGATGACATATAAAATTTGTTAGTAGTCAAGACTGTCTTCATCTGGGAATCAATCTCATCACTTATAAGACTGCTCCAATCGATCCCTTGTTTTTTCTTCTTCATAATGATCATGAATTTATACATCCATCCTTGGAAGTCTCTTGACTCAGGGAGTTCAAATACTTGACTCAAAAGGTGATGTAGTCGTTGATTTCAAGCATGAAATCACTCTGGGAAAAACTTGGGAAACTTTGAGACAGCTGGCTTGGCCTTGATCAAGAACTTTTTATTCACATGCGTGATTCAGTCTTCTTGATCTTTGTTCCTAGATTTCTGTGATGACTTAAGATATATGTCGACATATTCCTAAAATTTGGGTAATCTTAAGAGGTCATCAAAGTAACCCCCGTCCAACTTCACTATGACTTCTCCTACTTGATTTTTCACTGAGTGAGAATCCGAGTCATAATTGGAAGCACAGGCCAAAATGAACTCGGGGCATTGAGAAGACATTGGGAATCCTGCTACAAGAGGGAGGCCACTATTGGTTATTGACTTCATCTAGGGACTCTGAGAAGAATCCTTGGTTCTATTCCAAAATTCTTCCATGTCAATGTTACCAAGCTCCGTATCTTGAATGTCGTAATTGCAATCTATGTAGGAGGGGGATTCCATTTTCCGGTACTTGTATTTCATCTTCCTTAACCTATCTGACTTATCCTTAGATGATCCAAGATCTGACATAAGAAATCCTGAAGAAAAATGCCTGAACAACTCCTATTTATGAAATTGGACTTGGAAGCTTGTTAAGCAACCCCACAAACCCGCCACACTATCCGGATTTTAGAACTTTCAAAGCACTTGATGAAACTTGACACACTAGAATGTATGTCAGAAATAAGGTCTTGTCGAACACTTCACAAAACCCGATAGACTGTAGAGAGTGTCAGAACTTAGTAGATGTCAAACACTTGGTAAAACCCGATGCACTGGTAGAAGTCGGAAGATGTCGAACACTCAAGGAAGCTGAAAAACGGTGGAAGCAAGGAGATGTTAAACACCCTACAAAACCTAAAAATAAAGGAATCAGGTTTTTGAGGTGTCAGGACATGTAAAATTCCCACCATTTCACCAGTTAGGATTTTTATATTTTTCAATAATCAACAGGTATATTCCATGGGATAAAATAAAGAAACACCCTAGGGGTGAATTCCAAACAAGAAATTTCAATGGAATACAACATAAAATGAAGAAAACAATCTAAAACCCTAAACCTAGAGGAAAAATAGGAAAGGATGGAGAACATCAAAAGAATATCTCAAATACAAATCCAAAAGACCTCAAATCGGAAAGAAAAGTAAAATACCTTCAGTAATCTCGAAAAATAATCAAAAACGGAACATGAAATCGATCAAGAAGCTTGATCGGGTTTGGAGGTCACAGGCACAAGTATGAAAAATCCACACAGCAAAAGTACAACAGGTAAAAATGACGTGTAAATTTGGGCTATTTATAAAACCCTAGCATTTATGACACTTCACCTAACACGTGTGCCAACTACCCAACAACTCGGAGTTAATGCCATGTCATCATGCTTGGAGTACCCAAAAACCCGATATAAAGGATTAGCTATCAATTCGGGTTTCGAGAAACATGTGACATGAGGCATGAGATGTTTGGATGCTCCAAGGTTCCGAAAACCCAATACAAAGGAACATATCGGGTTTTGGGTTTTGGAAGTCAAGTGACATGTAGCATTCTTTTTACAAATCATGTTCTCGATGTTTGTGAGTTCCAAAAACTTTGATGATACTTGACTTGTTTCGTGAAACAATTTGCATGTAGCATGTAAAAATATGTTTTCATCTTGTTGAAACCCGAAAACCCAAAAACTCCTCAAATGGCATTTTAGGAGATTTTCCCAAAAAAATTCCATGGTTATCTTAATTTTAGCTGGAATCACTAAAATGAGATAACAGTTGGCTCTAATTGGGGACTTCCTTGGTGACGGTAAAGGAAGAGAACTTAGAATCTCTGGTTTTATCCATTGGGCTATGGATTCTAGAAAAGAAGAAAACCAAAAACAAAGAAAGAAAGAAAGAAAACAAAAGAGAACACACAACAAAAAAACAAATTATGTACAATGCAAGAGAGCATCTTGCATTACTGATGAAACATCTTCAAATGTTGGCCACTAAAAGGTAGAGGGAGAAACTCTCCATCAAAGTATGATAGATAGAAGCTATTTTCATCGTTCAGATGATGTATTTTGAAAGGACCTTTCCATAAGGAGTCAAACTTACCATGCATCCCTTTCTATTCTCTTCTCTTGTCCTAGAGAAGTACTAGATCTCGACCTGGAAATCATGTTGCTTTGATTTCTTGTCAAATATTCTTTTGACTTTGATCTGATGGTCTATGATGCGATCCACCACCTTGCTTTGTTCTTCTTCTAGCCTGGCTAGGTACATTATCCTTTTCTCAATAGAACTTTGAAAAGTTTCATCCTCAATTACTTTAGCCAACTATAAGGATAGCAATTATACAGAGATATGTATCTCACCATTAATACCATACAACACCGGAATGGAGACATCCCAATAGCTCATTTAGGAGTAATCCGATAGGCCATATAATGCTTTGTGCCATGTCCTCTGATTCTCATCAACCAACTTTCTGATTATAGTCATAAGGTTTTTGTTGCTCGATTCAACTTGACCATTTCCTTGAGGGTAGTAATCGAATGAATGAGTGGCGTGATCCCAAATCCATAACAAAATTCTGTCAAATTGTGGGATGAGAAATTGGAGGTGTTTTCGATACCAATCTTGTGAGGCACCGAATCTAACAAATATATTTTCTTTGAGAAAATTACAAACAACTTCAGAGGTAGCTTGTTTGATTGGAGCAGCTTCCACCCACTTAGTGAAATAGTCAGTGGCGGTGAGGACATAATTATGACCGACACTAGAGGCAAGGTTCAATACCCTAATGAAATTGATTCCCCATTGGAGAAAAGGTTCTTCAATCACCACGGGCTTCAAGGGAAGAGCTGTCAGCTTAGGACGACCAACGAAATGTTGACAAGCTTCACATTTGGACACCCATTCTGCTAAGTCTCGAAAGAGAGTAGGCCAATAGTACCTAGCCCATAGGATCTTATAAGCTGTCATGGAGGAGGAGAAATGTCCTCCACATGCTAGATTGTGGAAGGACTCTAGCAACCTCACCTGCTGAGACTTATCAACACAACGTAGGAATACACCATGAATACCTTTCTTTAATATTCCATTATCCCACAAAATGTATCTTGAAGATCTTAACTTAATATTCCTCTTCTCCCTTTGGCTTAAATGAGGGGGCATTCACCATAAGTTAGAAAAAAATCAATATCTATGTACCATTCATCGGTTGTGCTCACAAAAAGCACCATGGGCAACTTCGAAGAGGTATCCTCGGTTTTTTTGCATTCTATCTCAGCATTATTTTCTACAATCAATTAGCAGGCCCCTTCCTCATACCAACTTGATAGGTTTGATGTCCAAGTCATACTCTTGGAATTTAGCTATCCATTTTCCCCATTGGCTTCCCAACTCTTGTTGAGTCAAGATGGATATAACTACAGTATCAGGAATGAGAACAAGGGTATGAGAACTCGTAACGTAATACTTGAAATGTTTCATTGCTCTTACCACCGCATAAGCATGCTTTTCAATTTGTGACATTTTTAATTTGTGTTCTTTCAATGGACAACTCATGAAAGTGATGGGGCTTCAATTCCTTCTTCATTTTCCTACATCGGGATGGTTGATACTGTATGAGCGGAAGCATAGCTGTACATGATGAAATATTTTTTAAAGTCTGGGCATACTAGAACATGGGCATGTGTAATTTCCTTTTAGACTTCTTCGAAAGCAAGCTTCCCTTCAGTGCTCCATCGAAATGGATTTTTCCATTTCATCATCCCAAGGATATCCTTAGTTTTATCAAAAAAATTAGGTATAAATATTCTCAGGAAATTTAACCTTCCCGAAAAAGGAGTGTACCCCAGTTTTTCTTGTGGGTAGGGTAAGGCTTTGAATGGCCTTCACCCTCTCTAGGTTGATCTTGGTTCCTTCTCTAGTCACAATATGACCCAACAAATTTCCTTCTGTCACTCCAAACATGGAATTTTTAGGATTTAATGAAATCCCATGATGCCTGCACCTTAAGAGTACCTGTTCCAGGTGATCATAATGATCACTTCATTTTTTAGAGAAGACCATCAAGTCATCCAAATACACAACTATGACCTTGCCCATTAAATCTCTGAAAGCTAAGTCCATAGCCCTTTGAAACATGGCTCCGGTGTTAATCAAACCAAAAGGCATTCTCTGTAAGAAAAGGTTCCCCATGGAGTGGTGAATGTTGTTTTATGTTGATCTTTAGCAGCTACCTCAACCTAATTATACCCTGAAAATCCATCAAGCATGGATAACATTTCTGCTCCAGTGACAATCTGTAATACCTGGTCCATGATGGGCAATGGATAATTGTCCTTTAATGAAGACTGGTTGAGATTCGGAAGTCAACACAAATCCATATTTCACCGTTCTTCTTTCTCATAGGGACAATGTTCGCAACCCAGGTGGAATGATGGATCGAAAGAAAATCTTGGAATCTAAGATTTTTTGAATTTTTGCAAGAATAGTCCCTGAGATATTTGGGTTTTAATGTCTCTACTTCGGCCTGTGGGGTTTGACTTCAGGCTTTAAAGGAATGCTATGTTGCACATCCTTAGGCTTGAAAGACTTTAGATACATGTATGAGCACGTTAGGATGTCCATATATCTCTTCAAGAGTGAAGAGAATATTTCTTTTTCTTCGGTGAACAACATTTATTGATGTTTACCATCCATGGTTGATCAGTGGAACCCAGGTTAACTTGATCTACCTCTGACGAGGAAGCACCTTCAACTTTCCTTTTACCCTAAATAAACCGGTCATGCTTGTCAAACAAACCTTCTAGAGAAACCAATCCCTTAGGAATCTTGTTTCCTTTTAGCTGAATGAACTCACCATCAATCTCTTGATATGAACTTGAAACAGATTCACGAAAAGCTGATTCTGATCCTTCAAAATATAGTTCACTAAAAGTATCAACTTTTTCAAGGAAAGACAAAACTGTTGATCATCATTGAATACTTGCTAATGTGCTAAATTATTTAGAACACTGGGACGGTACACAATCTCGATGGTGTATGTGTCTTGTTTGAACTGTGGATGAGGAAGGAGAAGAGATGCGGAGACACATGACCAATGAATCGACTTTATCATTGTAATCTCTCAAAACTTCCTTGATAGAAAAATCATGAAGCACTCTCTACGTTGTCCCATACCATGTTCTTGTAATGCTTTAGGTGATCATTTTTCACTTGATAAACCCCTTTCACTTGATTTACAATGAGCTCCACATCTCCCTACACTTTGAGGTTTCGGATTCCTTTTTATCTTTCCATTTCTAATCCTAATAACAAAGCTTCATATTCAGCTATGTTATTAGTATTATCAAAAATAGCAAAATTTGAGCCTTGGGTCATCCGATTTAGTGATTAAATACTTTTCTTGAGGCTAGGGATGGAGAATACGAGGAAATCCATTAACTACAATTTTATCCTTCGATCTAGTCCATATAGATCTCTCCTTTGAATTATTTACAAAAACCTCTTCCTAAGAGAATAACGTAAGCAAGCTAGGATATCAAGCAACTGAATGGTCATTTTCACTCTCTTCTCCGGGAAGGCGACAAATGCGAATTGTGCATCTTTGATTTGACCAACCAAGGGAACTTTCTTGGTTTCCATGGAGTAAAACCATCCATATGATTTATTCAAAGTAAGACCAAGGGCATGAGCTACTTTTGTAGGCATCACGTTATCGGAAGATCCTGAGTCAATTATGCAATTGTTGAGTTTGAACCTGTTTATGAGTAAAGACAAATAAAATGGTTTGATCTTTCCTAAAGAAGAAACAATGGTCATATTGGTATGAGGTGAAGGTTGAGTAGGACTTGACAAAATGCCTTTTGAAGATGAAGGGACAGTAGCCTTGCTTCTAATGAATTTGGCAAGCTTTTCAAATTTCTCAGGATTTGATTGAAGATATTATGCTTCTAACATTTGGATCTTAGTTCTTTTTGCATGGTCAATAATGTCAAAATTAGTATATGAAGGAATGATGGTAGGCTCAGTTATGGTTATATTGGTTTGAGCTGAGGTACTCGTCTTAGGAGTAGGGGAAGGAGAATAAGAAGAAGTTGTTACCTTTTTAGTTGTCACCTTTTTAGTTTGGGCTAAGATAGGAGAGCCTCTCTTGGCCATGATCATGGGAGCTTCTTTATTCTTCTCCTTAGAGCCTTCAACCGGTTTTCTAGGATTCATAGATTGGGATCGAGTAAAGACCGCAAATGACTTACAATCATGTTTACATTTGTCTTCCTCGTATTCTAAATACCCAATGTTGGAGTCGATAGCTGAATCGTCATGGGACTCATCAACATATCCTGAAGCTTCAAAAGCCTCATGAGAATCTTGTTCTTCTGGTTCTTCATCTTCTTTGACTATCTCTATTATAGCATTAACAAGAGGAGCTTCAATAGCCAGTATTGGTTGATTTAAAGAGTCAACCACGGTCTATCTCTTATGGGAGCACCATTGGTATTATTGAAATTCTATCTAGGAATATCCTAATACGGAACGTTGCTCACCTATTGAGACATTTGATTTTTCAAAGTGATTAAGTCATTAGCCATCTTCTAAATAATTAGATCAGTAGTACTCTAAGAAGAACTCTGATTTTTAGGCTTGGATGATTCTTTTTTGATCTTTTTGGCCAGAATAAGATCATCTTCTATTTCGGTGGTTGTAGCTTGAGTGGTGGCCAAATCAGGGATAACATATCTTCTCAACAAGAAGCTCACATTAGGAGGTTAAGCATTGATGAAGAAACACTTCTGATTTTTAAGAGTAAGAACAAGTGAGATCTGGAATCTTGTGGATCAGCATGTTGAATTGGGCTATGAAGTCCCGCATGGGTTCGTAAGATTCCTTCTTCATGTGTGTAATTTGTGCTAACAAGGCATGAGAATCTTGACTAGTTTGAACCTTACTTCAAATACAGATATCATAGTATCGAGATGGTAATGCATGCATTTGTGAGGTGGTAAAACCATTCCTTTGCTACACCATGCAATGTTGCGATGAATATTTGAACAGAGACATCTTCGTGAACAACCCCAAGAACACCACATGCAACAAAGAATCGAGGCAATGTGTTCTTCGGGATGTTATTTTCCATCACCGTTGAACTTAGGAATATTCTTCCATGATCCATGAGGTACGTCATCTGTATGGTGGAGTAAGGGAAAGAGGACCAATAGTTGCGCCCCAAGGCACGAGTTGTGTTTGCCATTCTTTTAAATGAAGTGTGTATAGGAATCTAAATATCTCGATAAGAATAATGCATGACAAGTTGCAAAACTTCTTGTTCTTGAGGAATCGATTCCTTGAGATAGGTGAATAACTTCTTGCACGGCTAGATGCAACACTTGTTGGGTGAAAGCCTAAAATTATTTTGTTGAAGTAGATGAAAGAATGGATCAGTTTCACCCTTGGATAAGATAAGAGCTAAACAAGGGAAAATAACATGAGAGCATTATAAATTTGACTAAAATATAAAAACTAGCATATATACTACTCTCTACTCTTTAGATTACTTAATTTAAGAAATTGAACCTAAAAAGATCAACTTAGCAATCGAAGGTGTGATGTTTGATATGAAACTAAAGCTTTAAATAATGGACTCTCACCATTAATGGCTTTAAGGCCAATGGTTCTCTCCATATTACTCAAAACTTGGATTATGGATGCAAATTGAGGTGTTAGCTCAACAATGGAGGAAATACAACTTTAGATCAAATGTCTAATTAGCTTGAAGCTAATACAAATGAGATCCAAGCTTTCTTAGGCTTGTTTTAGCTTTGTGTTATGTAAAGTTATAAGTTTTGAATGGGTAGGCTTAGCCTTGTATTTATAGTTTTTGGTTTGGAAGAATTTGGAATTTGGGTGCATATGGGACTAAAGCTCTTTTAGATTATATTTAGGATAAACATGCTTTAGGCTTAGTTAAGCTTAGATTAGGCTAGTTAACTAGGGTTTAGGCTAGTTAAAATTTGATTAGAGAGTGATTAGAAACTCATTGAGAGTTGGGAGGGGTCTGGATAACCAATTATGACTGATAGATAGCCTACTAAAAATCCAATAGAAGTGGTTTAGAGAGAACTGAGGAGGTTCTAAATGGTCGAAAGGAGGAATGTTTAGCTAATAAGAGAGATATTAGCTAAATAAGTTGATTATAGGAGGAATACGACTGAAATATTTTCATGAATGGGCATTCAAGAATGGAGTAAAGAATGGGGAATTAACGAAGTGTCTTCAATTGGTTGAATGGGAGGAAATGCTAAGTGTAAGCATATTTTAGGTGTCTATACTACCTAGGGAAGAATTGTGAATAAGTTTGAATTTAAACAGATCTCTTATTAAACTCTGAAGGGTGTGTTGGTTGGATATTTTTTCACACCAAAATATGAGGTTCAACCACAAGTACATGGGATTGAATCCCTTCTCAAAGACAGTGAGGCTGCTTGTTTATTACTAATCTAAAACATAGAAAAAATAATATATACAGTTTTCACACTAACCATTGGGGTGGGATAGAATCCCAAGATCCATATCCATAATAGGTGAAGATATTGTTCTTTTGAAATGAAATGGATCGGAAAGGAAATTATTATTATGGAAGAAACACAATGGAAAGGAAATGAGAGGAACGTATTTTCTTTCGAGTAAACACGAGACACGAAATAATCATACGAGCTTTAGATAACAAATGTAATGTAATGTTTGAAACAATTAAAATAATCGAGAATGCTAAACAAAGAATAGCTTAAGATCCTGAACATAAGAACAATATCTTAAGAGAGATGAATCTCACAACACAAAGTTTGTAAAAATAGCATTGGTTTCTATTCCTCAAATGATTAAAAGAAAACACAAATTTTTTCTTCTTCACAATAGTTCTCAATATTCCAAAAATCTCAACCCTTTGGAATGCATAAGCATCCCTTATTTATAATAAAAGGAATTGAGAGAAAAAAGGATAAATCCTAGAAAATATTCTTTTTAATGAGATTACTACTTTGCTTGACTCTCACGTAGGAAACCAATTCAAAATTTGCTTCCTATATGTCGAAACAAAAATGAAAAAGACACGTCGATTTCAGGATTGAAATGACATGCAACATTGTGCTTATTCTATATCACCATCTTTGTCTTCCTCCAACAAATCATGCTTGTTCTAAAATTCTTGGAATTTTCAAATTATACCTTGCATCTCATTTTCATCAGGCATGGTGGAATGATCACTCAGAACTTCACATGTTTCCTGAGTATCGCTAGCGTTGCCAGGAAGCTTTTTAGTCTCTTTTTGAGTTTCCTCAAGGTCTCCAAAGAATGTTCAATTTTCACAAACTTGTCAATGATTTCCAGGCCGAATCCATAAGTTGGTTCATGCTGAATTGATTCTTGGATCTATTTGTAAAGATCATCAACAGGCAGGATACCCAAACTTTCACTCAACACCTTAGCATAGATCTTGACTAGCTCTTCTTCTAAGTCATTTGTGCCATCAACCAATTGATCTCTTGATTCCCTCAATTTTCTGCAAGCTTCATTGAGAATCTTTATTTTGAATCTAATGGCTTTGGTTAGCTGAAAATGTTTATCCCCATGTGGAATGATGCCTTCTTCGACCAAGATGCGGGATGGAACCTGTTTCAGCATTTGGAGAGCTTCAAAAGTTAACTCTAGGTTTCCGATCTCTGCTGAAAATTCATCATCCATTTTCTCTCCATCCTTCTTTATATCCTCTAAGGATTTGTAGACTTCCATGGTGTCCTCGATGACTTATTTTCCTTACAGGAGAAGCCTTTGGATCCATTCATCAACCATTCTCCCCTTCTCATTAATCCTCTCGATCATGGGTACCGATGAGAAATCAAACCCGATAGGAGTAGAGGATGATGGTGTTGACTCAAGAGGCTTTGAGAGCTTGAGTAGCACTTCTGTCAACTGTTGTACTTTTTCTTTTAACTCATCTCTGTTTACATTAGTTTCCTTTATCTTCTGGCACAACACATTCATGGCATCTTATGCATCCTGTTGTGCTCCTTCTATTGTTACTTTCCTAGAGACACCATTGTGATTTGATAATTTGTCACCATTATATCATCCTTAGTTTTATCAGCCACGGGAGTAGAAATCTCTACAAATTTATGCCCTAGGGCATCCATTGAAATCCGTGAGACTATCTTTGGTTTCTTGGACGACTTAGTAGGAGTGACCTTGAGGAAGCGAAATCAAAGGCTAGTAATGGAACTACCACCTTCCTCTTCTTCGAGTCCGATCTACTAACCATTGAGGCATATTGGAGGAATTTTCTCCCATTGTAGGTGTTATCGTCACATCTTCAAATGGAGGAAGGTTACCTTGTGGAGTTGTGACCACTTCAAGTGTAGCATCCATGGTAATGGATTTAGGCAATGAAGATGCGAGAAGGGGAGGCATGTCCATGGTTAATTGGGGTCTAGTGGGGAGAGGTGAAAGGCCAAAAATGATACTAGCCATGGTGAGGGACTTTGTGAAGAAATCTAAGGCAAATAAGGTTGAATGGGAGGAGGCAAGGATTCTGAAATTAGAGCCTGAGAGGTAAGAGGAAGACTTACCTCTGATGAACTATCAACCAAAAGAGGAATGGAAGGTTGAATAATCTCTTCTCTTGAAGGAATATTCCCTTGTTCTGGTTGTGGAGGTGAATCAAGTAACCTCAACTATTTGTGGGAGATAGACCACTTTGGTGTAGTTACTTGATCTTCTCCCTTTCTTACAAACTTAACCTTCATTGGCCTTTTGGAAGGGTTCTTATCCTTTTCCTTTTTTCCCTTGGAGGGTCCCACTTCCAAAGTATCTAGCTTTGCAAAACTCCCTTCTTTATAACTCATTCCCAAGAAATGAGCCACGCCTTAGTACGGGCAAGAATTAGAGTAGCTCTTCCCATGATAGAAGCTTTCTCAAAGCAATGGACCAATTAATGGCCGGGATACAAATATATCTTCATTCAACCCATCATACAAGGCGTCAAGGACACTCTCATTGTCCTTAGTGCCTTTTGGGATGTTAGATAAATCTAGCATCTGGATTTCTTCAATTGTCAACCTCGCTTATTGTGTCCATTCTTCATATGGCAACCTCATCTCGAAGATCAACCCAAATATCTTCAATGTTGGGAACATGTAGATATAAAGTCCCGTATGATTTAAGGACTCCTCGGAAATCAAATCCATCTCTGTGCTTCATGTGCTTCTTCAACTTTTCCTGAAGCTCGTGCACCACATTCTTAGCTTTAACCACCATCGAGCACGTGTACCTTCTGATGGAAATAGGGAAGGATACGGAAGCCTTATGTTTTCTTTGTTGGAATTTGTGGAAATCCAACAATTGTCTTACCAAATCCATTAGGATCAACTTATCACCTGGGAATCTGGGCAATTAGAAAGGATCACCTGGGTACATGACCACCGAAGGTATGTGAACTTCTTGAACTATAAGAAGATACAACCCCATTTTGATACTTTAGCCCATGCTTTGTCAGAGACTCTTCTTTTCCTTAGATCAGGGTTCATCCTATAGATATTTTCATAAAAGAAAGCATCGTTCACTCTTCTGAATTGATCCTCAAAACCCTTCATTGTTAGCTGAGGGAAGTATTGATATATGTGTTTTGTTACCCTATCTCCTTTTGCATCCAACCCTAGATAATTTCTCATGTCGAATAGTTGTTACATAGGTGACATATGATGACATATAGAATTTGCCAGTAGTTAAGACTATCTTCATCTGGGAATCAATCTCATCACTTATAAGACTGCTCCAATCGATCCCTTGTTCATTCTTCTTCATAATGACCATGAATTGATACATCCATCCTTGGAAGTCTCTTGACTCAAGGAGTCCAAATACTTGACTCAGCAAGGTGATGATGTCATTGATTTCAAGGATGAAATCACTCTTGGGGACAAACTTGGGAAACCTTGAGATAGTTGGCTTGGCCCTAATCAAGATATTTTTATTCATATGCGTGATGTAGTCGTCTTGATCTTTTTCCCAGGCTTTCTTTACTAACTTAAGATCTACGTCAAAATATTCAGAAAGTTGGGTAATCTTAAGAGGTCATCAAAGTAACCCCGTCAAACTTCACTATGACTTCTCCTACTTGATTTTTCACTGAACAAGAGTCCAAGTCATAATTGGAAGCACAGGCCAAAATGAACTTGGGGCATTGAGAAAAACTTGGGAATCCTAGAATGTATGTCGAAATAAGGTCTTGTCGGACACTTCACAAAACCCGGGCATGCAGAGAGTGTCAGAACTTAGTAGATGTGGGACACTTGGTAAAACCCAATGCACTAGAAGAATTCAGAAGATGTCGAACACTCGAAGAATCTTGAGAAACGTCAGAAGCAACGAGATGTTGAACACCCTGTAAAACTTGAAAATAAAGGAATCATATTTTTGAGGTTTCAGGACATGCAAAATTCCCACCATTTCACCAATTAGGAATTTTTTTTTCAATAATCAACAGGGTATATTCCATGGGATAAAATAAATAAACACCCTAGGGGTGAATTCCAAACAAGAAATTTTAATGGAATACAACATAAAATGAACAAAACAATCTAAAACCCTAAACCTAGAGGAAAAATAGGAAAGGACGGATAACATCAAAAGAATATCTCAAACACAAATCCAAAAGACCTCAAATCAGAAAGAAAAGTAAAATACCTTCAGTAATCTCAAAAAATAATCAAAAACGGAACACGAAATCGATCAAGAAGCTCGATCGGGTTTGGAGGTCATAGGCACAAGTACGAAAAATCCATGCAACAAAAGTACAATAGGTAAAAATGACGTGTAAATTTGGGCTATTTATAAAACCCTAGCATTTATGACACTTCACCTGACACATGTGCCAACTACCCGACAACTTAGAGTTAATGCCATGTCATCATGCTTGGAGTGCTCGAAAACCCAATACAAAGGATTAGCTATCAATTCGGGTTTCGATAAATAGGTGACATGAGGCATGAGATATTTGCATGCTCTAAGGTCCCGAAAACCCGATACAAAGGAACATATCAGGTTTCGGGTTTGAAAGTCAAGCGACATGTAACATGCTTTTTACAAATCATGTTCCAATGTTTGTGAGTTCTGAAAACTGACATGATCGACTTGTTTGAGTTTTAGGTTTTAAGAAAAATTTGCATGTAGCATTTAAAAATATTTTTTCTTGTTGTTGAAACCTGAAAACCTAAAAATCTCCTCAAAAGGGCATTTTAGGAGATTTTTCCAAAAAAATTCCATGGTTATCTTAATTTTAGTTGGAATAACTAAAATGAGATAACAGGGTGTTATAACATGTTGATTTGCAAAGACAATATCCTAATGAAGACCCAAGTCTTTAGAAAGGTAATCTACTTTAGTTGGCATGTGCCAACATCCATCGAGTTCTCCTCATCTAGATAAACATACCTTAGAAAGAATTTAATGACTTATTAAGGGTTAATTATAGTAGTCCTACTGAACAACTAGGTTCATTTACCATTAGGGTTACAAGTTAAAATTGCAATTAGAGTGGGTATGCAGATACATCTGCTTCCAACAATTTCATAAGTTATGTTTTTATTCCATTAACATTTTAATTTATGTTTCACATAATAGATTCAGCAAACAAGACTGTGTATTGTTTGCTTATTTCCCTACTCAAGCCCTAGCTTATATAAGTTCTAAGAAAATTCCTTTTATATTAGACTTCAATGGAATGAAGTATAATCCCATTTAATTTCCTTTCTCTACATTCCTAATCCAGTTAAGGAACTCTTCATGAGATAGCACACCATCAACTAATCAAAGATAAATTTATAGAGATCTTAAGACAGTCTATTAATCATTTCATGGAAGTTGCCTTCACCTTTTTCTTATATAAGGTTAATAATTATTTAAAGTGAATTAGTTGAGTATCCATACAAGAATGTCAACTTATTAAGTTGTATTTTCTCTAGAGAGAGTAGTACATCTAGTACCCTTAATCTCTATCCATCCTATTCCAATCCAAAGAGTAAGCTACTAACTAAAAAGTAGAGAATTACCTAACATTTCCACTCATTGATTACCAAAGGAAATACATCAAATACAACAAATTTCACATATATTTTATTCATCAAAATATTCCTACATTTAATAAGTCCAAGCACTTCAGACACTACTAATGCCAAAAAATACTTGAATCAATTTCAAATACAACTTTCTTTTCCATAAAGTACATTTCAGTAATGAACCATATTTCATCATAAAAAGATCCAGTCTCTTTGATAAACAAATATAAGTTCCTAAAGATCTTTTCTCCTTTCATCACTTACGAAGTCCATCTGCAAAAATTGCTAGCACGGGTCAATTCATTGAACTGAGCATGATAAGCACTAAGCATTAAAAATATGTGCTTTTAGCTAACTGTTTCATAAAGAGAACTCTATTGTTATGAAACAGTTTAAGCATTACAAAGAGACATACCAAAAGGAATTACTAGTCACAAATGAGAGAGAGGTAAGGTGATAAACCATATCATAATTAAGAATAGATCATGATATAAACAACTTCAACTTTCATACTATTGTTTACATAAAAAGAATTAAAACATTAATCCAAGTAAGTACTATTCCATCAAAATCACAATTTTCCTTTCATATATCATTATACATTATTCACTTCTCGCTTAATCCTATCTAAAGAGGTAAGTCAATTCTCTATTGTCCTTCACCAAATTTACCCAAACAAAAACAATCGAGAGATCAAATTGAATGACTATAGTCCTGAAGAAGGGAAGAAAAAATGACCCACAACAATCATTACCTTTCATCACTCAAGAGAACAATAAGGATAACATCAAAAACCTGTAAGACAACAAGTAACCATTTTCCATGGACATGGTGGAGAAAGGAAGAGAATTAACAGAAGAGTAAGTCTTCACAGTCCTTCTACACCCAGATGATGAAAAGAAAATATGATTGAATAATGATAAAGCTATGCCCCCAAACACACATTCCTTATACAGAGATACCTTTTCCTTCGTTAGTAAAAGAACTAAAAACAAGTTTGATGGCCCAAGGCCAAGAAAACAAACTAACCCAGTACCACCATTAATGTCCAAAGAACTATTCAGACTCACAAATCGATAACAGTAACTGTAACACAGTGAGCTAAATCCCAAGATAATTTCCCCTTCTAAGCATCAATTACATCAATTTCAAAGGTTACCCAAGTTCTCAAAAGAATAGAAGATAGAATAACACTTATTTTAAATTACCCTTTCCTAAGAAATAATTCCTTTCAAGGAGCTAACATGGATAATCTTTCCAAATCCTCTATTGGTGAATGAAAAATCTATAGCAAGTCTTTAATAGATGAAAGCTTATTTCAAAGCCAAACTCAGAACAATGCATCTTTCACAATAACCACTGGAATAGATGACTGAAACAAGAAGGTTAGAACAAAACCCAAAATCACAACCACAGAGTGATAAAAGAAATGTCGGGCATTATCACAAGTTTTGAACATTCCACTAGACTCAGAAGTTTATCTCCGAAAATTATTCATTCAAGTTCATAAATTAGTCGAGTTACTCAACAATTTATACTTTGAAGTGTTCTCACACAAGTGATACAAGATCTCATCAAACAAGTTCCACGAATTTAAGAAATCGAGTTACTCACAAGTTTAACACAGCTCAACAAGAGTACAAACAGTTACAACTTCATCTCAGGCTCAAACAAAAGTTAAGCATAACTCAGTAATTCAAAACAAGGGAATCGAAACCCAGAATAGATCTTCCATCATAATAGTGAATTCAAATAGTAATCACAGTAAATAATACAAGCATCAAAAGTAGAGATCATAACATCAAACAAAAAAATTATCCCCAAGAGAAGAGTTATTTTAATGAATCATTTAAGTAAAATCAAAACAACTTAATGGGAAGAGCCTATCATGCATGATAGCACTTCTCTTTTACTAATTCACTTAAGATGCCCTAGAAAAACTTCAATAGCTTCTTCCTTGCTATGAAAAATCAACCAAACCATCAACACTTCCCCTTTATTTATATATTTTATTTGAGTGTCCAATAAAATTTCAAAGACGTGCAAAAATTACATACATGCAAGAGTTACAATTATGCAATTTTGAATCAAGAGTAGAAACAATCTCATGCAGAGCTCGGTTCACAAATGAACCAAAAGATCAAAAGCAACAAAACCCCTCATGCACCTTCCTAGGTAGTTTTTGCAAAAATTAAAAACATTAAATGTAAAGAATTGTCAGTTCCCTCCATCTTCCATGCCACCACCATCTCCGGTTTTGGCGAGGAGTAAATTAAAATTTACATGCAACCAAATTTAGTGGAGATGCCAACTCAACTTTCCCCAAATTTTCCAATGCCCATGCCAAAGTTGGCGGTAGGAAAAGATAAGAATGAATTAAATCTCATTTAATTACCTTGAAACCAATGCCACCGACCACCCAATGTCCATGTGTTCCATAGGCCCCCTCTAGGTTAGCCACATTTTAAGTTAGGTTAACATTAGTTTAGGAAATCAACATAGGTCCATAGGTAGGTCTCTAGTTTAAGTCACAACATCTTAATTTCAAAAGATCAAAGAGACATAGGTTAGACTTAGCTCTAGGACATAGTCACTTAGCATTAAACATATAGTTAAAATAGGTTACCGTTCAAAGAAAGCATTGAAATCAATTAAATGAAGAACCAACCATGACATCAATATTCAACATACTACAGGGTCTGAAGACTTCATCAATTCTCCAGCAAAGTCTGAATCCAAAGCAATCAACTGATCTAACAGACTTGGTCGTTATGACCACAAAATCATGAATTAAAAGCATACCTTGGATCAATGGAATTGATCCAAGGTAATGTTGTTCTGAAGGAAGATTTTTATAAAAACTAAAACTAAATTTCACAATTCAAGCAACGAACTAATTCTACATAAGGAGGTGGGTTGCTCTTATTAAATACAAGAAAAACACGACATAATTTACCTGCACAAAGGATGAATTATTTTCTACTAGGAACATGATTTCCATAGTCACAAGAGTACATTGTCTTAAGACAAAGTCACATGCCAATGTTTGTATCTCTAAAGTAGAATTAATCTTAGGTACATGTCATGTTAGAGGCATTACATACCTCCCTCCTAAAAAGCATCATCGTCCCGATGATTAACTTAGTCAATAATTTCCATAAATAATATAACCAATTCATAATTTCTTCATTCATAAGTTCATAACAGAACCAAATTTGAAAAGTTCAAATTTTCATAATTATTCAACATTAAAATAGTTGTTTCAATACTAAAGAATTTAGTATCTGCCCAAAACTGGCAGTTTATTGATATACTAAGAATTAAATCTTCAATTTTTATCAATCAATAGAATCAGTTTTGTTCAAATAAATATGGAAAAGCAATTTTCATATCTTCAAGGTTTTCCCAGGTTGCACTTTCTTCATTAAACTAGTCCCACTAGACCTTAGATTGACTTATATGGATATTTCTTAAGTGTAACTGGTGAGTTTCTAGCACTCGGATGGGTTTAACCATGACTATTCTTGGGTCTTGGACTCTACAAAGAATTCCAATTTAACACATGTGATAAATATGGAAAACATCATGCATTCATGATAAAGTAGGAGGTAAAGCTAAACAATAAGCTACATGGTTGATTATTTCAACAATTTCAAAGGGTCCCACATAACGAGGTGATAACTTGGTAGCATTGCCAAAATTTATAGAAATCATTTTGGTTTAACCCGTAAAAAGACCTTCTCACCAAGTTCAAATTTCTTGTCAACCTGTTTTAAGTTTGCATAACTCTTTTTCCTATCTTTCTTCCTTCAAATGTTCACGAATAATTTTAACTTGTTGTTCCATTTCAGTAAAGATTTCAGATCCAATTACCTCTCTCGTCCTCTATGCTATCCAAGCTAACTAGAGTTTTTCATTTATTTCAATATAATGCCTCAAAAGGTGCCATTTTCAAAGAGGCATGGTACATGTTATTATAATAAAATTCAACTAATGGAAGTTACTCTTCCCATTTATACTATTGATCCATACAATACATTTGTAACATATCTTCCAAAACTTGGTTAACTCTTTCAGTCTGCCCATCCATTTCTAGATGGTATGCAGAACTAAAATTTAGTTTAGTCCCTAAGGATGCATTGAGTGTTTTCCAAAATCTAGATTTCATTATTGGATCTCTATCCGATATGATCCATTTAGGTACTCCATGAAATTTGAAAATTTCATGCACAAATATTTTTTTCTAAAATAGGTGAATCATCCTTAAGATTACCAACAATTAAATGTGTTACCTTTTTTAGTTTATCTATCTCAAATAAAATAACATCATGCTTATTTCTTGACATAGGAAACCCTTGAACAAAATCCATGCTAAATACTTTCCATTTATATTGCGGTATGTTGTGAGGGTACAGTAAACCAGTTGGATGCATATGTTCAGCTTTAACACACTATCATTCTAAGCAGTGTATCACAAAATAAATCACGTCATTTTTCATCCCTTTCAATAAATATTGTTTTTATGTCAACAAGCATTTTCGTAATGCCAAGATGTCTAGAAAAAGGTGAATTATGAAATTCAGTTAACAATTTATTTCTTAATTCATTTAACAAAGGTATATATACTCTATTTTCAAACCTCAAGATTCCTTCGTCATCAAAGCTAAATCCTTTTTACCTCATATTATTTGGATCTGCAACAAGTGTTGTTTTTACTTACTGAAAATAAGAATCAAATTCCATGACGTTTTTACTTTATCTTTAAATTTGAGTTTTGAACGTTATAAGAGCATAAATATTTTTCCTAAGACTTAGTGCATCTATCACTCTGTTTTCCTTTCCTTTAATATAACTTATGTCGAAATTATACTGAGATAGAAATTATAACCATCTTCATTGTCTTGCATTCAGATTTGGCTGAGTGAAAATATACTTCAACCCAAGATGATCACTCTTTACTTAAAAATTTCTACCAAGAAGATAATGCCTCCATAATTTAAGTGCATGAATAATGGTAGCAAGCTCTAGGTCATGTGGAGCATAGTTTAGTTCATGTAACTTGAGTTTTCTACTTTCATAGGCTATAACAATATCATTTAGTAATAAAATGCCTCTCGAGTCCTTCCCGAATGCATCCGTTACTACATTAAAGTCTCCATTAGGATCAGGTACAACCAAAATAGGTGCAGATGTTAACTGATCCTTTAGAGTCTTAAATGTAGATTCACATTTTCATTCCACAAAAATTTCTTATCTTTCTTCTGTAACAAAGTTATTGGTGCAAACGACCCTCAAAAATTCTTTAACAAACTTCCTATAGTAACCAACAAGACCCATGAATATTCTAACTTCATGTACATTCTTAGGTGCGTCGAGCCACTCAGTAATTACAACAATTTTTGATGGATCTATAACTATTCCATCCTTAGTTATGACATGTCCGAGATAGTGCACTTCCATCTCATAGAAATAACATTTGGACAACTTACTATATAATCTTCTCTTTCTTAATATTTCCATAATTATCTTCAAATGCGCATGATACTCATCAATGATTTTAGAATATATGATAATATCGTCTAAATCTTTACCGGTGCTAATATCGTCTAAACCTTTCTTGGTGCTCCTCAAGGTGAGACATTTGGCCTTATTAAACCTTTAGACAACAATTCTTGTAATTGTTCCTTAAGCTCTACTCGCTCAATGGTGGTCATTCGATATGGTGCCTTAGAAATAGATTTTTTCCGACTTTATTTCAATCGTGAAAACAAACTCCCTTTTGGAAGTAAGATGGAGTAACTCTTTCGGAAACATGTCAACAAATTTCATAACAGCGGGTACCTATCTAAGAAGTCACTACTTTCATCGGTTGTATCAGAAATTTTTACTACATACAAAGTGCAGCCTTTGTTTTTAGCCTTTTTAAGTTACATAGCTGATAATTTCCTAACTAAAATCTCACGTTTTATCCCCTAAATGTTTGTTGTTTTCTGCAGGTCATCTAGACAACTAATATGTTTTTCAAAATAATCAACCTTTGCCTTATGTTCAGCTAGCCAATTAACACCTATGATTACATCATAAGACCCCAAAGGAGCAACATAAAGATCAACTTCAGTGGAAAAACTAGGCAAGTCAAGGACTGCTCCAAAAAGACACATACTAATTGTGTGGACAACATTATTTCCATAATGTACAGTCCATGATTTATCCATTTTTCCAGCTTTTCTTTTTAATTTTGAAGCTAATTTAGTAGAAATAAAGCATTCAGTAGCTCCAATATCAAAAATTATAGTTACAGGTATACCAAATAACTTACCTGGCACTTTTATAGGCATAACTTGCTTTTCAACTTGTTTGTTAGCTACTGCAACATGTATCTTATGTTGTTGATTGTGGTCATCCTTCCTTAGAGGAAACTGATTTGCATAATGATCCTTGCCACAATTTTAGTAGCCTCCTACAAGTCCTTTCCTAGGCTTAAATTTATTTCCAGCCTTAAAGTTATCATTATGACCTCCATAGGACTTCTGTCCATTATTATTGTTCTTGAAAAATTGTTTCAAACATTAGCAGTAGGTTTATTTGTTGTAGTTTTCTTGTTATTATCAGTAAAAAATTTGTTTTTCATACCAAACTTTTCCATGGTCCCTTTTGGGGTGCAAGGGTTAAAGAAGAATTTGGAACTTTCTTTCTAATTTCTTCCTTATGGGCAGATATTTCCTTCAATTTTTTCTCCTGCCTTATGGATTTTTCAACAACCCCTTCCATAGTGGTTGGGTGTGAACATCCACTTCACCACCTATAATGGGATTTAATCCCATAATGAATTTTCATATCCTGAACTTATCATCAGTTTGATACTAAGGTACATACTTAAGGAGCTTAGTAAATCTCTCCCAATACTATGTTACAATTAACTTTCCTTGAGCTAAGTTTTGAAATTTCATTATTTTCTAATCATAGTAAACTTATGGCATCCATCGTTACCCAAAATAATTTTAAAATTAATCCCAAGTGATGTTTGTTTCATCAATGTTTAACTCAACCTTACGGCTATCCCACCAAGAAGATGCCTCATGGGAAAGTTGATAAGCTCCCCATATTACTTTTGTTTCCTCAGAGAAGTTCCTTATTGCAAAGTACTTCTCCATTTTGTTGAGCCAGTTCTTAGCTCCATATCCTAGTGTAGTGCCATCAAACTTGGGTGGACTTATCCTTTTTATGTCATTAGTGAGTTCAGTTGCCAATCTTTATTTTTATTCTCAGGCTGATTAGGTGCATTCGCATTAGCATTGGCTACATTATTGTTATCAATGCCCAAATTCCCAATATTGGTGTTGTCCACAAGAGGTGGCAGATTGTCATTATCAGTATATTCTTCTTCCTCCTCATTGCCCATTACTTGTTGTTCAAGTACATCTAGACAATCTCTTGTGTCCAACAAGGCGGTAAGGATATCATCAAGTTTTGGGCAATATTTTCTTCTCCACCTAATGGTGGGTTGTTTCTGACACTTCCTTTTGTTCTAACTATTTTCTATAAACAAGAAAAATTATGTTTTATCATATTATGGACACAATAGGTCCAAGATTGCAACCTTCACTACGATACCAAGATGTAACATTCCCATTTTAAAACTTTAGAAATGAGGGAAAAAAAAACTTCTTTTTTACATAATGTTCTCTATTAGAAATAATCATAATTTAGAACACACATTCCAAAGCAAATCAATCTCATAATAGAAACCATATGCAGCTGTAAATGACACAATGAGCTACCGATCTCTCATTTCATGACTCGATATCATACCGATATCTCATGTTAACTGAGTAATTTGTATAATACATATACTTGGTTCCTTTAACCTTTTCAGGGTATTAAGTGTTCTTTTTAAGAGGCCTATCTAAATATCTGTTACTGATATTCATCTAAAATCCCACTTCTTAAACTAGGTGACATAGGACAACGCAACCAGCAGTTTGTGATACTTTGGCCAAAGATTTTAATCATATTGTTCAAGTTTATATTCCTATAAGACATACTCATAAAAAAATGCATCCTTCACCCCACTTCCTCTATTATCTAGAATGGTCTTTACTAAATCATGTGAGTCCTCTTTATTCAACGTTCTAAGCATGATTATAAAAAGAGCACGCTTTAAATAAGATCATAAAAGGTAAGTCCATTCTCTACTTTCCTTTAACGAAATTTCCCAAACAAAGAACAATCAGAGATCGAATTGAATGACTACTAGTCCCAAAGAAGGGAAGAAACAATGACCCACAACAATCATTACCTTTCATCACTCAAGAGAATAGTAAGGATGACATCGAAACCCGTAAGAAAACAAGTAACAATTTTTCATGGTCATGGAAAAGAAAGGAAGAGAATTAATGAGAAGATTAAGTCTTCATAGACCTTATACACACAAATGATGAAGAGAAAATATGATCAAATAATGATAAATCTATGCCCCCAAACACACATTCCTTATATAAAGATACATTTTCCTTTGTTAGTAAAATAACCAAAAACAAGTTTGATGGAAAAAGTCCAAGAAAAGCAGACTAACCCAAAGTACCACCATTAATGTCCAAAGAACTATTTAGACTCACCAATCGATACTTGAAACTATAACACGGTGAGATAAATCCCAATATAATTTCCCCTTCTAATCATCAATTACATCAATTTCAAGGGTTACCCAAGTCCTCAAAAGAATGGAAGACATAATAACACTTCATTAAATTATCTTTGTCTAGGAAATAATTCCTTTGAAGGAGCTAACATGGATAATCTTTACAAATCCTCTATTGGTGAATGAAAAGATATAGAAAGTCTTTAATAGATGAAATCTTATTTCAAATCTAAACTCGAGAACCATGCATCTTTCTCAATAACCACTAGAGCAGATGACTGAAATAGGAACATTAGAACAAAACCCAAAATCACAATGACACAATGATAAATGAAACGTCGGCCACGATCACAAGTTTTTAACGTTCCATAAAACTCAGAATAATATGCTAAACCCAAAGAAAAATAATTTTATCTCTCGAAAATAATCATTCAAGTTCAAACATTAGTCGATCTACTCAACAGTTTATACTCTGAAGTGTTCTCCCAGAGGTGATATAAGATCTCATCAAACGAGGTTACGTGAATTTAAGAAATCAATTTACTCACAAGCTTAACATAGCTCAACAAGAGTACAAACCATTACAACTTCATCTCGAGTCTCAAATAGAAGTTAAAAATAAATCAGTAATTCAAAACTAGGAAGTGAAACTCAAAATAGATCTTCTATCATAATAGTGAATTCAAATAGTAATCACAGTAAATAATACAAGCATCAAAAGTAGAGATCATAACATCAAATAAAAACCAATTTATCCCTAAAAGTAGAGTAATTTTAATGAATCATTTAAGTATAACCAAAACAACTTAATGGGAAGATCCCATCATGTCTGATAGTGCTTCTCCTTTATTGATTTGTAGGAGATCTACTAGAAAAACTTCAATAGCTTCTTCCTTTCCATGAAACATCAACTGAACCATCAAAACTTCCCCTTTCTTTATATAGTTTTTCCCAATGTCCAATAAAAGTTCAAATCCATGCAAAAATTGCAGTTATAGTTATGCAAGTATCGAACTGAAGAGCAGGAACAATCTCATGTAGAGCTCAGTTCACAAATGAACCAAAAGATCAAAAACAACCAAAACCCCTCATGCACCTTCCTAGGTGGTTTTCACCAAATTAAAAAACATTAAATGCAAAGGACTATCAGTTCCCTCCATCTTCTATGCCACCACCATCTCCACTTTTGGTGAAGACTAAATTCAAATTTGCATGCAACCAAATTCGGTGGAGATGCCAACTCAGCTTTCCCCAACTTTTCCAATGCCCATGCCAAAGTTGGTGGTAGGAAAAGATAAGAATGAATTAAATCTCATTTAATTACCTTAAAACTGATGCCACTGACCACCCAATGTCCATGTGTTCCATAGTCCCCCTCTAGGTTAGCCACATTTTAAGTTACATTAACATTAGTTTAGGAAATCAACATAGGTCCATAGGTAGGTCTCTAGTTTAAATCACAACATCTTAATTTCAAAATATCAAAGAGACATAGGTTAGACTTAGCTCTAGGACATAGTCACTTAACATTAAACATATAGTTAAAATAGGTTATCTTTTAAAGAAAGCATTCCAATCAATTAAACGATGAACCAGACATGACATCCATATTCAACATACTGTGGGGTCTGAAGACTTCATCATTCTCTCTAGCATAGTCGAATCCATCTATCAAGTGATCTAATGAGACTTGGTCGTTATGACCAGAAAATCATGAATTAAAAGCATACATTGGATCAATGGAATTGATCCAAGGTAATGTTGTTCGGAGGAAGAGTTGTATAAAAACTGAAACGAGATTTCACAATTCATGCAACGAATTTATTCTACATAAGGAGGTGGGTTGCTCTTATTAAATACAATAAAACACAACATAATGTACCTATACAAAGGATAAATTATTTTCTACTGCAAACATGATTTCCATAGTCACAAGAGTATATTGTCTTAAGAGTAAATCACATGTCAACATTTGTATCTTTAAAGTAGAAGTCATCTTAGGTACCTATCATGGTAGAGGCGTTACAACATGCATCACATTATGAGGTCGAGCGTGACAAGAAAAATGTAATGGTTCCTTTTAAATAGGTGTAGAAATATGAGGTGTAGCCGACATCAAGTAGGAGATTGTGGTTTCTTATTTAATAGAGTAGAATGAAATTTATTACAAGGTGGAGAAGATTAATACCATGTAGGATGCTCAACAGATTGGAGCGGAGAAGAACTAGATGATGTAGCAGTAGTAGTAATAGAAATAGGATCTATAACATGTGTATCAATGAGATCTTGTTCTAAGTCAATAACCTTATAGCTTAAAATTGATAATGATTCACATGTATCATATTGCAATCATTGTTTCTTGAAAATTAGGAATCAAACCCCGAAAGAAGATAAATTAATTCTCTAAGTCACTAGTTGAAACACTATCTGGTGCATGCAAGTATTAAATTGTAGAATGTAATCACTGATAGTTTTTTTCTCGATGTAAACTAGGTAAATGATCATATGTAACTCTAGGTCCATTGTTGACTATGAAACAGAGAAGAAAAGATTCTTCGATCTCAAAATAGTTACTAATAGATCTAGAATGAAGATGTGTGTACCATTGCAGAGCGTCATCGTGAGAATTTAGTTAAAGGCTTTAAGTAACAATCAATTATTATAATATGAATCAATAGCCATGTGGTAATGCTCAAGATAAAAGTATGGATTTTCATTACCATCGAAACATGAAAATGTAGGAATAACAAAATCCTTAGGAAATGTGGAGTCGTGAATATTTTTTTGAGAATAGGATTGCCATGTAATGCATTATTATCAATGGAATCATAATAATCCTTGCTTTCTAATGTAATAGATTGCACCTAATATTGTAAGTGAATGACATCATGCATGAGGTATAAGATATCTGTGAAGGAATAGTAGAGTATGGAAATAATGTGTTAAGCGGTTGTATTTTTCCATTATGAGTAATCATAGGATATCAAGATGAGACATAGGATATTCGATGCTAAGGTCACACTATAAGGTGGTGTCAAATAAGTACTAGGTGGCAAAGTAATTTGTAGAAGTAGTAGGACTAGTAACAGAAACATCTCTAGGATATGAAGTGATAGATGGAGATGATGTAATAGGAGGAGATGAACTAATGGATGAAGATTAAACATGTGTGTTATTAGATAGAATCTTAGAAGAAGACTACAATAGAGTGGGGATTCACACTTAGAATTATGTAAAGAAGTAGAAACTAAGAAGAAGGAGAAGAGATATCATTATCTTGTTAGGTTTTGTAGTGGATCCTAGCACAAATAGTTCTTATCTATAGGTTCAAAAAAATGATTCAATAAAATCTAAATTTTATTCGAATCTAAAACATACTGAGACTTGTTATAAATGAAATGTCCTAAAATATGAATGCTATACAATTTATTTGATTTTATTAAATGAAATGAAAATAGAGGGATAATGTACTTGCCTTCATTTCTCTTACTTTGCAATGATCTCGGGACTTTGTAGTGTGATGAAACAATAAGATAGACCATCGCAAAGGACCACAGAAAAATGTAGTAGATGTGTAAATGGTTTAACTGGGTGTCTAGAGAAGGATTTAGGTGCCTAGGGTGATCTGGTTTGAAATCTGGGTGCCTTGGTATGTAAAATTGGTCAGAACCTAGTTTTGATATGGTCACTAGGGCTTCACACTTATTTTCCTTTTGTCACGTCAATGTCACACTTGGATCTTCGAGTTACTCATAAACCTGCAATGAAGTAAATCCCTTGCAAAACCCCAAAAAAATCATCAAACCCTAAAAATAAAGATGTAAATGAAAGGGTCAAACTTTCCTTAGCCACCATAATGGTGGACTTATCACAAAATGTTGCACTACATCTCAAACCCAATGTAGTTTTATGTGCTTGTGTGTTCAATAGTTCTCCTAGGTTTCCCTTGCACCAATGATGCCAAGATAGTGGGAAATAACTAGATAAAAATGCAAATGTGTGGATGAAATAGAATGAACTCCCCTTGCTATGCAGTGTGTATACTGAGAATAATGGCGAGAATGTAGTCCCTTTCTTTATGTATATAGCTAGCCCTTGATAAGAATAGTACACCCATATAATGGTATGTATGTTGTGTTTATATAAGGATCTCTTATTCGAATTTCAACACTAATGACCCAACATGCCAACTAGTACCTCAAGAGATGAGAGGGAAAACCAAAAATACCGACCTCAAATGTCAAAAAAAAAAGATCAAACATTAAGAGGATAGTGGCACCTAGGATGAACACGAGTGCTTGGCACTAGTGTCTATCCCCTGTGAGCTAGTGTCTAGAAACAAGTGACGATAAATAAGTAAAAAATGACAAATAGGGATCCCTAAGACCTGACCAAAACTATTTTTATGATTGAATAATATGCAAGACCACAAGAAATGAATACCAATAAGAAAAATGGATGGACTATGGGATGGTTCATTAGTGAATACTTTTCTTATGCCATATCCATGTAAAAAATAACATACTTAGTGGTATAATAATAGTGTTAAGTGCATGATTTTGCGTCTATAGTAGTAAAACCTACCAAGATCAAAGATATCATTAAAATGCCTCTAATGTAGGGGTCATTTAGATTTATCTTTCTCTACAATACTCAAGAGCTTGAACTTGCTCTATTACTCCATCCACCCCTGCTAGAGGATCATTAATTGATGTTCATGCAACATCATCTGTTTGTTCTTATCTCCTTGAGGTCCAATGAGAACTTGTACCTTCTACTACTTGAAAACAACAACTGGAGGAGAGTTAACTTGATGAGAAAAGGTGATCACTTTGTGATGACTGAAACAATATATAATAGATGTAAAGAACTTCTATATTAATCTGCATGACTGTCCCAAGCTACAAAATCCGTTCATAAAGTCTCTAGCATTCATACCTTTTTTTGAGTTCTCTTACAATACACCTTTGCCTCCAAATGGAGCTCTTCTTTTTAATAGTCACAAGCACTCTTCTACCTGATTGAACATGATCAAGACAGAAAACCAAAGTTTCAAGCTCCCTTATGAATGCTCAAGCATTGCTCTTCAAGTGTGAACTCTCTACACTCTACCCCAAGGATTCACATGATCCTTATTTGTCTAATTCAAGGCCATATATGAAAAGACAAGGTTTCAAATCCTGAGTAACTGTTATCTAGAATCAATTCACCTTAACCAAGGTGTCTAAGATCCTTTATTTAACTGTACCTTGTATCTTATGCTAGTTTTCTCTTTTGGACCTTATTGGCTACTAGTCTTTTGAGTATGCAAATGGTCTCTTATCTCAATTTCCTCGAATCAACTATACATACAGATTAATGACCCAAATATCCTTTACAAGGTTCTCCAATATCACTAAATTTCATACCTTGTTTCTTTGTTAGAAAACACACCTCCTTTATGGTGCAATACAAAAATCGAGCCTATTATGACCCTAACCATGATAGTAGGCACTTTGGGCATTGATCTCACCGGATCTTGATGGATCTACTTCAAAAGTGTCATCAAGATGACTGCTGCAAAGTTTGGTGGCTTGATTCCACGTTATGACCCTTCATGCATTTCAATTCCTCTCTCACTGTTGTATATTCTTGCCATAATTAAAAAAAAACAGTCACGTATATCTTGAGCTGTAAAAACCCATTATCCTTGAAATTTTGTGTAGTTCGATAGTGTAAATATAGAGATATCCTAAAATTTTCAGCCAATTTCATCCATCCAGTCAAAAGATATGCGATGCCCTATTTCAGGCCCGAGAGCTAACAATTTGCTATAAAATCCAAACTATGCATTTTCAAAACATACAAAAATTACAAATGTGATCTACATCACCTGTAGAACCTTTCCATGCTAATAATCATGAGATTTATACCATTTGAATGTTATGGAGGGTTTCTATCTTGCTGTCCTGTTACAGTCCTCATGCACAGTCATGTGAAACATGTAATTTTCATGCCAACAGAGGTATATTCTTCTTCTAAAACTTCATACATTCCTTCTCCTTCATCTCTACAACCCTGAGAACCTCTGTTCTACCTCCTTCTCTTTGAATCACCTATGAAATAGGTGTCAATTTGCTAAGTAAAGACTCTAACAAACACCTAAACTGACTCCTAAGCCAATTCACACTCCTAAGAAGACTCAACAACTTCCTCTACATAGAAATCACGTGGAGATCTCCTTAATACTCTCATGTAATCCATATAAGACAACTATTACATGATGACATGGCTTTATTTTTCCAATATTACTCTTTTACTATGTCAAATTTACTCCTACAACTTTCTTACAAGCACTCATTCACCTTTTACAATATATTCAACTTTAACATTCATTCACTCACACCTAGACTAACATGTTCTAATGGTCATATGACCTTCTTGCATCTTATCACTTGATGCTCCTACATCAGAGTTCCCTTGAGAGAAGAATTTGAGCTCTTGCTCAAATAGTTCTTCTTCTTTCTTGTCTTCCAATTCATCTTTATTGCATTTGCTGGTATAGTTTGTCTCCTCCATCTGCTCTTGCATTGCCTCTCCTCAATTCTGCTCTTCTTGCTTGCTCCTTGCTTCATCTTCCTCCTCATGGTCTTTGTCTTCAAGTCTATTTCTTGTAGGTCTTCTATCTCCTTCACTAAGTATGTCAACTCTGGTTTGTGTTCATAATAGCATGTAGCTACAGCTCCTTGATCATTGCTAAGAATGTTCTCACAAGACTTAATAGTCTTCTCCACCTGTTTTATCAACAATATTCTTTCTCTTTCACCTTTGGCCTCTGATAGGCTTGCTTTACCTTAGGAATGAAATGAAGGTCTTTAGTGTCTAAATCTTTCTCCTCAGCATGCTTTGAAGTTTCATATGCCTCCTTAACTGAAATATGATTGTCTTCTATCAACTCTTCATTTGTATGGTCTTCATGTCTATCTCTGCATGATCCTCCTTGGCTTGATATATGAATTCCTCTAATGCCTTTAGTTCCTCTTGCAGATGCTCCATACTTTTGTACTCAAAATCACATTTTGGTGCTTCTTCACCTATAAATGCCTCAACTTCATCATCACATGTGTCTTTTATATCTTCTTGTTCCTCTTGTCTCATGAACTCTCTCATTGAATCATACACTTGATTCATCTCTTTGTCTACCAGACCTACATTCACAATATTAACAACACCATTAGAAGTAAAGGGTTGAGGCCATGAAGCCTCTTGAATGTCTCCATTTCTTTTTGAGTGCTCTTCTTCTCCATTTATTTTTGTTTTTTGCTATCATCTCTCTTCTTTCACTTTTTTCCTTCTTCTCTCAAATTTCTTCTAGTATCTTCATTTCTTCTTCCAAGTCAGCTCCATCAACTTCTCTTTCATCTTCATCATATATAGGACCTTTTTGTCTTCATCCTTCTCGAACTCGACTTCCCGACATTGTACTCAGCTCTTGCTTCACCATCTTTTGAGGACCTTCCACTTTCCATTACTTCATGTTTGATGACTTTGTACTGCTGCTCCTTGAAGCTCTTAGCTTTCCATACCTTGTTCTGGATGACCTTAGGTTGATACACCATTTGTTTTTCATGTTTTCTTCTCCATTCATGAGTTAGACTGTGTTTGTACTCATTTCTACTCTCTTGTGCACCTGCATACTGGACTGATTTTATCTTGTAAACTAAATTTTCCTCCATACCTTGCCTTGGTTCTTCATGACTGAGCTCCAGTTTGATGGTCTCCTTCTTGGACTCTACCTTCTCCTCTTTGTCCTTAGTTTTCTCAAGCCATTTAGGCATCACATAACTATGCTTGATCTCTTTGGGTAGCATATACTTTTGATGACCTGCTGATTTATCTTCATTCTCTATTTCCTTGAGCCTTCTAGGCATTACATGATCACACACATCTTCTTGTGTTAACCTCTTATCATTATCTTGCTCTAGGTCTTCTTTAATGTCAGAAACATCACTCTCATAAATCTGATCATCATATTCAGTCATCATACTTACTTGTTCAATGGCTTTTAGCTTGCCTATATCCTCCTTAATGGCTTCTTGTCTGGCTTTACTCTCTTCCTGGACTTCTTCTTCACTTGGGATGCTATCCAATGCATCATAATACTCCATGTTCTCTGTCATGCTTCCCTTGTCATCATGGAAGTCTTCATTCTTTTCATATCCCTCTTCAAGCTGGTCCTTGCAGTTGTCTTGTTCATTTCTCTTCATGGGTGCTTGGCTTACACCATCCTTCATATTTCTCAAGCTCGTAAGATTAAACTGCATCAAAAGTTCTTCATACCTACAAACATAAACAAAAGCTTAGATATAAAAACAAGAGACCATAGTGTCTCCATGAGTGCTCCTTTCCTTAGCACCTTCCTCTCATTCTCCTTTCCTTCCTTAAGTGCTTGTTCTGGCACTTTTTCTTCTTTCTTATTCTTTACAATGAGAACTTCTTTCACCTCTTCTTGTTGCTCATTTGGCAACTCTTCTTTCTTCCTCAAGGAATCCTTTCGAGCCTTCTATCTCTTTTCACCAATGACCTCACTAGCCATTTCATCTTCCCTCTCAATACTAGGCCACTCTTCTTCTGATGGCTCTCTTCTTCCTACAACTGTAACCACATGGTGGTCACTTTCTCCAAATCTCTCTTCACTTCATCTATTTATTTTTGAAGTGCCAATCTTCCTCTCATCTTCTCCTCTTTCCTCTTTTTCTCTTTCTTTTCATGTTCCTTTTGATAGCTTAGGAACTTAACCAATTCACACAATGCTCCTACCTCCATGACTGATTCAATCACACACTTTACAATATGGAGTTCTTTGAAAATTATAGAAATAAATATCTTGAAAACATGTGTTTGTTACCTTGAACTCCTTGGTATTGGATCTACCTTTTGTTTCCTGTTATGGCTGTCCTTTGATCTCCTATCCTCGCTCTGATACCAAATGATGCAGGGGTCATTTAGATTTATCTTTCTCTACAATACTCAAGAGCTTGAACTTGCTCTATTACTCCATCCACCCCTGCTAGAGGATCATTAATTGATGTTCATGCAACATCATCTATTTGTTCTTATCTCCTTGAGGTCCAATGAGAACTTGTACCTTCTACTACTTGAAAACAACAACTGGAGGAGAGTTAACTTGATGAGCAAAGGTGATCACTTTGTGATCACTAAAACAATATATAATAGATGTAAAGAACTTCTATATTAATCTGCATGACTGTCCCAAGCTACAAAATCCGTTCATAAAGTCTCTAGCATTCATACCTTTTTTGAGTTCTCTTACCATACACCTTTGCCTCCAAATGGAGCTCTTCTTTAATACAGTCACAAGCACTCTTCTTCTGATTGAACATGATCAAGACAGCAAACCAAAGTTTCAAGCTCCCTTATGAATGCTCAAGCATTGCTCTTCAAGTGTGAACTCTCTACACTCTGCCCCAAGGATTCACATGATCCTTATTTGTCTAATTCAAGGCCATATATGCAAAGACAAGGTTTCAAAGCCTGAGTAATTTTTATCTAGAATCAATTCACCTTAACCAAGGTGTCTAAGATCCTTTATTTAACTGTACCTTGTATCTTATGCTAGTTTTCTCTTTTGGACCTTATTGGCTACTAGTCTTTTGAGTATGCAAATGGTCTCTTATCTCAATTTCCCCTGAATCAACTATACATACAGATTAATGACCCAAATATCCTTTACAAGGTTCTCCAATATCACTAAATTTCATACCTTGTTTCTTTGTTAGAAAACACACCTCCTTTATGGCTGTAGCATACAAAAATCAGGCCTATTCTGACCCTAACCATGACAGTAGGCACTTTGGGCATTGATCTCACCTGGATCTTGATGGATCTACTTCAAAAATGTCATCAAGATGACTGCTACAAAGTTTGGTGGCTTGATTCCACGTTATGACCCTTCATGCATTTCAATTCCTCTCTCACTGTACGCTGTATATTCTTGCCATAATTAAAAAAAAAAACAGTCACGTATATCTTGAGCTGTACAAACCCATTATCCTTGAAATTTTGACAGTAGTTAGATAGTGTAAATACAGAGATATCCTAAAATTTTCAGCCAATTTCATCCATCCAATCAAAAGATATGTGATGCCCTATTTCAGGCCCGAGAGGTAACAATTTGCTATAAAATCCAAACTATGCATTTTCAAAACATACAAAAATTACAAATGTGATCTACATCACCTGTAGAACCTTTCCATGCTAATAATCATGAGATTTATACCATTTGAATGTTATGGAGGGTTTCTATCTTGCTGTCCTGTTACAGTCCTCATGCACAGTCATGTGAAACATGTAATTTTCATGCCAACAGAGGTATATTCTTCTTCTAAATCTTCATACATTCCTTGTCCTTCATCTCTACAACCCTGAGAACCTCTGTTCTACCTCCTCTCTTTGAATCACCTATGAAATAGGTGTCAATTTGCTAAGTAAAGACTCTAACAAACACCTAAACTGACTCCTAAGCCAATTCACACTCCTAAGAAGACTCAACAACTTCCTCTACATAGAAATCACGTGGAGATCTCCTTAATACTCTCATGTAATCCATATAAGACAACTATTACATGATGACATGGCTTTATTTTTCCAATATTACTCTTTTACTATGTCAAATTTACTCCTACAACTTTCTTACAAGCACTCATTCACCTTTTACAATATATTCAACTTTAACATTCATTCACTCACACCTAGACTAACATGTTCTAATGGTCATATGACCTTCTTGCATCTTATCACTTGATGCTCCTGCATCAAGCCTCCTCCATCAAACTTTAAACAACTTTACATCATTAAAGGTAGACTTAAATCAGTTCACCATTTCATCTCACAACTTTCATATTGAATTGTCAACCTTTCCACCATCTCCTCTGAAAGGACGTCCACTTGAAATGGGATCACAACTGTCAAAAGCCTTTGAAAACCTAAAATATTATCTCTTATTGACTCTTGTGCTTACACCTCTACACAAAGGGGAGCCATTATATTTATACATGTCTGATAATAGCCATGCCATGGGTGCTATAATATTAAATTTAAGCGAGAAAGGTCATAACCATAATTTCATTAAATATGGACATTTTACTAAGAATCTAGATTTATAGTATTCTTATTTCTAGTTTTATAATTGTTGAAATTGGATTCCTAAATTGCCATTATTGATTTTTATCTAGTGTGATATCATATTCCAATATGTTTATTATTGGAATTTAAGTAGTGTAATGTAATGTTCCAATATTTACACTATGCCATACAAGTATGTTACTAATTCTATATTGAGTTTATGAGGATGGGAATATGCCCATTCTCAACACACTCATAATACAACTATGTTCCTAATTATTTTTATGTGTATCTTTTTTATCTCATTTTTTCTATGATTCGCATATGAGGCATTTTAATACCTTTTGAAAAATAAAAAAATGTGATATGGGTACATGTTGTATGAAATAAGAAGAAACTATTGATTCAGAGATGAGAATGGACATATGCCCATTCTTACCACACTCAATGTACAATGTGATTAGGGTACATGTTGACTTAAATAGAAAGCAACTATTGAATCTATGAGAATGGACATATGCCCATTCTCATCACACAAATGTATAACTATGTTCCTAATTCTTTTTATGTGTATCAACTTTATATTTATTCATCTTCTATAATTCATATATGAGGGATTTTGACCTCTTTTGAAAATTTATATCTTGGCTAAGATAATAGGTTAAATCATGGTGTGTTGTCGGATACTCTTGTTGAGAGCATTAAATAATATATCTTGGCACTCCTAATACTATAGTTTTGCATTCAAGAATTATGGGATTCTAGGCATATAATTTAGTATCTACACTTCAGAAAGGTTTTAATTTTATAAAGTTTTAGAACAATTAAACAATAATTTATCTAGAATTATGCACATATCTTTAGGAAAATACCATATAATTTTGTGGTTGTAATGAATGCATAAATCAAGACTAATTCCTAGAAAAATCCAAATCATTAATCTTTTGAAATGAATTCCTTGTAAATCACATCAAGTTTCCTTTAAATCACAATATCCAACTCCTGTAAACTTACTTAGAGCATAATTAAGGATTTTTTTCAAATTAAATTAAGCTGTATGGTGGAAATTATATTATTATTAATACATAAATAAGATTCAATATTTCCATAAGAAACACAATGTTTTATAGAATTATACTATGGAAAAATCTTCCAAAGTAATATAATACTCAATCTTTCATTTAATTATCAATTAATAGTACAATTGCAATGTTTTATAACACCAATGTTTTAAATAATTTTTCTTGAAAAACCCATGATCCAAGCCAAGATTATTTCACATACAAATTTATGATCTTCAATATTTTGTACAAGTCAACATTCCATATCATGTTCAAGTAATTCAAGGTATCATTTAATGTATAGCGTGTCCTTTATCGGGTATCTTTATGTGTTCACTTTGCCAATTTTTGTTTGGTGTCCATGCCCAGATGACACTATCCACATCAATATATTCTTTAGGTTCATCTAAGATGGTCCATGTTTTATTTGTCTTTAAACAATCCTAATACAATGTTGTACCTTCTCCTCTGAAGTGGATTTCCAATATTGAACTCTCATCTTTTTATTTACACCATAGCCTTCTTTTGAAGGAAAATATCCCCATCCATATTTTTTCACTTTCATTTCCTAGTTGTATAAGTAGCATTTGTCCCTTGAACATATCCTTCAAAATATTGCATTCTTGGTTAGATCTTCCACAAATAGATGCAACATAAATATCATTATTACTTGGGATATGTTCACTAATGTAGTCTTCTTTGTTCAAAATACGTTGTGCTCGTGTTATTTGGTCATATATGTCTTTCTCTGTACTTTTTTGGAAAAAAACATCTAACCTCCTAATACAATTTGTTCCTTTTCATAATATTCTACAATGGTCTATCAAAGCATGTAAAACATTTTCCCAATATGCGATCTTCAAAAGCCAATAGTCACTACCTTCTCTGTTGTATTTTACCCAATTCTCAATATATAATTTTATTCCCTTTTTTAGATTTTCCATTTATTTGAGTTCTATAAAATGTGCCAAAGAAAGTTTCCTTTCTGGCTATATTTTTACACCATTATCCTTTACATGTCATATATGGATAGAACGAGACCATTGCAGATTCTTTAATGTTGCTTTGTACTCCATCACTATTATTCCATCCACAACATGGAATTTTAACATCTTCGGTTTTTGATACCCACTATATTATGGGTTCCATCCCACATGAATGGCTCTACAAAGTCCTTGAAGTTGTAAACTTCCTAAATAAGATAAGGAGTGAGTGTACTTGACCCTTATTGGAATGTTCTATAAGAATCCATGATATGTGTAAAATAAAATGTGTCTAATTTATGTAACGATACTACTAATCTTCCAAAATTCCCATATATATCCTAATGTGTGTGTCCCACTTTGGAAATAAGCTTACATACACAATGTTGAATACCCTTTTTAAAATGTAAATCAACATGGATGAAAATGCAAATACGTTATGATTATTGTGATCACTTGAAGCATTATCCAATTGTAAGTAGAGGATCGGTGGTTACTTTATGAAACAAGTATTCACACTAGTAACACTAACTAATTTTGAATGATCGAATATTTCCTTGTACCTTTTAAATTTTTCATTCACATAATTTTGTAGTAATGCATCATGTAATGCTTATGCGGATGATCCAAAACAATACAAAAAAATTTCATACTCATCAATTACATGTTCTTCAAGCTTCTTGAGACACAAATCTAATGATGTGATAGTATAGTTTACTCCATGTTCAAAAAATGGCAGGCCAAAATGGCCAAGAACCCCTATCTTGTGTCCATGTGTGAGCATACCAGTCAAAGTAATTGGTAGGTTCATAACATTACTTATTGACTTCTTTTTACCCATCCTTAGTATGGAATTTTTCATTTTATCCATTTTAACATGACACTGATGCTCAAGAATACATGAGGTTGTTCTTGGATGGCTAATGATGGGAATAGTAAGTTGCATAATAACTTTAAATATATTCATTTTTCCATGTTTGTTCCTCCTCAATCTTTGTGATTTTTAGGAATGTGGTGGCACTACGTTTGTTGAACAAAATGTGTACTCAGCACACTTGGAAAAGAAAATATATTTTACAATGGAAACATGTGGAAAATGTTTGTTCATTATGTTGTTAAAGCTTGACTACAACACATGAGGAATTTTCAAGAGTTAAAGTTCCTCATTGCATTTTGGGTATATAATGAAGGAATAAACCTTTGGGGAAATTTTACTCCATCATGTCCTTTAGACCAAGTCAAATGTGGAGAGATATATAAATTTCTCTCAATAGTTCTTGATATGCAGGCAATTGTTGTGGCAGTGTTTAACCTTTGTTTCTTTTTTAAAGTATTGTCATTCACTGCAATCCATTCATAATTATGCTTATATAAGTAACTCCTTGGGTACCCATATACTTTTTGCCATGCATTTAGGAAAAACATCCATCCCATCAAATCTAATTTTATGTATCTCTATAGATTTCTTACCAACATTGAAGATGGATTTTTGTTAACAAGCATCAAACACAATTTTTTCAATCACTTCATTAAGAGGCTCTAGTTGTGGGCCAAAATTTTGAATTCTAACTAAAGTAAGAATTAATTTTTGGATACAATTAGGGTTTAAAATAAACTCTACATTTTCCCCTTCTAAAAATATCGACCATTTTCTATCCTCAGCTAATTTAGATTTGATAGATTGGCTTGAAGGGTATCCATATTCGGACATTTTGTTGCATTATAAGATCTTTTTATTACTCTATTGGATTGATTGTAATTAGTGGCATCATATGGCTGGATTAAAAAAATGTGGTTTTCTCTTTTTAATGCATCCCACATGATGACCTCAAACTCTGTTGGGACTTCTTTGAATCTAATATCCATCTATGAACCGTTTATGTCAATAAGATTGCCTAAAGGGCCATTATATGAGAGATCCTTTAGAGAGGGATAATATTTTGCAAGGAGGGTTGAATACTATATCAATATGCACACCAAATCTATTGACATCAATCTATTAAAATTTACCATGTATCCTTAAACTAAGTTTGTAATTGTTCCTCTGCTACAAATTTGCACTTAATCGAAGCAAGTAATGGATTAATTTTGTAATATCTCCTTGAACTTCAAATTGTTTGATCACTTTATGTACGAGTGCGAGACCATCCAGTTGATCACTCCCTTACTTAATCATAAGGGAACTTCTTGTTTCATTAAAAATCAAATGTTTTATTAGCCAAATAATTGATTTATTAGGTTGTAGCATGTCTGAGCAATCAGAACACATATTTACCACATTTTATATCCATACACCAAAATTCAAAGAACCCAACCTCTCTCCATCAATTTCATGAACTTATAGCACATGAGTTATAAAATCCATGGCTATGTCATTGTCTCTGCTACAAGATTTGTGTTCTAGAATGACATTTTCTATGACAATATCTATTCTATCTTAAGGACCAATATTGATGGTGTTTTAAGTTTCATCACTACAATCTATGTCACTCTCTGTATTGTAATCCTCTGAACCAATAAAAATATTTTCACTTCCCAAATTGGGGTGAATGGTTGAATTTTCATGCTTTGACAATTCACTCTCTTCCCAATCAATGTAGTATCCTTTATTCCTAACATCTACCAAGATTTCAAATTCATCAATTGAGAAAGGAAATTTTACTCTTCCATCCAATACTATTTTAACATTGACAACAACAAATCCTCTTCCCACATATTTGCAATGTAGTGTCTTCCTACTTGGATATACTCTTCCTCTGCAAATTTGGTTCCTTTCAAAAACAAGTCACATGATCATCCTCTACAAATGAAAAATCCCATGCTGTTGTAACAACATAAAATAAAATTTTGTGAGATGATGGAAAATATATTAAACCATTGCATAAAATAAATTAAAAATTATCATGTGTGTACAACCATAAGTATATTGAATACACATAGCACATGAGCTGTGAACTTCTATAATTTAGTAAGATTTGGAAATACTTAAAAATTATACATATAATTAAAATTGACATGAATATTTTTATGACATGATTTCAAACTATGATTTAAATTGACTCATTTGAATTTAATTGAAGAGAAATAAATAGATGAGGCATAACTTGAATGATGACAAATAAATAAATAGAGGTTAAATAGAAGTTAATTAGAAACTTGATTGCTAGCCACTTCATCTAAATGTCTTCATCATATTAACATAACATAAATTACTTTTACAAGAATTCCTCATACATCCCATATTCCTTGGCTATGAGAATGGGCATTTTTCTATTTTGAAAATTCTCATAAACGAATCTAATTTTCATTCATTCTTTATCGTTTTACATAGGATAATTTTTCTTTCTTTCTATATTTATTTTATGAGAATGGCCATATGCCCTTTCTCATCACAACGATAAAAATATTTGTTTGTATGAGAAATGGCATATCTCCATCCTCATCACAATAATAAAAATATTTATTTTTATGCGAATGAGCATATGCCAATTCTAACCCTTCTAACTTATGAAGCAATATTGAACTTAATCATTTTAATATCACTATAAAGGATGTGAGAATCTTGTCCATTCTAGAAAAAATTAAATATTACCTCTATTTTTCTTCTATGATTCTTATATGAGAATGGGCATATGTTGGTTCAATACAATATAAAAATATTTGTTTGTATGAGAATGGACATATGCCCATTTTGTCTATTTGTATTGTCTCAAGATAATTTATTTTTTTCTCAAAAGGAATAAAAACTATTTTTTCTAAATGTTCTTCCAAGGTACTATCTCATTATTTAGAACATCTAATATTAGCCTTTGATGTGAATACTATAAATTATATAGTTTTATCAATTTCATGACCATATTATAATATGAAGTGATTTTAACACAAACACTTCTAGGAGATGTAATTATTTTCAAGTACATTCAAGATATTCAATATATTTATAATGAAACTTGATAAATATCAAAGATACTATCGAAATATATTTAAAAATATAACTCAAGGTTAAATGTGACGAAAAATCCAAATAAGCCAAAAACTTATATATCATGAAATATGGTATTAGTAACAAATAATAGGATTGTCCTTTGTAATCAATGAAGAAATAATAATAATACATATTTTGGATCGATCTACCCCATCCCCTCTTTAAATTTAATTCAATATTCCCATCTAGAGTTAGGGGAGTGGTTGAAGCTAGTAAACAATTCAACATTTGAGTGATTTCATGAAAACAACGCATCATATATAGTTGCCCTAACTATCCCTCTCTTGCATAAATTAGTATCAAATAATTTTAAAAGCAAAAAATAACCTAAAATATAGCTATGATTATGTTTAAAAATTATATTTTATTTTAAATGTAAATAACCTAAATCATGACTATGATAAAGTTTAAAATTTATATTTTATTTTATATGTAATAAACTTAAAACATAGATATGATTTTTTTGAAAATTTAAATTTTCTTTTAAGTTTAATTATTACACCTAAATCATGGTTACCATATTTTTTAATATTTATATTTTTTTACCATGGTATAGTGAGACCATTAATTTGTAAATAAATTGTTTTCCACTGTTAATTTTTATTAATTGAAGGTACTTGTTTTTCAAACACATCTTCGACAGGACGTTGGAGGGAAATTGGTAAAATTAATGGCAATTAATTCATGCCACTCCGTGGAACTGCAGAGAGAATGGTGGTGGTTATTATTTTCGATGATGGGATATGTCTTGGGAATTACAAGGTTCACTACGGGTCGGTGAAGATATATCTTTCTTGTTCATCCTTTCCTCTTTATTTTTATCTAGTTTCTTCTTTTTTTGTTTGTTCTTCCATTTTGGGCTGCCCATTTCGTTAGACCATTTTTTCCTTTAAAGAAGAAGACTTGAAAAATATTTTTGAGATAGTGTTCATCCTCTCCACTAAAATTATGTTGACCCTTACCAATTTGGGATCCCTCATTTTCTTAAGACCATTTTGGCATGTGATGATGAGAATATTTTAAAAAATTGAGGCATGAATTATTATAACTCTTCTCTGTTGAATTATTATGAGTTGAACAATATCATTTATTTTTATTTCCCTTATATTCTATTATGTGTTTAAAGAGAATTCCCTTTTTTCGTTCTTCTCTATTTTTCCATATGGGTATTAAGAATATCAATTAAATGTTTTAATGAGACATACATAGTTGTTAACCAAATCATAGTTTCTAATACGGGTAGTAATCTGTTATGATTTTACTAATCTACCAAGTGGTCTTACCACCCAGGCAGCATTGTTTTTTTCCGATCGTGTGTGGGCGAGTTTCGAAGGGTGAGAATGATTCATTATTAGAAGAAGAATTTACTTTTTTATAGTGAAGAAAATTTTTACTTCTTTTTAAAATTGAAAATAATTGTCGAGAGAGATACTTCTAACTCTTATCTATTAATTTTTATGAGATGGAGAATAGCATCCTACTTTCTTTCTCTTTATATTCTAATTTGGGTATAAAGATAATGTCATATTTTAGATATTTTTTATTATTGATATGTGTTTTAAGAATATCACTTTAATATTTTGAAAGAGTTGGATATTATTATCCTCCATAGTTAAAAAGGATGCCTCTAAATGTGACCATTTCTTGCATGTTTTAGAGTTTGAAAAAGAGCATTCCCTTATAAAAACCATTTTTCATTCTAAAAAACCACTTCGATCCTTCATGCTAAGACGGGGAGTTAACTATATTTTTATTACCAAATACAATTTGGGGTTACCCTAGAGCAACGTTACTTATTTTTGAGTTGGGTGGCCTAGTTTTATAGGCCAAGGTGGGTGGGAGAGATGTGTAGGTCAAAATTTGGATGGGTGAGATGACCCACCTATTTTGGTGGGTGAGCTAACTCATCAAGATTGGCAGTGAGTTGACTCATCAATATCGGCATGTAATCGAATCACCAAGCTTGATGGGAAAGTTGACCCGTTGAGCTCGGAAGATGAGCTAACCCACCAAGCTTGGTGGGTGAGTTGACATTCTGAGTTGGGTGGGCAAGTGGATTTTCTGATTTGGTGGTTTTGTTGGCTGTCGAGATGAATGGTTGAGCTAGCCAATTGAGATGGGCGGAGTTAGATGACTTGTTGAGCTTAGAGGGCAAGTGACTGCTAAGTTGGGTGTGTAAGATTACTTCTCGAGATGGGCATGTGGGTATGACCTCTTTGAGGTGGATGGGCGTGTTGACTTGTCGAGATGGGTAGGCGAGGTCGATCTATGGAGCTAGGAAGGAAAGCTCACCTATCGAGCTAATCAATATTGAACTTAGTCATTTTCATATAGGAATTAAATTGATTAAGTTCAATGATGTATCTAATGATAAAATTCCCATTCTCAAAATTGCAATCATAAAAAAGAACACAGATAAAATCTATCTTGTTTTATAATGAAAGTTACCCAATCTCATAGCCTTCATAGATTTATTGAAAAAGAATAAGTTCAATATTGCTTCTATTACAATGATTGGAATTGGCATATGCACATTCTCATACAAACAAAAATTTTAATCTTTCATTTAATGGTCACGTATCCATTCCGATAGAGATATTAAAAATTTTCAATTCAATATTTCTTATATTAGAATGTTTAGAAGGATCTTATGCCCTTATACATACAAACAAGCATTTATTTCTTGTATTGAATGTAAAGATGCCCATTGTCATGTACAAATCATATATGAAGGATATAGATAAAATTTAAGTTGTTTTAGAATGGGCAGTTTCCCATTATTATATAAGAATCATATAAGAAAAATAGATCAATTTTTTTAATGGGAAGTTCCACATAATCACAACCTTCATAGGTATTAAAATGATTATGTTCAATCTTGTATCGAATGAACAACTTCCAGATCCCATATAGGAATCATAAAATAAAAATATAGACAAAATCTAATTCATTTTAAAATGGAAAGTTTCCCATTCTCACATCCTTCATATAGTTTTTAAATTGATTAAGTTAAATAATTCTTGTATTAGATTTATTTTCACTCTTATATCCTATTGCTTTTCCCATTAGTAATGATCAAGTTCATTATTTCTTATATTGCAATGATTACAATGGGCATATGCCCATTCTCATACAAATAAATATTTTTATCTTGAATGGGAAAATTCCTAGTCTCTTATATCATTGAAGAAGAATAGATATTAAATGTACTTTGTTTTTGAATGGTAAATTTCCTACTCTCATATTTGAATCATATATTAGCAAAAATAGAGAAAATTTACTTTATTTTAGAATGGGTAGCTCTTCATTATCGGAGTCTTCATAGTTATTAAATTAATTAATAAGTTGAATCGTGTATCAAACGAGCAAATTTGAGTTCTCATATAGGATTCATAAAATAAGAATAGAGATAGAATTGAATTATATTGAGAATGGCTAGTTTTCCATTCTCACATCCTTGAAAGAGTTATTAAAATGATGAAGTTCACTATTTCTTATATTAAAATAAAAAGAATGGGAGAATGCCATGGAAACATCCTTTAACGATTTCCTATAATCCTGTCTATAGGGAATGGAACAAGGATGTTGTTTACCTTACAAACAGAGGTTAAAGAGGTTCAACATTTTGTGTCATCATTGTAAAGATTGAAAAGAATTTTTGTGAGTATTGGATATAAAGGAACAGTAAGAATTAATGAGGAGACATATGAGAGGTTGGATGATATTAGTGCTTGTGTTGGGTTTAAAAGGAAATTTTTTCAAGACAAGGGATTCATAAAGTACGATCATATTCTTTAGAATGGTCAAGAAGGTTTGAAATGGGTTAGTTTTTGTTGTTTTTTAAAAAAAGAAACAAAAATGGGCGTAAAATAGTTCATCTAGAACCTAATTTGACCAATGGGATTAGTAGAAGAGTTTGGATGAAGTTGGAAAATGCAGGTATGTCATCTCTCTTTCAAAGTTTTAAAGATCCGGAAAAATCCCTAAGTAAGGATTTTCTATTCATTGGAAGGATGGTCGGGATAGTATTAGGGGTTTTTCTATAAAAATTCTATAGATTTTATTGTTATAGTGGTTGGGATGAATAATGAAGGGAGGGAGATTTACAAAATGAAGAAAAAAATGTGATGAGGAGATGGGAAAATTTTTGGTGGGTAAAGAGAAAGTAAGACATCACTATATGGAGTTCTAAGAAATATTCTTTACTTGATCCTTTCAATGAAATCACCCTACACTTGATGCAATTTATCACCTTGGAGGGTAGGTAAAGGTAGTTTATACCCACCATTTCCTATGTTGAGTCATATCCACCATAATATGCATTATAATTTCCCATTATTTCTCGGTCATTCCCTTCACAAATCAATCAAGAATTTCGAAAAGGAAACTTGAAAATTCCTCTTCATCGGGGATTGATGATGGCCTTATTCCATTTGGGTTCTACATATTTCACCAAATCTAAGAAGCTTAGGAGCTTGTTGAATGATGATGTAAAACATATTGAGGATGATAATCATATGGAGCAAGAGGATGATGAGGAATCCTTGTCTTTGATATCAAATGACATAAAAGAGTTTTTATGGTATCGATAAACACATTATATGTTGTTGGTAATATGGAGAGTGAGGTTTTGGAGCCAAATTTGGAAGACCTACATGAATTTTGTACTGGTGGAACAAATGAATAAATTTAGGAATAATATTGGTATTAATACTACAGCTAATGTTTCTATGTCTGATATCAAAGGGGAACCTTCCAAAGGAAAAGAAAATCTAGACTCTGATTGGAGTATGGCATTGGAAAAAATTTCCCTCAAGGTTCTATAGCAAAAAAATGATGTTGATTCCTCGATGAGTCTGGGTCGGACATGTTATGTACTTATATGGAGTATATTGAGTCCTCAATGAAAATTTATACTTCTCAAAATTCCATCAGAGAGGAGCTATCTGGCTTAAAAATATAGTTATAGATATTCAGAGGAGGCTAGTTCAATAGAAGTAGGAAGCAAAATTTGTATGCTTAAGCTTGACCTCAACAGCTCAAAGGAGGATGAGATGGTGAAGGATGATATGAGGGATGTTATTGGAAAGGAAGAAAAACTATGGAATAATAACTTTATACGGAAATTTTAAATTAGTAACTACATTCTTATGCACAAAGTGAGACTCTAATAAAATGATAATATTGAAGTAGTGTTTTTGAGTCTTATGGGTGTCGTTTAAGTTGCAATATAAGTGAAAAAATGATAATATTGTAAGACCTAGGTTATTCAAGTAGCAAAGTATAATATGGGTGAATATAATATTAAAAATTATAATAATGAAGTAATGTTGTTGATGGTTTTGGGTGTCCATCATGTAACAATCAATTGAATAGATGTTACATTTGCATTTGGTATTGAAAAGACGTTACATTTATTTTTTGTATTGAATAGATTTTATATTTGTATTTTGTATAGAACATGAGTATGTCCTTTCTCATATAGAAAATATGGAGGAAGAAGATTTTTTTAATATATAAAAATGATAAAAAAAAAAATTCCTATTATAATGTAATGAGCAAAGGCCCACTCTCATATAGGAAACATAGAACAAGACTAGATGTTTAGAAGGGGAATATGCCCATTATCATATAAGAATCATAGAAGGATAATAAAGATACAATTTACTTTATTTTAGAATGGAAATATGTACATTCTCGCAACCTTATTGTATTTTAAAATGGGAATTTTTGCATTCTCACAACCCTTATAGATAGAAAATATTACTAGTGAAAGAATCTTCTACAATGGGCAAAAGGACATTCTAAAAAAACATACATTAATAATTGTATTCTACTATTTGGACTATCCTTGGCAGTGAATGAGTGATGCACTACATACCCTCGAGATGGATCAAGGATTATATAGTTCTCATCATACAATATATTTTAAAGATTGTAAACATTTTAAAAATGGGTTGTGAGAATGGGAAGTGGGTTTCAAAGGAAATATTGAATTTAATCATGTTGATACCTCTCATGGGATTCATAGAAATGTTTTAAAACAAAGTAAATTTTAATTATGTTATTCTTATTTGATTCAAAAATGAGATTGTGTGTTTGCCCATTCTATACGAGTAATATAGATTGGGATTATGTCATTTATATTTTATAAAAATTTTATGCGAGATCATCCAATTACCATGTATTTTTGTACACGAGATATCTACTAGTGGAAAACATACCTACATTGTAGGCTAAAATGGTCAACGTATATATTCAGTTAAACTAATAAATACAAGACCATTTTTTTATTGAGAGTTGGCATACACCCATTCTAAATATTCTAATACAAGAAATATAATTTGAACTTAATCGAGACACTATGTGGCACAAAGGTGATATTATTGGTGGTGTATTTTAAATTAAAATAACCTAAAATATGGCTATGAAATTTTTAAAAATCTATTTTTGTATCTGACCATAATGAGCAAGACCACCATGCAAATATATTTTTGCTCATGTTTTATTAAATAAGCTATAAATTGAAACTAATATCTAGATAGCTTCAAAAGAAAATTCTAATTAAACAATGAACCATCAAGATAAGATCTTAAAGGAAATGATTCTTCAATCCATAAATGTAACTACATACTAAGATATTTTTACTCTTTATGATTGCTAACTTAAACTATGAACCTATGAAGAAGATAAGTAATCAAAGTGGAGTGTTGCTTGATCTCAAGGATTAAGAATGGAATCTCACCAAGAATGGATACAAGGACATTTTGGTTCTTCACATATTACTCAATTTTTAGTGAAAGGATGCAATATGGAGAATGGCTCGTGATAAAAATGCTTATAGTTTTTACTATTTAAAGGATGGTGCATGAAGAAAGGTAAGAAGGAGGGTTCTTTATATAGTTACCTGAAGAGGAAAGGCCTACAAATTAATGAATGTGAGATAAAGGTAAAACAATATTAGGAATGGATAAGGTTTCTTTATAAAAGGTAATATTGATTTAGAAGAGTTTAGTTTGTCATTAATAAGTCATGGGATTTGGGGATGTTTTAATTAATCAAAGGTGATTAATTAATAGGTAGAGGTAAGATTATAGAAGCTAATTAGAGGAAAATTAGTATGATTTGTGGGATGTAAGAGAGGAATTTGATCCAATAAATGGTAATTTATTGATTTAGATTTGTAGGTGTAATTAATTAATAATAACTAAGTAACTTAAGTAGAATCGGATAATAATTAATGATAGGTCGTTAATTGACATCGTTAATTATAGGAAGGCTAATTAATCAATGAATATGAAGAGGAATGTTAGCTAATTAGCGAAAAGGTGCTAATTCTTATGGAAATGATGAGAAAGATGATAATTAGTGAAATCTTAGCATTAAAGCCTGTGCAAGTGGATTTTAGTTGTCTACATTTGCCACTACTTGGGGTGGCGTAAGCGATGCCATGTCAAAGATAGTAGAGAAGTATGAACAAATAATTTTTTTGAAGAGATAGAAGAAAAAATTAATAGAATGAAGGATGCCCCCTCGAGTGTCGATGGGGTGATGAAAGAGGGCAATTGACGATCGAAAAGATGAAAGAATAGAATAGAAGAAGTAGAATAATTTATCCCTATTGCCCCAAGTTGCTTTTGAAGAAAAGTGTTGATAGAAGGAGAGTGATATGGAAGAAAAATGAAGATTAAAAGAGATGGATATAGCTATCATCTTGCCAATATAAAAACTAACTTTATTTCATCATTTTTCTTATGATCGACGTCATCGGTCCTTATTAAAAAGAATGAACAGAAGTGTAGTGTGGCATGAAAATCCATATATGAACAAATGTACATAGCTAAAAATACCAACTCTATGTAACATACAAAATGCAATGCAATACGAGAAATTAACATATGCCTAACTCCCAACAACATACATAAAGTAATGCGATATGAGAAAGTAAACAAGATAAGATAACAGAGGAACATAATGCAATGTTTTTATTATCAAGATTTTATTCTCGACTGTATGAATTAACAAAAAGGGTTAAAATAGTGTATGCCAAGCAAGGATACATGCAAGGGGGAATAACAGAGGACACTGGGTCCTATGAAAAGTAGTGCACTATGAAACAGTACCAAGCAACTCATTGTGCCCTAGAGTACAAACATAGTAAGAAAACCATCTTTGTTAATGGGGGTAGATCAAGATGATCAGTGAGTCGCACACAAGAACAGGAGAGAACCAAAGATCAACATTTTTAGAATGATTTTTATTGTTTTCAATTTTTTAGAAACATATATGAATGTTTTTATTTTAAAAGTTTTACGAAACTATGTACAAGTACAAAAAGGAGCATGGATTCCCCTAGCGATAGATCGAATGTACAAGGGTAGAATGCCACACGTATGTGCAAGAAAGTGAAGATGCAAAAATTCCCTAGTGATTAGGTGGGAGCACTCAAAGGAAAAATCTTCATGCACTGAAGGGGAATCAAGGACAATATAAAATGTGTTCAATCATGAGGGAGAAAGGATGCCCCAATGTCAAATGGCCAAGAAACACATGAGATAAAGGAAGTAGAAAATTGTTTTATTAAAAGGGGAGAAAAGTTCCTATAAACATGGAAAATAGGATATCGATACACATGGATGTTTTAAACAAGTTTTGAAGAACAGAGGATGTTATGAAAATATTTAGAAGGCGGTGGATGAAAAAGTGATTATCCCAAGGCACAAATCATGTGACAATACATGTACTAAAGCAAGAGTTTGAACAAGGTTCAAATGGTAACACTTGATAAAATACTAATGATATTTACTCATCGAGATCTCGTGTGTGCACGTGTAAATTAATTACCTATTGAAGGAAATAGATGATAGACAGTAAGTGAAGACACTAGCCAATGTGTAGGAATAATTTAGTTTGAAAAGTGATTTATGAATGGATTATGGAAGGAGAGTCGTACATTTCTTTGCTTCTACAGCCAGAGTCCATATCCTGAACAAGATGCATTTGATTCTAATCACAACATTTCTCTACTTCTATTTAGGCATCCATAGCCCCGATATAGATTATTGGAAATACCCCAAGAGAGATTTATATATCAATTTTCTTTTTCTTTTAGCTTTTACTTTTTGATTGATTGATTTTGATTCTTTTTCTTTGTTTATTGAAAACTTATTTCAGCTCTCTTGTTTGAAAAGGGGTTAAGAATCACTGATGGCTTGATGGAAGGATGTGGAAGTGATTGTGATGATGAAATTGGCTAGTGTCAAAAAATATGTCCAAAAGTTCTTCACAACAAGTTTATTAGATGAGAATTGTGATAGGATCTCTAAGAGGTCAGTCGTTCTTTAATTTACCAAGGTGATAAAAGACTAGGTTTAAAGAGACACCATAGAGATAGATGTCATAAAATGGTTGTGAATAGGATAACCATAATAACATCAAAGGGATGAAAATGGTGGATGACTTGCAAAGGAATATGAAAGAAAGGGAAAAATAACATCCATGTGTATGCAATATGTTATTGTAATGTTTAATCTTTATACCCTTTATTTTTTTGTAATGTTTTAATGTTTTCTCGTTTTTTTGTATTTTCAAAAAAAAATTATTTTTTAAATAATTTTTCAATGTTTTGGGAGATTGGGACCAACCATGTCACTCTATGTGATAGGATCCAATAATTACGTTCACAGTTTCCTTGATAAGGGAGACTAAGCACGTTTGTTTATCAAGAGTGATATTATCCCGATCTTAATGATCGTGGTGAGTTCACACTCAACAAATGAATGTGATTTGTTTTGAAACATGGGTTTCGTATGTGGGAGCTTGAGTTCCCTATCCATAGGTTTTTGCACTTTGCACCATAATTGATGGGTACGATGGTGTGCATTTTGGAATCACATTTGATTTTGAATTTTATAATTGTTTGATTTGTTGGGAGCATTGGAGTTATTCGTAGTTTTGATTTTAGCTTGATCAAGAACTTGTCTGGGTTTCTTATAAGCTAATGTTTTACTTGTGTAATCTGAGAAGTGGGAGAATAATGTGGACATTTAGAATTGATGAAAGGAATGATAGTGAGCTTTCCACAATCATTGATAGCTTAATGTGATGGATGAAAATGATACAGTCCAAGAATTGAATAATATGGGATACCAGGAGGCGAGCCACAGATATAAGATGGAACGCTACTTGGATGTGGCCCCAGTATAAAGAAGAAGGGCTACTAGGAGGCGGCCCAAGAATATAATATGAGGGTCTACACATAGGTGTCCCATATATAGAAGAAAAGGCTCTAGTTAGATGTGGCCCACGGGGCATAATAGAAGGTAATGGGATACGGAGGAGAGCCACGGGTAGATAATGAAGGGCTACTTGGAGGTGGCCCATATATAGAATAAGGTGATAGGGCACTTGGTGATGACCCAAAGTGTGATTTTGATTGAGGAATTGTGATATGTAAAGAATAATTAGGTGAAGAGAAGAAGGGCCATGGCTCAATACTAGACCCATGCATTTCATCACGGAATGAAGAATGTGAGGATGGAAGAATAAGATGAAGATCAAGTTACATGCTCTTAGGCTCTTCCTCTATTTCTTGATAAAAGTAATCAACCTTTTCCCCATAATATGCGAACGCATCAAGGTCTAAAGAGAATCATTGCTCATAATTTGTTAGAGGGATATCTTCGTGTGCCCCTATAAATTCCATGATCACTCCTTCGTTCTAAAAGAAATCAATCAATATGGGTTGTTGATCGACCATAGGTGTTTGATTGGAAGAAAAAGGTACAAGCGGTGTTGAATACTTACAATATTTTTATGATGATTGATAGAAGAAGATGACTCAAGAGACAAAGTAGACTTAGGGATAGATGTCTCGTGAGTAGAAGAAGATGTGGATTTAGAATTGGTTGGTATAGGTTTCCTTATAAGACAACATTGTGGAGGAATAATAGGAGGATTTCGTATCCAAAATTTTGTAGATTGTGACGTAGGAGTCGACTTAGATGATTAACTAGAAGGAATTTGAGTCACACAAATCTTCAAAGGAGGAAGGGTTTTTGAGGTGACTAATAAAAGAGGTCTTGTGAAGAAGGGGAGGACCGCAACTTAGGATTCAAATTATATGAATGATAAAGGAGGTCCCGCAAAGAAAGGAGGGATTCAAGAATCATAGTAGAAGTATCATGAAGGATGCCTTGCAAAGAATAGGAGGATCACAACTAAGGAGTCAAATTAGACAAATCTAAATAGTAATTTAGATCTGAATCATCAGAAGAATCGGAAGAAATATTTGGATTGGAATCCTCACAAGAAGAGGAAATGTTTGGATTAGAATGAGAAGAAGAGTGAGGGAAACCCAAATAATAATTTGGATCAGAAGTGTCCAAACCATACCATCGACTATGAGATGAATGTGGGGAATGGGTTACCCGAATGGGTTCTCTAGCACGAAGAAACAAACATTGTTTAGTCACAACAGGAATCTTTTGATGGGAATGCCAAAATTTTGATTCTTTTTGGTCGTAAGTATATGGAACCTTGTGATGATCATTCATGTTTATCATTTATTAAGTCCAAATGGCTAGACCTAGATAGTGTCATTGAAATCCTTCAAATAGAAGGAAGTTCCATGCAAATTCGGGTAGGATAACGATAACCAACTAGACATTTTGCAAACAAATAGGGGATTCTTGTGTGATTTTCCAAAAGGCAAGATAAGGAAATCATACATCATAATGACTCAAGATTGATAATCCAACAAAGTTTGGAGGCGTAAATGTCAAATAATTGATCAAAATGTTAGTAACATAAAGGATACAAAGGGAATATTTCCAATGTTCGATTGATGCAAAAGTTGCTTGATAGGAAATATTTTTCCATGGTTTGAAAGATATGTTCAAAATTTATAATGAATTTAGGAAAAACCAAGAAGATCAATAAGATCAAAGACCCAAAGGATTGTCCTAGAAACAAGTTTATAAGGTAGATAAACACAAGGAATAATCACGTGAGTTCAAAACACAAAGAAAAATTAATGACCAAAGAATAATGAATGATAAAGAATCAATGGATCAAAGTGATTTTCATAAATGGATAAGTAAAAATGATGAATAATCATAAGACACAATCACACAAGGTTTGTTTTAAACCAATCAATCATTGAATTACTTCCTAAGTCTGTTTCTAAATGATAGTTGGTGTTTCAATATGATTAAAAAATGTCACCACTTATGTCAAGTTCAAAGAAATGAACAAGGCGTAAGTAATAAAAAGAAGTTAATGCAATCCCCAAAAAAGTATACTAAAAGTGAGCTTGAATCCAATCAAGACCTATATCCCAAAAAGTGGCAGTTACGATTGTGAACGACACAACAATACCGCCAAGATATGTTAACCAAACTTTGTGAAAAATTAAGGTATTAATACCAAGACGATATTGATATAATGCGTGAAGTGGTAACACTCAAGAATTTTTAAAATCAAGGTAGTAATTGAAATCAAACTAAAGTTAGAGTAAACCTAGGAATTGTTAAAGTGTATATAGTGTAACATCACAATATAGATATTTAGGTCAAGTTTACAAGTAACAAGACGTAAATACCACAATTGTAGCAACATGATATAAATAAGATAACTTGATTCAAATGAGAGTTAAGGTGATGAATCCATCCTAACTATGATTGATGATCTTGACTTGGGTATCAAGATCAAAAATTCTACTAATGATATGAAAACGTCTCCACGCACTTTAGACATTTAACAACTCATCCGCAAACATTGATGAGCGTAAATGGACATAAAAGTGGTGACACAATCAATTGGTGATACACACATGGTCACTCTTCTTTTGATCAACAAAGTGTCAAAAGAAAGTGAAGTAGTACAAGTGGGGATGAAAAATGTTCTCCTCACTTTGGAAGATTTTTTCCTCACCTTAGGGCGAGTGAAAAACTAAGAAAAAGTAACACTTCACATGTTTTTTCATGAATGTTGGCTCTTTACAACAATGAATTGGTCAAGTTGGCTCCAAAGACTGAATGGATTTCCTAGGTGGTTTTCTCAACTAGGTGTCGCAATTTATCTAAGAGTGAGCTCGGTTTGCCAAGTTTTCCCAAGGATTATTACAACTTTACTTTACCCCCTTCAAACACATTGGGCAATAAATGCGGCTATCGTGTACTCTCACTCAGGTCATGATACAGATAACTTTGACGCTAAATCTCATGTGTATACTAGTCAAGTAGATGTATGGAGAACTTCTCGTTTCGTCAAAAGGTTCCCTCTTGCATGGACTACTTTAGGGTTCTTATGACCACTGCATTGTTGTAGCTTAAGGCTTATGCCAAAGGGTTTATGTCCTAGTTTTAAGTGAACAGGGCATACCCTTATCCGAATGTATGAATAAAGTGTTTTTAATGTGGTTTATTAATTTACCATTTAGCAACCTACAACACACGTGCTGGTAGAAAATTTTGTTTCACACTCCTTTCTTTGACAAGTTTTTTTAGGTCTGCACTCAAGCATTAGTAGTTATCCAAGCATATCACATTATTTAAATGAGGATTAAGAGTTGTTTTTTATTCTCAAGATCATTCAAAGATGCAAGAGAAGAGCATACCTAACAAATAATCCAACTAACAAGTAAATGAAAGTTTTGAAATTAATGAACCATAAAAAAATTGATAAATGTTCAGTCCCTTAAACCAAAAATGAAAGATGAAGTTTCCAATTAACCAAATGTTAGAAAATGAAGACTAAAATTGCTTTTGATTCTTAATATCACCCTAAGGTGCAAGAGAAGATCATACAAAAATTTATCCCAACTATATAGAAATGGAAAAATTCAAATCAAAGGACCATAAAAAAACTTTGTAAAAGGTTCATTCCCTTGAGCAAAAATGAATAATCAAATTTTCAAGTTAATCCAAATGTTAAAAATATTGAGATCAAAGTTATTTTTTATTCTCAAGATCACCAAAAGGTGCAAGAGAATATCATACACAATCTTTTGTCTAAATCAAGTAAAGCATGTAAATAAAAAATTCATCAAAACATTAGACATGTTAGAAAATGTCCAATTTTATAATAAAGGAAAATCTTATAATTTCTGTAAGTATTAATCCGAATTTATGTTTTCATTTAACAGTTCACTTCAATACCTTTTCAATGAAAAAAAAATGGATTCATTTCAAGTTCGAGAGAAAATTTGATGGCCTCCGGAAGATGGGTTACACATATGCTCTTATACTCACGGGTACGCACTTAACATGTACCCAAAAAATGTCAAAAAACGTCCCTTAATGTGTGAAATGATCACATTTTTCCAACCAAGATTCAATTTTGACAACAAATTATCACATTAATATATTAATAGAAGACTCAACACTATCAAACATTAACATTCATGATAAAAAAACTTAACATTTTCAAGAATTTGACAAAACTAACGTGTAGAATGTTGAAAAAGTAACCTCTAAAATAGAAAACATGATTAAATCTTGAAATTTTCTCACCAACATTCCATTTTGACAGCAACCCACCACATTCATATGTAAATAGAAGACTCAACACTATCAAACACTAACCTACATGCTCAATAATTTAAGATTTTCAAAAAATTGACAAAACTAGCATGTAGAATGTTGAAAAAGTAAGCTCTAAAAATGAAAACATGGAGAAATCTAGAAATTTTTCCATCAATTCCAATTTTGAGAGAACTTCACCTTCTTTATACCTATAGGGAATACTCAACACATGCAAATACAAAAAAAAAAGTTAAGAAAAATAAGTTACATCAATATATGCAAAAGGAGGGTTAATAACCAAAATTGAAACTTAACTACAAAAACTTGAAATAAGTTCAAAGGACAATGGAGTAAGTCCCACCAAGCGTGCCAAATGTTCTCATGATTTATTAAATAAGATATAAATTGAAACTAATATCTACATGCCTTCAAAATAAATTATTAATTAAATAATGAACCATCAAGATAAGAGCTTAAAGTAAATGCTTCTTGATCCATAAATGAAACTACATGCTAAGTTATTTCCTACTCTCTATTATTTCTAACTTAAACTATGAACGTATGATGAACATAATAAATCAAAGTGGATTGTTGTTTGATCTCAAGGATTGAGAATGGAATCTCACCAAGAATGGCTACAAGGCCATTTTGGATCTTCCCATATTACTCAATTTTTAGTGAAAGGATGCAAGATTGAGAAGCTATTTCCAACAATGGATAATGGCTCAAGATCAAAATGCTTATAGTTTTCACTATTCAAAGCATGGTGTAAGAAGAAAGGTATGAAGGAGGGTTTTTTATATAGCTTTCCTAAGGAGGAAAAGGTAACAAATTTATGAATGTGGGATAAAGGTAAAACAAGATTAGGAATGGGTAAGATTGCTTTATAAAAGGTAATCTTGATTTAGAAGATTTTAATTTGTCATTAGTAAGTCATGGGAGTAGGGGGTGTTTTAATTAATAAAATGTGATTATTTAATAGGTAGAGGTAAGCTTATAGAAGCTAATTAGAGGAAAATTAGTATGATTTGTCGGATGTAAGAAAGGAATTTGATCTAATAAAAGGTAATTTATTGATTTAAAGTTACGAGTGTGATTAATTAATAATAATTAATTAACGCAAGTAGAAGTGGATATTAATTAACGATAGGTCATTAATTGACATCCTTAATTATAGGAAAGCTAATTAATTAATGAAAGTTTTTTAATTAACGAATATGAAGAGGAACGTCAGCTAACTATAGGAAAAGCACTAATTATTACGGAAATGATGAGAAAGAGGATAATTAGTGCAATCTTAGCATTAAAGTCTATGTAAGCGGATTTTAGGTGTCTACAATATTTTTGACAACCATTTATTTATTAATTTAAGGTAATTGGTTGTAAACACCTCTTCAACCACTCGTTAGAGGGAAATTGGAGATATTAATGTAATTTAATCCACGTCACTATGTGGCACAATGGAGATATTAATGGCAGTTAATGTTTTCAAGGATAGAGTTCTTGGGAATTTGAAGATTTACCATTATATAAAAAAATAGCTTTTACATCTATTATTATTTTATGATTCTTATATGAGAACTGGCATTTTCTCATTTCTTTAGATTGTTTCATCTTGTGAAGCATAAGATTTGAAGAAAATTTATGATATATTATTTTATCTCTCCACTTTTTTGTTCTTCATTTCCTCTTTGGGATCCTCTATTTCATTAGATCACTTCCTTGCATGTGATCTATTTGATTGTTGATTGTTTATACTTTTTCTTTTGGGTTTTCTCTTACATTTGAATTTTTTGATTTGTGCAACAAAAATATCAAGTAAATTTCTGAGAAACACCAATCCATTAACAAGCATGAATTTATCTAACTCTTATTTGTTGATTTATTCTGAGATGGAGAATATTATATGGTTTTGTTTCCCTTGCATGGTGGAGAATTTCCCATTGTTCAACATTTTATTTTTATCTTTAATCTTATTCTATGATTTCTATATGAGAATGGGCATATGCCCACTCGACGTAGGGATCGTAACATAATAATAGAGAAAACATTTATTTCATAGTTTTAGAATTTAGTAAATTGATATCTATTCTTCTATGATCCTTATATGAGAATGGTCATATGCCCATTCTATATGACCATTCTTACATAGGAATCATTACAGAACAATAGAAAATTAAATTTCATCTATATTGATTCTTGTGATTTATCCAGAGATGAAGAATATCATCTGGTTATTTTTCCTTACATGGTATTGAATGGACATTGTAAAACGAAATAAAGTTTATCTCTATTCTTATATGATTCATATATGAGAAAGGTAATATTACCATTCACATTAAGGAAGATATATTGAAGTAAATAATTTTGAGAGCTATATAAAGACTGCAATAATTGGGAATTATCCATTCAAACAAATTAAATTTTATCTCTATTAATTCTTGTGATGATGTATGCCTTTTGTTTATGTAAACTATTGATTGCGATATGATCTTATTTAATGTCTACATTTGTATCATTATTAGATGCTACTATTACCTTGTTTTCTATATTGATTATTGTGATGATGAATGACTTTTGTTTCTTTCTTATCATATTTGTAGTTGTCTATATGATTATAAAATTAGGTAGTAAAAGTTGTTTTCCAACAAAGATTGCATTATTACCTTGTTTATTGATATTATGTACTATGTAGATAAAAATGATAGTTAACCATTTTGTAATCTTCATTTAATAATAATTCAACATGATTACGAGTTGAAAATTCATGTCAGTTCATTGAACTAACATGCATATAATTTATTCTTTTCGTATGGTATGTAAGAATCAGAGTAATCATTACGAAGTGATATGTTGGATTTGATACACCTACAAAGGCGGCGATATTGGGTAAGTTCCCATGCTAAACAAAGTAAATGTTATCTGTATTCTTTTTATTATACTTATTAACATATCTTTATGAACAATAATGGACTTTCTCTTATGATTCCTATTAAAGAGAATATGCATATGCCTATTCTTCATATTCTAATGTTATCTCTATAATTCTTTTTATGATATTTTCATTTATCTCTAGTATGAAAAATAATTGACAATTTTTAATGACTCCCTTATGAGAATGGGAAAATTCCCATTCTAAAATAAATATTAAAGATAATAAACAAATTACCTTTTTACATATTCTAATTTAGAAATATTAAACATAATCTTTAAGATACATCTATAATGGTTGTGAGAATGAGAATATGAGAATTGAATACAAGAAAAAAAATCTCAACTGTCTACTCTTTAATATGTATTTAATGGGATGTGAGGGGCATCTTCCAATTTAATTCAAGATAAAACATATATGTTTGTTTTAAAATGTGTATATGCCCATGAGAAACAATAATTCTAAATACAAGACAAAACATATTTTTTGTATTTGAATGGGCATATGCTCATTAGAAACAATGATGCTAGTATTTGTATACTACATGTACTATTCCTATCTACCTAAGAAATTATTGTATGATTTCTAAAAGAGAAGGGAAATTACGCAATACTCAATCAATTTCAAAACTCTATAGAAGTTTTGAGAACGGGTGGTCATTCTAAAACAAAGTAAATTTAATTATTCATATAACATATGACATATGCCCATTCTTAACATTCTAATGCAAGAAGTATTGGGTTTTAGAATTTGAACTATAGTAGGGCATATGCCCATTCTAAGCATTCTAATACAGAAATATTTTTCTTTTCGAGAACGAGGATGTGCACATTGAACGTGAATTGAAAAATCATGTACAATCTAGAAAGGAGACCTCCCTTTTGACCTGTTTCTTACGACCTATTATAGGCAAACTCAGATTGAGGTAAAGCTAATTCCCATTGTTTTGGCTTTTCTCCAGCCTATGCAACGTAGGAGATTTACCAAGCTTATTTTCACTACTTCTTTCTACCCATCATTATGGGAGTGATATACACTACTGAACTATAGTTTTGTCCCTAGTTTCCTCCACATATTCTTCCAAAAGTGACACAAAAACTTTGTATCGTGATCTGAAGTGGTGATTCTTTGAACTCCATGCAATCTAGCCACTTCTTATAAAAAAATCTGCAACTCTTGAAGCATCATTAGTTGTTTTACAAGAAATGAAATGTTCCATATTAGAGAATATATCAACCACACCAAAGATAAAAGCATTCCCTCATTTTTTGTTAGGAAGTCCTTACACGAAATCAATACTCAAATCAACCCATGGCCAGTAAGGACATGTAATGGCATATACAACCCAATATTTTGTGCATGGTCCTTAGCCATTTGGCACACTCTACATCTTTCTACAATCCTAATTATGTCCCTTTTTACCTTTTGCCAATAATAATTTTCTACAACACTAGCAATTGTCTTACTTATACCAAATTATTCAACCAACCCCCCACTATGTAATTCTCTCATAATAGTTTCTCTCATTAAACCAAGAGGATGCATAATTGTTTCTCATTGAACAAATAACCATCCTACATCAAATAATCAGAAGAACCACTACCTACTATAGGATCCTTAAGTTGTCTCACAACATCACCAAAATCTAGATCACCTTCATACAATTCCTTAACTACCTCAAACCCTACTACTTCATTTTCCATTGTTGTCAAAAGTGCTACATGCCTACTTAAGGCATCAGCAACTTGATTCTTCTTACTGACTTATGCTTTAAGACAAAATTATATTCTTGAAAAAATGAAACCCATTTTGCATGCCTCTATTTGGTTTATTGTATATGTTTACATACCTCAAGGCTTCATGGTCAATGAAGAGTAAAAATTCTTTTTCTACCAAGTAATGTTTCTAGTGCCTTAATGCTTGAAAAATAGCATAAAATTCCACATCATAAGTAGAATATTTCCTCCTGAATTCATTTAGATTTTCAGTAAACAATGCCACAAGTCGTCCTTCTTGACTTAGTATAGCTCTAATCCCGACATGTGAGGCATTAGATTCATCCTGAAGACCTTGTTAAAATATTGCAATACCAAAATAAGTGCTTCGGCAGTTTCTTCTTCAACAATTCAAAACTATTTGTTACTGCCTTGGTCCATACAAAATCTCTCCCTTTTATACACTCTGTTATGGGTGCAACAATGCTACTAAAATTCCTATAAAAATTTCCAATGCATGAAAACTCTGTCAAATTCCTTGGAATAGGCCATTCCAAAATTACCTTTGATTTTTCCTCATCCATGCTCACTCCATCCTCCGATATGACAAACCCATTAAAAATAAGACTCTTTGAAGAAATATACACTTCTTTAAGTTTGCATATAGACTCTATTTACATAACAAGTCTAACACCAATTTCATATGTAACAAGTGTTCTTCCTTTGTCTTCCGAGTATCAAAATATCATCAAAATAAAGCGAAAACAAACTTACCATTGTATTATTATAGTAGTTTGTTCATCACCCTCTTCAATGTACTGGGTACATTAGATAGCCCAAATGGCATCACCATCCACTTGTACAATCATTCTTTTCTTTTGAAAGTTTTTTTCCATTCATCCCCTTCACAGATCCAGATATGATAGTACCCACTCCACAGGTCAATCTTACTAAAATATCGGGTTCCCGCTTAGCACATCCATCACATCATACAATCTTGGAATTGAGAACCAATACTTAATTGTGATATTATTTATGGCCCTTTTTTCTACACACATTCTCTAGTATCCATCTTTTTTGGGATTCAATAGTGATGGAGTTGTACATTGACTCATACATTCTCTCACTAAACCTTTCTATATTAGATCTGTCACTTGTCTATTCAAATATTCACTTTGTATCGAATCATTTGATAGGCTTCCTGGTTTGGAAGGGTGGATCATGGGATCAAATCAATATGGTGTTGAATATCTCACTTAGGAGGTAACCTATCTAGTAGCTCATCTAGTATGACATCTTTGTATTCAATTAGTACCTTTTCCACAGCAATAGCTATATTAAAATACTTTATTTCCACCTTCTTTGAAATCGATTGCATAACACCAGCAAACTTCTTCCATTTCGTAACAAACTCTTTTGTAGACAATAATCCCTCACTCTTCTCGTATTCCTTAAAGTGTAACAAGACCACCTTTACACCATCCTTCCAAAAAAGTATATGTATTTTTCCCTCCATCATGTGTAACCTTTCTATCGTATTGCAAGGCCTCCCCGAGTAATATATGGCATGCATCCATTGGGATAACATCACAACACTGACTCATCCTTGTAGGTATTCCCAATCAAAAACTTTAAAAGACATACTTTATCTATGGTTACCTCATTCCCTTTCATGAACCATGATATAAAATAGGGATATGGGTGCTTCTCTCATTTCAGATTGAGTTTATCAACCATCATGGTTGAAACCATATTTTCACAACTACCACCATCAATAATAATTTTTCATGCCTTTCCTCCAGAGGTTCATATTTTTGAAATATATTTATTCACAGCCATGAATCAACAGCAACAACATTCTATTCTTTCTCCTTCATTGGGAAATCATCTTCCTCCTTATGACGAGGGTTTCGTCAAGTGCAAAACCTCCATTTCTTCTTCCTCTTGAGCTTCAACCAGATTTACTCGTGGTTGTTCTCCTTTCCATCTATCTTGTGTAGGATAGTGTGGAAATTGAAAAGTTTTATGCCCCTCTCCACCACATTTATAACGTGTATATTTCCTTTGGGGGATATACCAGCCCCGTACTCCATTATAACCTATTCCCCTCTGAAACCCCCTACCTCTTTGATAGTTACCATGGATTTGACCAGAATCTACATGCCCTTCTACATTAGAGGATTCACCTTTTATAGATTCAAACCTAGCCCTACCTCTCATTGGAGATGATGATGGCCCTCTCTTCACACCTCTTCTAAAATTATTCCTCTTGTTCTTTTCTTCTGCCTTTAATGTGATTTGATAAGCATCATCCAGATTATGGATCTGGAGCATACTCAACTCATCTTGTATGGTGTAACTCAACCCATTTATATACCGTGTAGCATTCTATTCTTAAGACTCTCCTGTTCCACCCTGATTGACAACTTGTAAAATTCATTGGTATACTCCTCAATGTTGAGATCCTTCTGTCTTAGGTTTGGAACCTTTGAAAGAGTGTATGAGAATAATCTACGAGGAATAAACTTTTATTTCAGCTTCTTTACTATTCTATTCTAGTTTTGGATCGTGCCCTTTCCATTCCTTTGTCTTTCATTTTATAGGTGATCCCACCATATCAATGCATGTCCAACCAACTTAGTGCATGAAAAATTAAACTTCTTCTCCTCTGAAATGGTTTTCCACTCAAAAAAATCCATACAATTCAACTAGCCAATCAAATCCTCTGGTCATAACCCTCCACCATAATCAGGAACATTAATCTTGATATCGTTATTCTTTCCCTCTAAAATCTGGATCAATCTCTCCTCAAATGGTCTCACATTCATGGTTTCTTCATCTCTTTCATTTTAATCTTCATCTCCTCCTTCATTTATTAATGGATTTACTTCTTAATTTTCACTATTTGGGTCTAAATACCCATTTGCATTTCTCCTTCCAAGGGGTAACTTCTCCTCTAAGCTCAAGTGACTTCTCTCTATAGCTCCTGCATATTTCTATTTATCTAGGCATAACCTCCCCTCCAACATCTAGCCATGATTATAAAATAGAGGAAAAAATTACACAAAAATGTAATATGTTACCTTAACTTTTCGCAAGATCTAAATCCATCTTTGATACCAATTGATGTGAATCTAGCTGCAAGAGGTTGAAATACCTCCAAAACACACATAAATAAAGTTTTTGCAAATAAAAAATAGGAGTTTAAAAATATTTTTAATTCTCGTTATGGAATCCACACTAATATTTTACATCATTACAATCAATCTTTAATTCGCATATACTCTAAAACCCCTAAAATGCCCAAAAACCCTTAATTGCCAAAAAACCGTAAAATGCCAAAAAAGCCTAAAATGTGAAAAATTACCTACTAGCAAAAGATCTTGGATGGGCTCCAAAATTTTCATGCCAAATTTCCCTTCATAAATTAAGTCTCACATGAAATTTTGACTTATTCTAACAAGAAAAATAAAAGTTATTAAAGTTCTAAGACCTAGTCAAAAGTGAAATAAACATTGAAGCCAATTGTTTGCCACTACATGAATGAATATAGGACCAAAAATGTGCCGTAATGGCCATAACTTTGTAAGAAAATTTGACCTAGCATAGTACTAATGTATATGTACCACCTTGTAAAATTTCAAGACGATCCAACGTTCGGATCAAAAGTTATGGTCTCTGTAAGCTATGTTCCCGCATCACTTACATTATTATATTAACTAGAAACATATTAATAACATCTAATTATATTATCAAATGAAAAAGTAATATATTTAAAATAATTAAATAATATTATAAAATATAATTAAATTTTATAAAACTAATGAACAATTAATCAACATTATTTATAATGCTTAATTAACTATAGTGCATTTTAAAATTATAAAAAATATAATAAAACTTTATAAAACTAATTAACGACATAAACAACATTATTTCAAAAAAATAGAAATCAAAGAATATGTATTTAACATATGATATTAGGATTAAAGAAAATTAATTAATTAACAACATTAATTAATAATACTAATAAATAAATACCATAATTATTATTGCCAACAAACTTACATTAGTATATTAACTAGAAACATATTAATAACATCTAATTATATTATAATTTAATAGTTGATTAGTTGTGTTTGACATCGACTGAAATGAACCCTAAACTACCCCTCGTAGGAACTATCGTGAAACCCTAAGCGATTCCCTTCTAGTGCGAATGGGCGCAGCAGAGCATCGAGATGGAGGGATTCACATGGAAATGCAGATCGTATTTTTCTAGAGGCGATAGAGTTCTTAAAAAATCGTCAAACCCAATTCTTGGAGTGGTAATGGATCTAGGAATATACTGAGGAGCCCACGTGTTTGTAGACTGTTTCCTAAGATTTCGAGAGGTGATTGCAAGCTTCAGAAAACCTAATCATCCTTCAAGCTGTGTGAATGAAGGTGGCAGCAGATTATCTGGAGGGGAAAATTCATTGGGTGGACGTAAATCTCTTGGAACCACTGACTATGATTCCCTTGGAGGTGACCAAGTTTACAAGGAGAAAATTGATCCAAATATTATGCGCGTCCATGGATCTGAACATAAACAAGATACACAAAACACTAAACCATCAAACCATCAAGAGGGATCATGACTTATGTAGTGCTCACAAGACGTATTTTGTATAACATATAATTCACATTTGTTCGTATGAGAGAAAATTCTTAACAACCACTAAGCTTCTGTATGTACTAAATAGAACAACATAATCACCTCTAGGATTAATTGTTTCTTATTTAAACACTATGTGTATAGTTTTGGAATGCTAGTGTTATCCATTGATTTTAATTGTACCATATTCACTAGGCTATCCGTGGCGGAGAGAAAGTCCTACACTACATACCCTCGAGAGGGATCGAGATGTATTATGTGTTTCCCATAGGCTCAAAAGTTTCTTATTTATAAAATAACCATAAAATAACAAATCATGGTATATCTTAGTCACCGCTAGGCTACTACCTTTACTTCTTGTCATTATAAACAATATTTATAAATTTTTTCATTACTAGCCTTATTATGTAATTCTCAAAAGATAATGGTTTTTAACACATATTTCACATCGTTTCCTATCAAAAAAATTCTTAGTGACCGCTAAGCTCCTTTACTTATTGACATAAATGGAATATCAGACCCTAGCCTCAAAATTTTCTTATTTTGAAAATATCCATAACATAACAAATCATGGTATAGCTCAGTGGCCGCTAGGATCCTACCTTTACCTCTTCTCATTATAAACATTGTATGTATAGTTTTGTATCACTAGCCTTTTTATATATTTCATATAAGATACATGGTTTTCAACATGTATTTCACGTTGTTTCTAGCAAATAAAATTCTTAGTGACCGCTAAGCTCATTTACTTATTGATAGAAATGGCATATAGGACCCTAGGCTTAAAGTTTCTTATTTTTAAAAAATACATAAAATAAAACAATCATGGTATAACTTAGCGGTCGATAGGCTCCTACATGTACCTCTTATCATTATAAACACTATCTGTACATTTTTGGAATACTAGAGTTTTTCATTGATTATACTAGTATCATGTAAACAGTTTTGGGTCACTAGCCTTATTATGTAGTTCCCATAATATATATTGTTAAGAACATTTTTTCACATCGTTTCCTATCAAATAAAATTCTTAGCGACTACTAAGCTCCTTATCGACATAAATGGTATATTAGACCCTAGGCTCAAAATTTTCTTATAATTAAAATAGCCATAAAATAACTAATCATGGTATAGCGTAGTGTCTACTTGGGCTTCTACCTTTACCTCTTCTCATTATAAACACTATCTGTATAGTTTTGCATCGCTAGCCTTATTATGTAGTTCCCATAAGATATATGGTTTTCAACACATATTTCACATTGTTTCCTATTAAAGAAAATTCTTAGCGACCGCTAAGCTCCTTAATCCATTGACAAAAATAGCATATCATACCCTAGGCTCAAAAGTTTCTTATTTTGAAAAAAATGTATAAAATAAAAAATCATGGTATATCTTAGCGACCTCTAGGCTCCTTCATGTACCTCTTATCATTATAAACACTATCTATACAATTTTGGAACATTGGTGTTTTTCATTGATTATACTAGTATCATAAAACAGTTTTGGATTGCTAGCCTTATTATGTAGTTCCCATAAGATATATTGTTAAGAACATGTATTTCACATTGTTTCCTATCAAAGAAATTTCTTAGCGCTCGATAAGCACCTTACTTATTGACTGAAATGGCATATCAGACCCTAAGCTCAAAAGTTTCTTAATTTGAAAATAGCGATAAAATAACAAACCATGGTATAGCTTAGTGGCCACTAGGCTTCTACCTTTACCTCTTGTCATTATAAACACTATTTGTAGTTTTGTAACACTAGTGTTTTTCATTGATTATACTTGTATCATATAACAACTTTGGATTGCTAGCCTTATTATGTAGTTCTCATAAGATATATTGTTATGAACACATATTTCACATCATTTCCTATGAAAGAAAATGCTTGACATTCTTAAGATCCTTTACTTATTGAAAGAAATGGCATAACAACCCCTAGGCTCAACAATTTCTTATTTTTTAATTATAGAATGAATAAGATACAACAAATAAAAAGACCTAACGCTTTATTATTTTAAATTCTTCATTTGAATAACAAATCGTAGCAATTGGATCTTAAAGGCCACTAATTGATTTCACATATATAAGTCGATTTGAAATATGTGTCAACTATAATGTAGCCCAAATAGCTTGTTTTAACTTGCCACGTGGCACATTTTAATTGGATAATTAATTTAAATTATCTCACATTATATCTAACAATGGCAAAATTCATTTTGATAAAAATTAAAAATTAAATGTTTGTATATTATTCTATTAAACTTTAAAACTATGTTTAGGGTCTATTTCTTCTATTTTCTTATAATATATATATTTACTATGCATGTTTTAATATATGTTATATAATATATTTGTTATTATGTTTATATTATTATAGGCTATAGACAACGACAAATTACATTGTTTTTAATTCATGTTTAGTTGTAATTTTTAAACCATGGAAAACTTAAAATTGTAAAATTCGAATTACCCCATATTTTATAATATTTAAAATTACAATAGCCCACCTTTTTATTTTGAAAGGAGGTAAAGCAAAAATTTCAAATTTTCCATATCCCGCTATATTTCTATTTTTGAAATTTCTTTCATGGAATGTGCCAATCAAATTATTAAATACCTCAGAGAAATGTTGATTAGGGTTTTTTATTTTTTTGACCACGCAGAAAAACATGTCTCCAAATTTAAAAAATATGTGGAAGCCTTAGAGCGCATGGCCGAGTGTTCAAATCCTAGTTGTTTTTTGCAATAAATTATAATCTTGTTTGCATAACGCACAAAAAGGACTCACAGAAAGGATGCACATGAAAGAGGAAAGCAAAAGAGGTCGCGAATAGAATCGCGCAATTAGTTTTATTGAGGTAGCAAATGGAGTTTTCACAGAAAGTATAAAGCACGAAATAATCCCATATATTACTAAATCATGTATTTATAGTAAAGGTGTACCTTTTTTATTTTGAGCTCTATTATTTGCTCTGTATTAATCGAATCTTTTGTTTGGCATGGTATTCCAATCGTTACCGACACCAGTGTTGCTTTGTCTATTGAATCGTGCTCCACAGTCAAGGCATGCTTTCCAGTTGCTTTTGATCTCCATGCCAAACCACCTTGTTCTTCATTAAAACACATTTTTTTGTGTTAAAGAAAGAAAATTTAATCCCTTTTCTACTCTAGTATTTATCTTTGTTTAATGTTTTCCCATTTCCGCCATTCTATGTCTCTCTCTCTGGGTATTTTTGTTTTGAATTTTTGTTCTCATTCCTGCAATTATTTTTATAGGAAAATGATGGCTTATAGAATAGTAAATTTTTTTAAAATTTTAATTTAGTTGGGAGAACCAAAATATTTTAATGTTGTTTATTAAGATGATGCAAAGAAACATCACTAATTAGTTCATATTCCATTTTTACATGGTTTCGCTTAGACATTTTAGGAAAATATGAGGTTAACAAATTACTTTAAAACTAGAAAACCATATTAAGAATTCAATTGTATGATAATTATTTTCAATTATATACGTGTTTCCATGTAGAAATAGCCAAATGGAATGTCTTCAACAATTTTATGTTCTGTACAATGGAAGTTAAACATATTATATATACATGTAAATATTATTAAATATAATTTTTAATCACTATATATTTAATAATTAATATATTTCTTTTGAGCCCACTAATCTATGCCAAAAATTCACATAGCTTTGTGGCCGCCACAATATAATTCTTTGTTTCAACAACCAATTTAATAAACCCAAAATTTATTTCAAATTAAATACACAATTCTACACATATATTTATGTATCCTTTATATAAACTCCATATTTATTTGTTATCGTTTATAGCTTTTCAATATGATTTCTCTTGTATGAATACACTCTACATGAAAAAAATTTCCTACCCTAGTGTTCGCTAGGCTATAATTCTTATTTGGAGAAAACATTCGTTTACCTTGGCGGCCTCGCAGATCAGTTGTTTTTATATAGGTGACACACTATTTTTTGGGCCTAGTGACCATGTTGTCATTTTTCTCCTATTATATATGCAAATATTAGCAATTATTGATAATGAATACTTGAGAACTATATTTTTCACGAAACAAGACGATGCTTGTGTATTTTATTAATATCAAAATCAAGCATTACAAAACAAATGAAAGAGCTGCAATATTCATAGATATTGGATAGCTTTTATCTCATCCACAATATATGGAAACAAATCACCTAATCTGAGCAAATATACAAAACTATAATATTGCCCCTAACTTCCCCTATTGCCCCTCATGGAAATCATCCGAGAAAAAAATATGCAAGATAGAACATGATCTCACAAACATTGGGATGAGAAAAATATCACTTAGATAACAACTAAGGAAAACTAATACCTATTGACATAATTTTAAAGTATTTTAATTAAATACTTTAACTTATTACATTTATTCAAATATCAAATAATGATGAATTAAGCTAAGTTTTATTCCTAACTATTTCGTACAGAATTTTTAATTCCATAATAGAGTTTCTTCTATCCTTTCATTCTCTTGAGAAACAGATAAGGGGTTAGGGTTAGGAGGAATACCTATTGAGTGTTGGGAAGGTGTGCACATACCGTAGAGAGATCAAACCGATTGTGAAGAACTCCTTTTTTTCTGGGAAGGACTACCTGTAAATAAGAATGCAAGACCACCAGATTTTAGTTAGACAATAAGTAAGGGAACTGCCTTGGGCCCAGGAAATACTAAACTTCCTTTCGAAGGTGGTCAGTTCCCTTTTAATATAAATTATTGCAAATGATAATAAAGAAGCTATTGCAAAATCACGATTTAGGTACCTCGTTACTAAAAGTAATAGAGACTAAACTACCCATAATAAAATGTCATTCTATTTGTTTGGTCACTTTGGTTATTGATACGTTGAGATCAGAATTCTACGAGGATAGACCGGGCTGGAATCGAGGTTGTTAGGAAATAAATAGGTGAAAGGTTGGTTTGGTATAAGTCACGGTGCCGATGCGGTCACCAAATAATCAACTACGGTTGTAAAACCGCTATGCAGAAGGGATAACCGATATCGGTAGGCGGTGATCCGGGGCTTCGTGGTAAAGGTTGATTGTAGGGTTGGTTACGAGATTTTTAAGGTTGGTAGATGATTTGGGGGAATAGTAAGGAAATGGAGAAGACTCGAGAGAGTGAGAAAGTTGTCTTACGGGAAATATAGGGATGATTGAATGAAGATTAAGTGTAGGTGCTTTGCCGGGTGTTAGATCCAGGGGTGAGCTTATAATTACTATGAATCAAAATTTCATGAAGTAGAGTCTAGAAGCATACAAGATACTACTTATTAATTTATGATGAGAATACGAGTCCGAGGAATGTGGTAACTAAGGAAAATCTCTGGTGGGATGATCCGACAATGGAAAGTGAGTGATGAAGCTATCCTCGACTCTCCTAATGCTTGGATGAGTGTGACAGTGATCTCATTGATCGATTCTGATCTTGGACCCAATGCTCTTCTCTACAACCTCCTCTCTCTCTCTCTCACTTGTCTCTTTTTTGCAGAATGAATTCGGATCCTTGTATTTTGGTTGGCGTAGGTCATTTAGAGAACCAATGGTAGTTGCATAACCGACAATGGTTGAGTAGGGACCAGCGTCGGTCAAGTCAAAATTGGCTATTTTTACTAAAAATAGCCAACTTTCCCTCCTTTTCTCTGCCGAGGGGTCGAGTTGTGGGCTTGGTGAGTCATTATTAGGCTCATTTTGATGCGGGTGAGGGTGATGAGTCATGGGTGTGGAGTCGGACCAAGTCATAGGTCTTAAGTAGGTTATTTTAGGGTTAGGGCTAGGTCATGGTGAGGTAGCGAGGTGAGGTGGTAGGGTTGGAGATGTGGATTTATTAATTATAAGGTAATTAATAAATAATTAAGTGTGTAAGGTTTAGGTGGTGAGGTAGGGTTAGGTTGCGAGACAAGATGCGGGGCACAGGGCGTCGTAAGACCCAAATTTGGTGTCTACATTTTCCCCTTGTTGTCGTGTAGCTTGTCTTGTAAAGTTGCACCGACAATAATAAGAAGTGGTTGCCCCAGTTAAGGGTATAGGTAATCCCCCTCAAATCTATCACAGATTGAGGCGACGTGAAATCAAGGATAGGGTTGATAAAGGGTGAATGATGATGAGATGATGGTAAGATGGTGGGGTAAGTTCAAGGAAGCAGACGCATGTTGAAATGTAGTAGTGCGACTAGGGTACACAATTTGAAGAGCAAACAAGCAATTCATAGGCAAAGGTTGATAGTTTATCCAAATAAGGTTGATATAATCCAGTATCAAGGCATAGGAAGTAGCTCGGGGGATATAACGGGTAAGTACCGGAATGGTTAGGCATGTTCACAAGTACCAAATGGTTGGTTTGGTTGAGATAAACGTCATGGTCTCAATCTAGGCAAAGTCGGTCACGGTGATCAATTCAAGTATCCTAGTCATGCTAAAACATGAACAGTGAGCTTGATTGAACAAACGGCTACATGATGGGTGGATAGAATCGTAATGTGCGGCCCTTGGTCAAGGTACTTAATTTGTTGCGGTCTTGGGTCGGGCCGATTGGTTCAGTGCGATCGTGGGTCGGGCTGATTGGTTGGTTGCGGCCTTGGGTCGGGCCGATTGGTTGGTTGCGGCCTTGGGTCAGGCCGATTGGTTGATTGTGGCCTTGGGTTGGGCCGATTGGGTGGGTGTGGCCTTGGGTTGGGCTGATTGGTTGGTTGCGGCCTTGGGTCGGGCCAATTGATTGATTGCGGCCTTGGATTGGGCCAATTGGGTGGTTGCAGCCTTAGGTCGGGCCGATTGGTTGATTGTGGCCTTGGGTTGGGCCGATTGGGTGGGTGCGGCCTTAGGTCAGGCTGATTGGTTGGTTGTGGCCTTGGGTCGGGCCGATGAATTCAACATAAGGCTATTTAGCGAAGGCCGGGGGTAGGCGATGTGGTGAAAAATTGAGTTCGGTGGCTAAGGGTAGGAGTTAGGGTAAACTAGGCAGGTAACCGATATCGGTTAGTGGTGACCGGTATCGGTTAGGAGACCGATATCGGTCTTCTAGGGTGCGCCCTAACCGATATAGGTTAGAGGTCAAAACCCATAAAAATAAAAATACGACATGTCATTATCACACTATGAATTTGAGTGCCAACCTTTTTCTTGTCTGAGTTTTGAATTGATTGGGTTGAGTTGTTGGGCTAAGTTGGCACTAGTTGAGTGGGGGAGTGAGTTATTGGTAGGCCCAAGAGATCGGGAGGCAGAGTGTGATTGGTTGAGGACCCTGCTAAGGAGATTTGGAGCTATGGCACAACCTGGAGGAGCAGGAGGTCGCTGGAGGAGTTGGACCACCACCACCTATCCCACCACGATGATGTGTAGTTGTACCGGTAGGCTCTAAATCCCTATTTGTGTGAAGTTGATGAATTTAGCTAGGATGTGGGTTTTGGGGTAGGAATCCAAAATTTGATAAAATAATGAATAAATGAAGGTAAATCGTAAAATGGAGTGGGTAGATAGGTTAGGTAGGCAAAAATGGTAGGGTGGATAATTTTTAGGTAATTGGGTTGGGTAGATGGGTAAAAATAGAAAAAAGAGGATTTGGGGTTGTTGTTGGTGTCCGGCCTGAAATCTCACACGGTGACCAATGTCGGTCACTAGGCGGCCGGCATCGATCGAGCGAAAGTTGTGTATAGAATAGTTGTTATAGAGACCGGCGTTGGTCATGTGTCGGCCCGACATCGATGCATAAAATTTGGGTATAGACAAGTGGTGTGGGACCGATGGTGGTCGAGGGTGACCAGTACCGGTCACCATGGGTAGGAGGAAAGGGTGGGAAATTTTTTGTGTTGGTTTGTTGTAGGTGGGTAGGATAGATTTGTGGGGTGAAGGGGGAGAAGGTAGAGTTGCTAGGAAAGGTTATTGGGGTGGGGGTAATCGGGTGGTTGGAGGCCGGGTTGGGTAGGATAGGTTATGGGTTGTGTATGAATTAGGAGGGGTTAAATTGGTTGAGGTATGGTTAGAGGGTGAGAGTAGAGCGGGTGGAGTATGAGTGGGGCGGTTGGTAGGGTGTGGGATAGGTAAAGGGGATATTGTAGATGTTTGTAGGGTGGGGTTATTGATGTTGAGGGAGATGAGGTGGTTTAGGTTTGATTGGAGTGGGTAGGATATTTAGAGAAGGACCATAAGAGTGAGAGGAATTTATAGATGTATAGGGTAAGATAGGTGGGTGTAGATGTGTTTATAGAGTCGGGTTGTGATTGGGTGGGTGAGTGAGTATAGAGGGTTAAGGTAGTTGTTTTGTAAAGGGTAGGCCTGATGGAGTGGGTTTTTTTTTGCAGGCACGCGGCGGTGATGATGTGAGATCGAATGCTACTGTCTTGGGGTGGATGCGGCCACATGTGTGCAGCATGCAGTGGGTAGTGATGCGGGAGGTTGGACTCGGCAGAGTCCAGAGATATAGGGCTATGGATAGGGACCACGCCTGATGGTTTCCCTCATCGAGAGATGGGATCCGGCAACCAATGTCTTCCATCTCCCTATTGGAGAGATGACAGTCATGCTAGAGGATGTGTATCGCATCCTGAGACTGCCGATCATAGGTGAGGCGGTGTTCCAGGTGGATGCTGAGACAATGATGGATAGCATCCTGCAGGTATTCGGGGATGTAGCCCCATTGATTACATATCATAGTGCGAGCATCTGCTATGGTGATATGTATCGCGCGCATCAATAGGAGACACGGCTTGTCATGCTGATGATGATCAGGATCATCTGCTTCACCCTCCCTAACACAGAGGGAGGCCGCTTCCCATGGGATGTGATGGGAGTGCTACATGAGATGGTGGAGGCACACACACCTGGGTATGCATGGGCACCTTGGTGTATCTCGGTGTAGCTATCTCTGAGAGTGATATGGGGCTATCGCCATTTGTATGAGGCGGTCGGGATATGTTTGACATTCTTGTTACACTGCTGGTCCTATGAGCATATTGTGTGTTTACGACTAGTAGGGTTGCCCTAGCAGCCAGGACCACAGGAAGTTTATAGGTATGTGTTTCAGAGGTGGTTGGGGGTCGTGGGCCGCCAGCCACGAGTAGTTATCGCGAGGTGAGATGTCGCGTATTACAGGAATATGTAAGAGGGCGACTACATTAGATATTATATGGAAGCTATACAAAAGGCCATCTACCCCATGGAGGAGCCCGAAGCACACAGTGTGATGGATCCAATACATCTTAGATAGGCTGGACGGAGACCCAGGGGAGTATGAGCGGATTCCCCTAGAGGGTACGACGAAAGTTAGGCCTATGGAAAGATGAGCCACCTCCCTTCCCACAGTATCAGAGGGAGGATGTAGAGGCACCACTGCCTCTACCATAGCCATTGGACCCGGTCACGGGTAGTAGAGACCGGCCAATGATATATAGTGGATGACACTGGAGTTACTGAGTTCATTTTTGGTGCACGGTGGCGAGGCGGAGAGGGGATCATGAGAGCATAGCCCCACGGCCAGATTTGGTGGTATTACAGAGAGGGACCGTCTCTTGGGTCAAAGTGCGATTACTACGAGGGGAAGCTTCTGCTGCACGAGGCATAGATCGAAGTGTTACGAGGGCATTTGGTTGAGGCACGAGGGACAAGCATGAAGCACGAGCACGTGGGCATAGCCTCAGGTCTAGATCCTTGTTCAGGGACATGCACAGGTCCCTGTTTAGGCTCCGATGGCAGCTCCACCACCACCATAGGTACAGGCTCAGGGTCAGGGTGTACAGGTAGGGCAAGGCCCACTTATATTAGGAGCAGGGGACTAGCCCCACTAGCCATGGTGGCATGGGCCGATACATGGAGGCGAGAGTGGAGGCCCACTATTATCAGGACATACTAGATGGTACCGGTGCCGAGTATCAGCCATATGCGGCTCACAGAGCCGAGACTTCCTGAGTCAAAGGTCACAGGGGGCTGCAGCCATAGCTAGTGGGTTAGTGACAGGTAGGAGGTGAGATTCGGCACAAGGGCGGTTGAGGATGGGCAAGGGGAGGGGGAGAGAGCTGAGTCACCCTAGGAGTGAAGATGGGTTTTGTTGATTTGATAGAGGATTTGTTGATAGAGACAGTGGTCTGTGAACCGAGTGTGTATATAGAGGCCTGCATGCCCTCATGTATGCATTTTTGTTGTATATACCGGCTGCGAGCCGAGTACTTTTTGTATAGTTGATACCGGCCTACGAGCCAAGTATATGTTTGACATGAGAGACCGGCCTGCGAGCCGAGTCGAGATTTTGACAGAGACAGTGGCTTGCGTGCCAACTTTGTATTTTGGATTATAGAGGCCCCATGCAGGGAAATTTGTATATGTTGACATTGATTTGAGGATATATATAGATGATGAGTTTGATCCACATGGTGTGTATAATGTTTGATTTGATGCATATATTAAAATGTTGTATGTGTTTTGTCGATGGTATTGGAATTTGATGTATATATAGATGATGTTGATGATGTTTTGATGATATGCATATGTTTTGAAATGTTGATGTTTATTATGATGATGGATGTTGATAGTGATGTCATTTATGCAGGGAAAAGAGGTGGGCTCTGCCAAAAAATTCAAAAAACAAAGAAAAGGATTAGGTTTAAGCAAGAGGAGACAGATGACCGATATCAGTTAGATAACCGATGTCGGTCACAACCTAACCAATACCAGTTAGCTAACCGATATCAATTACACTTAAACGATCTTTTATAAAAATAGAAAAGCTTGGGAGGCAACTGAAATCTTATATTTAGAGTCATGCAACATGTTAAATATGAAGATGTGAGGTTGTTGACGTCGATACAGGTAATTGCATGGGAGAATTGAGTGATAAGGAGGAAAGAGCTACGTAAAGTGATCGTAGGCTTGGATTAAGAAGGCGTAAAAGTAAGTAACAGTGAAGAGGGTGGTGAACATGGTTGAACAAGGAGAAGCATCCAGTGCAGAGAGGAGAGGGAAGACAGGTTCCACCTCAAACTGCTGCATCCCAGGAGGTATATATAATTTTTGGTTGGAATTAAATTTTTGCATGCGTATGAATAGGATGTGGGAAGGTAAGTGGGTAGAGATGAAAAAGAAAGGTGATAGGCAAAGGTTTGGGATGGGGTGAGTGTTATGGGGTAGGTAATCAGGGGTTTCGAATATGTTTTTAGGTATAGAGAGGTGCGAACAAGCGAATAAGTTATCATAGGTGGTGTTTTTGAGTAGGGTAGATGGAATTGACAGTGACCGATATCATTTAGGAATAATCGATATCGGTTAGGAACCGGTATCGGTTATCTATAACTGATATCGGTTACTGTGTAAAGTTGTGGATTGTGATAAAAAACACGTGGGAATTTATTTGTTGATTTGTTGTTTGTTGGTTTGATGTGTGTAGGCATAGGCAGGGTTGAGGATGAATGATAGGGTGTCAGCTTTGTTGTCACGAGTCCAAGCGGATGTAACACTAGCTTAGTGGTCATTAATAAACCGTGTGGGGTTAAGTAGAATCCGTTATTATTCATGAATCACACGCAATCATGCTATGTTGCAGGCGCTGATTGAGAGATGGAATCCTGAAAATAATACCTTCTATCTACCAATAGGGGAGATGATAGTGACGTTAGAAGATGTGTTTCGAATTTTGAGACTTCCAATTACAGGAAGACCAGTGTATCGGGGAAGGGCCTAATGCAGCGCACGTACGGCGATAACGGAAGTATTTGGTCTAGCCGCACAAGATTTGACACGCGAGGTTTGACATTCACTTATGGTATAATGGTTGTGGCACACCCTAAGGAAAAAAGGTTGCCGTGGTATTAATGATAGTGGTGGGGTATTATGCATTACCTAGAGAGGACGGGGGAAGATTTCTAAAATCATTGATGTGTATTATTCAGGAAATGATAGAAGGGAGTGTGACTTTCGCATGGGCACCTGCATATTTGGCGAGCTATACAGGGGTTTATGGGAATGTAGGTGAAATCACAGGACTACACTGGATTGTGCATACTTATTACATTGTTGGGCCTATGAGCACATTGTGTGTGTGCAACCAATAGGCCGACCCATCCAAGCAGGAGAGACAGGAGTGCAACGGTTGGGATTCAAGCGATGGGTCAGGCAAGCAAGAGGTAGGATCCAAGACCGTGACAGATGACACCGAGTATTATAGGCAAATGTGGGAGATGGTGACGATTGCGGATATCCATTGGAGGCCTTACGGGAACTATATGGTGATGGTGAACATAGCCAAGGATTTGAGGGGTGTAGAGTGATTGAGGTGGATCATGGGACACAGGCCAGGTGAGTACGAGAGGATTCCTCTAGATCACGTGCGGTGACAATTTGGATTTGTTTAGGATATACCCATGGCTCATAGACCATACAGGAGGATTGACACCGAGGCACCATTCTCACCTCCACGGCCGACACTTCCAGAAGGACCAGAAGAGACAACAGACTAATCGCAGGGTAATGGATGTAGGAGTGACAGAGTCTTATAGATTATGGTGGGTAGCAGAGCTATGAGATACACATGAGAGGGCTGATCATCCTGACATAGCTGTGATTACCGTAGAGAGAGACCACCTACAGGGTTTAGTTCACCAGCTTCAAACATAGGTGAATGAGACCACGAGATTGTTAGAGGCTTCACAGTCTCGAGTGGAGAGACTAGAGGCAAGAGTCCTCCACACGAGAGGGAAGATTCATATGTTACAGGAGAGATTGGTGGATCAGTGGGAGGAACCAATAGCAGTGGTACCTTTGAGTACGGAGAGGCTAGGTGAGTGGCGTTGATGATCACCATCACTTCTGGTTCGGGACGAGGCACGGGGTCTAAGTGAGTTTCATACATAGGGGTAGAAGAATAAATAAAGATTCGACCTACACGTCGATGATAGAGAAGATGTATTTGTTTAACATCTAAATAAAATGGAACATGTATGTTAATTTGAGTTTGTGATAATTATAAGAATATTTGTGTTGTGAATGTTTGGATCTATAAAGGATCAAGGTGAGTGTTATGCGAAAATATTTATATTTTTAAAGAAAACACAACACATGATAGGTTATGGTAGGGGATGGTTGAGCTAACCTTGGGAGACCCCATGTCTCCTAAGGCACGCCTACATAGCCCATTGCACAAAGTAAGGAGGGGCCTCAGACCGATGTAGTTCTCCCTTAGGACCAGGGAAAGGTGAATTCAGGCAATGTGGTATAGGTAATTTGTTGGTTGGTAAAAGTTTGATGTTGGTAGAGTAATGTTGTTGGTGTTGGTGTGGGTATAGGTGAAGTGAGGGTTAACCTACCCAAGCATAGGAAACCATGTCCTAATTAAGGTCAACACACAATCCTAGATTCGGGTAAAAGAGGCAAAAGTGTCCCATAGTTGGAAAGAGCTAAACAAACCATGTATCATCGTAGGATGAGCTTGAATCCCTAGGTACCTTACATAGGTGAGAAGTCGGTAGGTGAAAAGAGTTGTAGAATCACAATATATCATATATACGCACGTCCCTTGAGTTTTGTAATTGTGAAGAATGGTGAGGAGGGGTGGATGGAATAGTTTTGTTTCTGTTAGGGGCGCAGAGAACTTGTTATAAGGTGATTATTCTGACGGAAGAGAACCAAACCAAAATAGACAAGTGCATGACTCAAAAGTACTTTTGAATCTTGCTTTGATTTTTTTGGATATAGGACGAGTCGGTCGATGCGGGAAGTTTATATGGGCTATGCATTTTGTTGTTCTCGAGGTCTTCTGAAGGTGATCAATGCGAGAAGCTTCGATAGAGGCTGACTTTGTATAACTATCCTTCGAGGAACAATCTTATTATAGTAGAAGACGCAATACGTTGCACTTAAGCTGTCCTTCGAGGGAGCGAGTCTAGTTATAGTAGCTTGAGATGTGGCTTTTACACATAGCTTTCCTTCGAGGGAGAAGTCTAGTTATAGTAGCAGATGTGGATTTTACACATAGATGTCCTTCGAGGGAGCAGTCTAGTTTATAGCATGGAGGTCTAGATGTCTGTTTGGCATGAAGCATCTAGTTTTGCAAGAAGTTTGACTCAAGAATATCCCAGAATTTTATAATTGAGAACTTGTTATTTTGATACTTTGAAGTCATGGACCAGACTAAAAAGGAGAAGGCCTCTTTAAGAGGAGGTGATGATCAAACCATGTGAGCTTGATTCTACTTTGAGATGCACGAAACAAGGTGTATGAGGTGGTAAATGAGCTCAAGGGACGAGCGCAAGGTAGATAAGGAGTGATGTAACACTAAATTCAACAGTAGAATGGTCGGAGATGCAAGGCATTAAGGGGTTCAGGCTCAGGTTTACCATGAAGCGAAGCTAAACGATAAGTACCTGATCCGTAAGTGTGAGTGATAATGTAAGGCCCAATCCAATTAGGAGAAAATTTTCCATGTTTGCTCTTTTCTAGTTTGGTTACATGTTGATTCTCTTTGAGGACAAGATCACCAATTTTAAAGGTACGCTCATGAATTCGCTTATCATAAGCACTCTTGATGCGCTTTTGATAAATTTGAAGGTGGTCAAGAGCGGTAAGACGACGCTCATCAAGAAGCTCCAATTGGGCTAACCGCTCTTGGTGGAAGTCATCATTGGTGAGAATATCCTAGAGAGATATTCTGAGGGAAGGGATTTGTATTTCGAGAGGCAAGATAGCCTTGGTACCATACACTAGATAGAATGGTGTGGCATTAGTGGAAGTATGAATGCTGGTACGATAAGCCCAAAGGGCAAAGGGGATGTGATCATGCCAATTTTGACCAGAATCGTTAACAACTTTCATGAGAATTTTGGTTAAGGTTTTGTTAGAAGATTGATTTGACCATTTGCTTGTGGATAGTAGGGTGACGAGAAGCTAAGTTTGATACCAAAGTTGTCATAAAGTGCTCGTAATGACTTATTTTGAAATATTTTCCATTATCAGTTATCAAGTGATGAGGAACACCGAAACGGAAAATAATGTGATGATTGATGAATTCAACAATTTTCTCCTTTTTGGTTGAAATGAGTGGAATGGCCTCCACCCATTTAGTGTAATATTCAATTTCCATGATGATCCAACGGTGACGTTGCGAAGAAGGTGGATGAATCTCACCAATAAGGTCCAAACCCCATTGTGAGAAAGGCCAAAGATCTCGTGCGACCTGTAGCGGATGGCTGGGAGTATGTTGAAGGTTGGCATGCGTTGTTGAAACATAACACAACACTTAACATATTCATGCAGCAGTCTTTATTAAGAGTAGGCCAATAATATCCTAGGTGAAGGATCCGCTTGGCCATGGTAAAGCCACTAAAGTGCCCACCACAAATTCCGTCATGGACTTGTTGGATGGTATGAGTGACTTCGGTGTTGGTTAGACATTGAAGGAGGATACCATCGAAGCCACATTTATAGAGGAGTCCCCCCATGATGACATAATGAGAAACACCTTTAAGAAAAGCACGTTTGCCATTACTATTAAGGTTAGGTGGGAGAACAGAGTTTGTAAGGTAGTCATGAAATTGGTGATACCAGGTATCCTGCGAGTCAGCAGATGCATTATTTACCATACAAACATCTAGGACTAAGTAAGATGGGGCAAAGAGTTGTTGGACCAAGACAAATATGTTAGAATTAGTTGGTGATGTAGGAATTTGCGAGGCCAAGCAAGCCATAGTATCCACAAATTTATTAGTTGAGCGTGGAACGGTTTGGATAGTATAATGGGTAAATAAGGTCAAAAGTGAATCTACGTAACGTTTGTACTTTTGAAGTTCCTCATTTTTACATTGGTAGATGCCAGTGACTTGATTTACTACCAATTGAGAGTCACCAAAAATGTTAATAGACTTCACACCTAAGTGTAACGTAACGTGGAGACCCAAAACAAGGGCCTCGTATTCCGTTGTATTGTTAGTGCAGGGGAAATCGAGCTTGAATGAAAGAGGCATAGGTTCACCTTCAGGAGGAATGAGAACAACGCCTACCCCTCTGCCACGTTGGCATTTAGATCCATCGAAAAAGATAGTCATCGGATAAGACGCATCATTGAGTGAAAGAGTTACGATGAGTTCATCAGGGAACATAAAATTGGTAAATTGTTCCGCGGGTAAAGGGGCTTCCGCGAGTTGGTCTACGATAGTTTTTCCTTTGACTGATTTCTGGTGTACGAACTCAAGGTCAAGGTTGGCGAGGATCATAAGCCATTAGGTGATGCATTGGTTTAGATAAGGTTTGGCGTACATATAATGTATGGGGTCAGCATTGGTGATGACAAAAATTTTGTGATTGAGGAGGTAATGTCGAGTTTGGTGGCCACGAATGATAGGGCTAGGAATAACTTTTTGACATGTGTATACCTAGTTTTGTAATCCACAAAGTACGACTTATGTAATAAACTACTTTTTCTTGATGCTTGGAGTCACGATGTGCGAGCATGGCTCCTACGGTATGGTCAGTGGCAAAAAGGTAAAGGTAGAAAGGCGATCGTCCTGAGGTGGGATAAGCACGGGTGGCTGCAAGAGATAATTTTTAAGAGCCTCAAAGGCTTTGTGGCACTCCTCGCTCCATTGAAAGACAATGTCCTTTTTAAGGAGATGATGGAAAGGTTGACATCGATCCAAGAGTTGTGAGATGAAACGACGGATAGATTAGAGTTTACACTACAAACTACTACTTAATTGTTTTAGGTTAGTGGGTGGAGGCATATCTAAAATAGCTTTGACTTTAGCGGGGTTGACCTCAATGCCCACACAAAGAGATGATAAATCCAAGGAATTTTCCCGAAAGGATGCCAAAGACACATTTCTTTGGTTGAAGACGAATTTCTGATGTATTGTAATAGGTGATTGAAAATAATGGTTAAAACATCGAGATGTTCACTGTGATGTTTGGATTTTCCAAGAAGATCATCGACATAATCCTCGAGGATAGTGTGCATAATGTCATGAAAAATGTAAGTCATAGCCCACTGATAGGTCGCACCAGCATTCTTAAGGCCAAATGGCATGACACGATAGCAGAAGGTCCCCCAGGGGGTAATGAAGGTGGTTTTATGTTGATTGGCCGGGGCTACTAAAATTTGATTATATCCCGAGAAACCATCCATGAGAGAAAGCATCTCATGGCCCGCAGTGAGATCAACAAGTTGATCAATGCTAGGTAGGGGGAAGTCATCCTTTGGGCAAGCAAGGTTAAGATCCCAGAAATCCATACATATCCGAAGTCCCCCCGTCACTTTAGTGACAGGTACAATATTAGAAATCCATTGTGGATAGTCAATAGGTAAGATGAAAGAAATAGAAAGGAGTCATTGAAGCTCTTCTTTAACTAAGAGGGAAATGCGTGGATGCATTTTTCTCAGCTTCTGTTTAAATGGTTTTGAGTCTGGTTTCAGAGTGATGTTATGGACAGCGATGTCAGGATTGATTCCTAGCATGTCGGCGTAGGACCAAGCGAAAGCTTGATTGCGGGCACGGAGAAAGGTAGTGAAGGCGGCTTGTTCTGATGCATCGAGAGATTGTCTGATCTTTACAATGTGAGGATCATCCTTTGTGTGGATGTTGATTTCTATAGTCGACTCATTCAACATGGTTTGGGTTTCAGATGGTAAGGCGCGTTGAATATAAGAGTCATCCGCACCAAGGTAGGTGAGGATGGAGTCATCATCCTGGCACTCCACAACATTAATCGAAGGCAGGTCTTCTTCGATCATGTCTGGATGTAAAAGGGGGAGAGAAGATGGGTCCTCACCATCGTGTTGATAAGTGAGAGGACCTAGGAAGATAGCATTCACAAAAAAAAAAAGTTAGGAGGGATAGATTCCGGGTCTATCGACTCCGTGGGTGAAGATGGTAAAATGGGTGATGATTGTTCAGAATGGGTGACTTTCGTTGTCTTCCTAGATACAATTGACATGAGGTTTCTTTAGTGTAGGTGGTTCAGAAAACCCAAGACCACTATGATCTTTGTGTTTGCGTGTTGTTATGGGAATAACCATATGTCGTCCTTGCTCATAAAGACCGAAACCAAAACCTTTCCAAGCACAGCGCATCAGGAAGGTGAGGGCGAAACGACGGTTGGTTAGATATTGAAAATCTGATTGGAAGGGAACCACACCAAGGGGAGGTTTGGGGGTGATAGAGGATGCATCAACACCCCCATACGTTAGGTTGGTGCGGCAATTAGGTGGTCCATAGGAGATCACCTCCCCCACACGACGGTCGTAGGTAGGATGTGCATGTAATTGTCCATACTCTTGTGGGGTATGGAAGGTGCTAACATTGTATAGGTAGTACTCCCCCAGCATAAGGCGTTGAAAAAAACCTACCAAGGGATCCGAGGTTGGGATGTTGTCCGCGGGGAAGGAAGAGGTATTCGCGTTGGTGGTTTCATTGGTCGAAGGTGTGGGTGCGGCTAAGGTGGATGGTTGAGGCGTGGTTGAAGTAGATGGTTGGGTTGGATCAATGGGTGTCTTGACTGGTACAAGCACATCATTAGGGCGGTATAACATATTGTAGGTTTTGAAGGGGGAAGCGTCAGCTGTGACGGTGTATGACTTCCCCTCATACTCAAATTTTATGCATCTATGTAAGGTGGAGGGAACGCATCCCATAGCCTGGATCCAAGGGTGGCCTAATAACATGTCGTATTGGAATTCTCCCTCAAGGACATAGAAGAGTTTGGGTAAGGCACGTGACCCTACATGAATGTTAAGGATCACAGCGCCTAAGGTAGAAGTAATAGCATCGTTGAATGAACGCAACATGGTGGGGTTGGCACACATGCAGCTAGGAGGGATATTCATCTATTGGAAGGCTTTGGAAGAGACGATGTTTAGGCTAGCACCCCGTCGATCATAACACAATGTACCCGGATGTCTGGACATAAGCCAAGATGAAAAGAGTGGGGTCAGGATCTTCTGCACCAAAGACAACAATTTCTTCTTCAGAAAAACGGCGACAATGAATGGCTTGGCGTGCAGGGGACAGAGGTGGTTGTGGAGGTAGGTTGTTTGGTGAGAGAAGAAACATGGTTGGGTGTGAAGATGGAGGCAATGGGTAAGGTTTCATTAGGTAGGACCTCTATCCCTTGGAGGATCTCAATTAGAGCTTGTCGATGAGATTCAGATGTTTGAATGAGATCATAAAGTGTCATTTTTATAGGAGATTGGTGAAGTTGTTTGATCATGGTACGATGGGAAACTCCATCAGAGACTGGATAGGTAGGTCCACGAATAACCACTTTAGGTGGTGGTGCGATTGGGATGGCGGAAGAAGAAAGAGAGGCCACATGTGTGCTTTCTTTAGCTTTTCCATTATTTTTCTGACCTCGAGTAGCAATGCTAATCATGTTGATCTCATGAATACGAGAGGAGGAAGATGGCAGGGATAAGTCATTGTTCTTGAGAGGCGGGGTTGCAATGATGATAGATTTTGGCAAGGTGGGGACAGGTGGTATAGGAGAAGGGATCAAAGCTAGGGGCTTCTCTCTCGTAAGTTGTCTTTCTGAGATTGTCTATCCGAGATAGGAAACTGGTGAAGGATGGCTTTCAAAGCTTTGCATCCTTCTACATTGTGTCCTGGTGTGCGGTGGTAGGCACAGATTTTAGATTCATCATAACCTATAGGTCGAGGTTTAGATGGATCATAGGGTCTGAGTGGGGGTAGGGAAATGGTCGCATCCTCTATCAACATATCAAGGATCTTGGCGTAAGATCCTTTGAGAAAGTCAAATGAAGATGAGGATATTGATTGAGTGGGTGAGATTATTGATTGTTTTGGTAATGGTTGGGTACAATTGGTTCATACGGGTGGTGGTTTAGGTAAGGGATTTTGATGATCAAGTTTAAGCGAGCGTGACTTCTTCTCGCACAGAAGTCATGTTTAGCTGGTTAGATGATGAGGCCACGAGATGCGTGGTGGCAGGAAACAACCACCGGAAAGCGGAGCGATGGGTGCGAAGGTGTTGGTCATGTTAAAGAAGATATGGGAGGCATGGTGTATTGAGGCAAGATGGAGGGGTGAGGCCCCAATATAGAAGTTAGGTGTGACGGCGAGGGTTGAAGCCATTCTGTTATCTTGGTGTGATCGGGGAAAGGGTTTTAGTTGTGGTGGAGGCATAGATTGGAGTCGATGAGATTGTCTGCTAGGTGGATTGATGGCTTTATTTTGGGATAAGTCTAACCATTTAGGTGGGTGCGTTAGGATGGGTATTGGTAAAGTCCCAAGCATAGGGAAAGTTTGGTTAGGTTGATAGAGGTTGATGAGGTATTCAGAGGAAATAAGGGGGTGGAGGTGAGGACATAGGAATTTTGAGCTTTTGTAAAAACTCGGGTATATGGTAGAGGTGTCTGGATTAGTCATTTGCATTTGAGTAGAGCATGGTGTTCTCAAAAGTGCCCATAAGAGTCGTCTATCTTCTGGGGGATGACAATCTTCATGTATGGATGGGAATTTTTATATGGAAGAAAAGTGGGCTGTAATTCTAGTCCATTGGGGGTGTGATACAGGGGGCGAATGAGGCACTGTATCAATGGGTGTTAAGGGCTCAACCGGTCACTGGAAAGATTTAGGCGATGAAGGACTGATAGGGAGAAGGGTATGTTCTAGAGGATCTGTCATGATTAAGGAATTTGGTGATGTAGGCTCGAGGGGTTTCTCTTCTAAGGACGATAGAAAAAGTGGTGATCCTTCTTCTTTTGCAGCAAGAGTGGTGGAAGGAGATGTTTGGGCAATAGATAAGTTGGATAACATCCGCTCACAGTCTTGCAGGGAGGTGGTGTAAGAAGGCTCTTCTGTGAGAAGAGAACTCTAGGCGGTTGGTTCCTTTATGGGTAAAGGAATAGCGGGGCTATCCTCTTGTTCTGATGAAGGAGAAGGGGGCGAGGACTCTTGCGTCGGGGAAGAGGTTTGATTCAGAATTTCTTCAATGGAAGCCCTTGGTTGGGAGTTGAAAACCACTTGGATCTCATGCACACTCTTCTCCTCAGTCAAGGTTTCTTGGTTTGTGTTCTTGTTAGAGGAATGGTTTGGAAATGGTTTGTTGAATATTTTTAATTTTAATTAGCGGGGCATTGGGATTATCGAGGGTTATATCCCCCTGTATCAACCATTTCCGCACTATGTTTTTCAACATCTTACAGTTTTCTTGGTTGTGTCCCTTCATGCGATGGAAGTTACAGAAATCATTCTCTTTATACCAAGAAGGTATAGCACGGGAGAATCAAACCGGAGTGAGGTTTAATAGGAGGCAAGGTGATAGCTCCTACTTTAAGCAATTTTTCCAAGATCACTTCATAAGTTTCTCCCAAGGAGTGTCTTGGATGGGCTCGGCTTTATACTTATAGGTGGATTTTTTGGGTATAATACGGTGCTTGAGATTTGATTGTTACCGCATGTACAGATCCTTTTGATTTCGAAGCAGCCAATGAGTGAGAGTTGGTGGTGTTGGGTTTGTTCGTGGAGTCCTAGGTGCAGAAATTTGAGTTTTTGTTGCGCAACTTCAATTTTTCCTCCTCTAAGGCCCGAACCTCTAGTTTTGAGCCATAGTAAAGGCCTCATCAAAGGTGTGGAAAGTTTGAATTTGGAAGGTGGGAGAAATGTGTTTAGCGCAGGCCCATGTAAAAATTTTGATGAGCTCGGCCTAAGGTAAGGCATAAGTAAGTTGGTTGATGAGGCCCCACCATCGTCCAACAAAATCTACGATAGATTCGTCTTCAAATTGTCGGATGACATAGAGATCGGTAATGGATACTTTCTTGGCAATATTGATGGAGAAATGATCCGAGAAAGATTGGGCTAACTAGTTAAAGGAGAAGATTGAGTGCTGGGCTAAAGCACTATACCACTCCAAGGTAGGTCCTGATAAGGACATGGGGAAATCTTGACAAGTAAGGCATCGTCATGAGCAATCAGATGGCAGGCATGTCTAAATGATCGCAAGTGTTGTTGAGGGTCCTCCTTACTATTAAAGAGAGTAAATTTCGGTAATTCCCATTGAGGAGGATATGTATGAAGGGGGAAGGGTGAATAGGCTCCTGAAAAACTTGCTCATATGTCGGGGTGTTACGGTTTTCAAAGCAGAAGCCTCAAGATTTTGCATCTTGTCCATCATTTGTTTCATTAAATCTTGGTTGGGTTAGATGATGTTGTTGTCATTGTAAATAAGCAGAGGAGGATTGGGTAAATGTTGATAAGGTATCAATGATGAATGTGTTGGGCGGCCGAATAAGGGTGTCTTATATAAGATGTTGAGGCCATCAGATGCGTTTGTGGAATGAAAAGGTGGCCGGATCACGAGAGGGAAAGCTCATGTGGATAGGTAGTAGAGAGAACAAGTTATGAAAGAGGAAATTTGCGAGAGGGATGAGGTAGCGGCAGTGGATGGTAGTGATATGTGGGGCCCCAGATTAACCAAAGGAAAGTCAATTGGTGCAAGAGTATGGACCATCGTATCCACCTGAGCTAGGAGACGGGGCTAAGGATGAAGACGGTGAGGCGGAGTTATTAGGTGGGGAAGGAGCTAAGCGGGTGGCTATACTAATAGGCATACCCAAGAGGAGCTGACCATCGGGTGTACAAATCGGGGGTATGAGACAAATAATACATCATGACGGCGCAAGATTAGCATCCAAAAATTTACCAAAATCCGGATCTTGTGACAGAGATCTTGGGAAAAGCATTGGTGTCTATAGGATTCCCCATAGGATGCGAAGGGGGTGACTCATTCAAAGACATGGAACAAGAATGTGAAACCATGGTGTGGCTTGTTGCAGTGATAACAACCATGGACAAGAGGATACACGAGAGAATTAGTCAATCAAAAAGCAGAAAATGCAACAAAATGTTGGAATTGGTAGGTTAATGGTTTTTCAGGCTGTAAAACACGATGTCGATATCGGTCTAGTAACAATGTCGGCGGATCATGTAACCGGCGTCGGTCAGGTAACTGATGTTAGTAGAATATGACCGGTGCGATCCTCTGTGAAGGCAAAGAGAGAATGTAAGAGGCTGCTGGTTTGGGGATAACAAGGCTTAGTATACCCACCAAACTTTTTGAAGTGACAACTGAGATAGGATATAACAGAGAAACAAAACTGAAAGAAAACCAAAAAATAAGCAAGATACATAAGCAAATCAAGAGACTAACCCTAGGATTAGTTTTAATCACTTTTGGGCTTATGCCTTAGACGCAAGATGATGTCAATCCTAAACAAAAGACCTAAGGGAGATGTCAAGTTTGTTTTGGCTTGTAAGGCTACCTCAATCGGGTGGAGGAATACCGCGGGAAGGGGGGATGTTTGAGATGTTGTGTAGATTATGATGTGATTTGGTATGTGTTGTGCAGTGAGAGTAAGATTAATTTCTCGTCAATACCATGGATATCACCCCCACGTGTACATGACCTGTTACTTAATCTACATTCACTAGAATTAAAAACAGCAAGCAAGAATGTGATGCACGTGTTTTAAACCCAAATTGAAAATGATATTCGATGAAGCAAAGAAAGAGAAGAGGTCAAGAAGATGAATTTCACTAATGCAAAGATGCGAAAGAAAGACAAGTTCTTTTACCAAAATGACAAAATATTTTGTGGATATTTAGAAGAAAGAAACAGCAAGTGTGCTCCTATATGAAAACAAGCAAGAAAGAAAGAAACCTGAATAGGGTCCCAAGTGCGTGCCAAAATGTTTCACACATAATATTTAATTCTAGAATAGAGTTGCTTCTATCCTTTCATTCTCTTGAGAAACAGATAAGGGGTTAGGGTTAGGAGGAATACCTATTGAGTGTTGGGAAGGTGTGCGCATACAGTAGAGAGATCGGGACCGATTATGAAGAACTCCTTTTTATGCAGGAAGGACTACTGTAAATAAGAATGCAAGACCACCAGATTTTAGTTAGACAATAAGTAAAGGAACGCCTTGGGCCTAGGAAATACTAAACTTCCTTTTGAAGGTGGTCAGTTCCCTTTTAATATAAATTATTGCAAATGATAATAAAGAATCTATTGCAAAATCGAGATTTAGGTACCTCGTTACTAAAATCAATAGAGACTAAACTACCCATAATAAAACATCATTCTTGTTTGTTTGGTCTTTGGTTATTGATACGTTGAGATCAAGTTATAGGGATAGACCGGAGTTGGATCGAGGTGTTAGGAAACAAATAGGTGAAAGGTTGGTTTTGGTATAAGTCACAGTGACCGATGTCGGTCACCGGATAACCGACCACGGTTGTAAAACCGCTACCGGTAAGGGATAACCGATATCGGTAGGGGCAGTGATCCAAGGGCTTACGTGTAAAGGTTGATTGTAGGGTTGGTTACGATATTTTTAAGGTTGGTAGATGGTTTGGGGGAATAGTAAGGCAATGGAGAAGACTCGAGATAGTGAGAAAGTTGTCTTCTGGGCAGTATAGGGGCGGATGAATGAAGGTTAAGTGTAAGGTGCTGCCGAGTGTTAGATCTGTCATCACCAATCCAGCACTATGATAATTCTTCACCAGGAACTCCTCGTGCTATGATTATTTACTAATGCACAGCCTTTAGTTTGGTGGATGTAATCTGGAAATAAAACAACAACATAACACAAGAATACCATCGACTATGATAAGACAAAATGATGACAAATCTGAAATATCAGAGTAAATGATAATATTAACACGAAATTGTTACAATCTCACCCATGAGGTACTTCAAGTGTTATTGACTTCACTTTCCTTACACCAAGACTATGGGAGAAACTTTACAATTACACCTCTTAATGGCTTCTTGACACACCTTTAAATAGATGGCTTCCTTTGCACACTTCCTAATATATTTCTCACTACTTCCTTCTATGCTAAATGAGGGGGTGGCCTCTCTATTTATAGAACTTCCAAGATTATCCATCTTATCTCTAAGATAGGATAAGAAATCCACTCTGACGAATCATATTCCATACCTTAACTCTTATCTGTACATGTAATCTTATCTTTTAAAATAAGATAAACCTTATCATTTTACATGGGTTCCACATTTTTAGACTTTTTACAAATAAAATACACAAAATATTTATGACCTCACTCCTTGTCCTTATTACCAATATAATATTTCTAATTCCTAATCATGTAGACCCTACTTCTCTAATTACCCAAACTTTGACATTTTAACATTTAGGACCACTTACGACAAATATTTACTTTTTACAACATTCCTATTGTACTTTGGTATTTACCGTACTCCACATTATTGGCGGCACTGCATCTTGACGCGCACCGTTATCTTCTATCAGACGCTACTACTAATTATACTTAACAACATCCTATTCCTAATACATACATTAATGAAATAGAAATTATGGAGGAAAATTTTAGTGTCGACATCTTCCCCCTTCCTAGCTTCTACTCCGTCCTCGGAGTAGACTCTTTCAGTGTTTGGAAAATCTTCAACTTGTCGTGGTTGACCCATTTCGTAATGGGAGTGCCATCCAATTCCTCCAGTCAGTACGTACCATTTTCATGCACAGCTGCTATTTTGTAGGGCCCCATCCATTTTGGAAGAAATTTTCTCTGTCTTCTTTTTTATATCTAGAATCATATACTAGAACCAAATCATTCACATGAAATGGAGACCCTTTGGATCTTTTGATCAAAGTATTCCTTCTGCTTCATTTTCTTCTTATGGCTTGTATCCTTTGTTATTTCCCTCATTTCTTCTAGCAAATGAAGATGTACCAACCTTTCTTTTACTGAATCACTTTCATCCATCCTTTCATTTTTCATAACTCTCACAGTGGGAATATCAAACTCAATAGGAAGAACTGGATCAATGCCATAGGCCAACTGAAATGGGGAGTATCTTGTTGCTGACTTTGATGTTGCCCTATATGCCCACAATGTTGCATGAATCCTTTTATCCCACTTATGTACCTGCAAGGCTACATCTTTTGCTAGAATTTGACACAACACAAAATTTGTTCATTCCACCTGTCCATTTGTGCTTGGCTTATATGTTGTGGCCTTCCTGTGCTTAATAGAAAACTTATTGACTAGGGCTTCTACCACCTCATTATTGAAGTGGTTTCCTTTATCTACATTACAATTTCTAATGGACAACCAAATCGGTGACAATGCGTTCATATATGAACCTTGCCACCTCATCCATGGAAGTTGTTTTCAATGGCCTAGCTTCAACCCACTTGGTTAAATAATGTGGCAACTACAATATACTTATTTTGGCGTGAGGTAGTTAGAAGTGGACCTCTGATGTCGATTCCCCACTTTTCAAAGGGACCAAGTGGAAGAATAGGGCATAATGGAGTGATGAAGTCTTACGGTTACCATGTGTTTGACAAATATCACATGTCTTACAATAATTATGACAATCTTTAAAAAGAGTGGGCGGTGATAACTGCATCCAAGATCCTTCTTGCTTTGTAAGTTTTCCAGAGAAGTGCCCTCCACATGTACCATTGTGGAATTCTTCTAGCAGTTCCTTCCCTTGATCACGTCCAGCTTGCTCTCTTGTATTGTCCATCGAGTCCTATTCGAAATAATACTCCATGCGAGAATAGAATATGGACGCCCGGCTTGAGTAATCTTTCTCTTATTCTTTGCATTGGCACCATCGGGAAACTTGAATTCATTCGAGATAATTCCAAATATCTATGTATTCACTAGGTATTGTGTCGAGGATAACAATCTTTTGCATCTGGGAAATCATCATCATCACAAGATGATCCTAAACTATCATAAGCTCGAGAGAGTACATCTACATTGACATGCTTCTTTCTGGCCTATCTATAATATCAAATTCAAATTCTTGTAGCAAAATTATCCATCTTGGTATCCTCACGATGGGTTAGGCTTATTTACAATATATTTTAGAGCACGATGATCTCATTACTGACTAGAAATTTTTGCCCTAGCAAGTAATTTCTAAACTTCTTCTGATAAAAATAATAGCCAGAGCCTCTTTTTCAATTACAGTATAATTTACCTTAGCACTACTCATTTATCTGCTCCTAAAGTAAATTGGATGTTCATTCCCATTTTCATCCTTTTGGCTCAAAGTACTTCCTAGTGCTGCATCTGAGGCATCAGTGTACACAATGAATGGCTTGCTCAATCTGGATTCTTCAAAAGCAGGTGAAGACACGGGGCTTCCTTGATTGTCCAAATGCTTCATGCGCCTTATTTCTGGTTCATAAGTAACATCCTTCTTCAAGAGGTGGGTTAGTGGGTCTGATATTTGAGAAATTCTTGATGAACCTTCTATAGTAACCCACATGGCCTAAAAATGATCTCAACTTACTTCTATTCATAGGAAATGGTAAATCTTTTATTTTGAAACTTTATCGGGATCGAGTACCAATACCATCTCTGGATACAACATGCCCTAACAAAATGCCTTTAGAACATCCAAAGACACACCTTGTAGGGTTTAGTGAGGCTTGTGCTTCATCTAACCTTTGAAATGTTGTCTCCATCAGTGCGGGTGGTCCAACATGCTCCCATAGATGTAAAAATCATCCGAGAAATACTCGATGAAGGTCCCAATGTAGGGTTCAAACACCCTATTCATCAAAATTTGAAATGTTCTTTGGAGCATTACACAACCCAAAAGGAATAACTCTATAAGCAAATGTTCCCCAAGGAGTGGTGAACGTGGTCTTGGTGATATTTCTCTGCTATACAAACTTGGTTGTAGCCGCTTATATCCATCAACAAAACTATAACACTCTTGGCCGACTACTTCGCCCAAGATCGATCGAAAATGGAAGAAGGTAATGATCCTTCTTTTTGCCTTATTGAGCTTCCTGTAATCAACACAAATGCGTAGCTTCCCATTCTTTTTTATTGAGATCACAATGGGAGAAACCCATTCTGAATTCTCCACAACAAATATGAATCCTGCATCAAGCAACTTATCTATTTCTTCCTTTACGGTCTTGAAAATATTAGGATTCATTCTATATGGCATTTGCTTTATGGGCTTAGCACCATCTACCAAACTCAATAGAATGTTCTACCCAACTTACTTGACGGAGTTCCTTGTAATCAAAAGTGAATAGGTGTATGTACCTTGAAAGAGTTGGAGGTAGGATTGCTTCTCACTCTCCATCACAAGCATCACCAATCTTTATTTGTTGGAGACGATCATCAACTTCTTCTTGAGATAATTTTATGGGGTCATGAGTTGGTGTGTGGTGGAAGGATATCCATGACTGAAACATCAACCTCACTTTCTTCATCTTGGTGTCCACTTCACTAGTACTAGAGTAATCGAGAGGATGTCCAATCATCGGTTTCATCACTTCAATCCACGAGGTTACGCCTTATGATGTTGAGGATCACGTTTATCTTCACCCTCTCTCTACCACGTCCAAGTGTCATGAAACCTTCATTCCGGTAGTTTCTTACATGAACTCTCCTTAGCCATGGTCTTCCCAGTAGCATTGGGTATGCAACAGATACCATTTTCATCACTGAAAGTCTACCACACATACAACACCCATAATGAGATATTGCCACATTTGAAACTACACCTTACGGTTTAGTTTTTCCTTTATTTAATGACCTTAACATAAGTGTTGAAGGGCGATCAATTTTAAACCCAACATATTCATTACAGACTCGGTCATTACATTAAGCTGCAGCACCTCCATCAACTAAGACATCATGAATTGAAATACTATTACATAAGACCTCGGCTTGTGGAGCATACGGATCTTCCTCTGCCTCCAAAAGCAGGGACCTCAACCTCCTTCCTTCTTCGAGCATTGAGTCCACCTCGCAACTCCCGCCTCTTCTCGAAGACATAGCTAAGAGTTGACCATATGTAATATTTGCGAGCCTTTTGGACAGATCTTCCAAGATGGAGTACGGTCCTTGCCCCTGTGAAATCGAGAAAATCCTGCACACCCAACTTTCTTCTCCTATGTTTCTTACTAGTTTCTTCTTTCATCTTCTTAGGATCATTTCCATCTTGATTATCTTTTTCTTTCTTTCTTTTTGTTACAAAAACATCTACTTCATTATTTCTGCTCTTATCTACTCATCAAAAGAATTCATAGGTGTTTTTCCTTTATCATTATATCCTTTACTAGATGTAGAAGCTCTATACGAACAATTATACTTATAATGACCCTTTTTATAACAACCATAACAAACAACTTCAGAAATATTTCTTTTTGGACCTCTATCTCCTCCCGAGAACTAAATTCCTTTCCTTGAATAAGATTAATAGTTAAGCGACCCATCTTTTTGAGCAAATCTTCATACTCGGTAGATGTACTAGGAGAAATATTTGTGCTCACCGGGAGTGGTTGTGGATTACGGACCAAAGGGGTTGGTGTAGGCTCTACTTTAGCAACAATTTCTTTAGGCTCTTCTTCCATGCTCTCTTCTTGCCTTCTTGCAATCTCCTTTTCTTGATCAATGGTTTCTAGGTGGTCATACTTCACTCATTGTCTGATCTCTGGCTTCATCCCAAGAATGAAGTGCTTACATAGGAGATTATCCATGCCATTCATCAACCCATCCGCTAATCCTTCCTTCCGGATCTGGGCATCGAGCTTTCTCCTTAGCTCTAGAACACGAGCATGATAATCCCTTATCTTCTCCTTCTATCCTTGGGTTAGCTTTGTGATATCGATCATGAGATCTGCATATTTCTATTGTTCACCAAATTCTTCAAGAAAACTTTCAGTTAATAAATCCCATGAATTTTTCACATTATCACCTAGTGTTTCAAACCACCTAAAATCTTTGAACCATCCAAAAAGGTAGGAAAAAATTCAGTCCATTGTTCCCTTCTTATGAGGCCATTACAAATACAAGATCGTTTAAACTCTTGAATGAAAGAAGAAGCATCTTCATTAGATTGAGCTGAAAAAACAAGAATCTTTCCCATTTTCAAAAGTAACCACCGTGAAATACCAACCCACAAGTATAATCAACAAGACTTATGTGCACAAATAATTGGAATCACTATACTAGAAAGTGACTTTACACCTTTCTACAGTAAAATAGAAATGACCACGGTAAACTATGGTAAAACTTGACTTACTGCGGTAAAAACTGACTTTACTGTGGTAAACACTATTCACAGTAAAAAGTGAAGTTACTGCATGGTAAATACTATTCACGGTAAAAAGTGACTTTACTGTGATAAATACTATTCATAGCAAAAATGACTTTATCATGGTAACTACTATTCATGGCAAAAATGACTTTACCATGGTAACTACTACATGTAAAAATAAGGTTACCCTCCAATTGATTTTTGACTAAGTGGGAATATCTCTCCGAGAAAATCCACCAACGAGGAATGGTCCTTGCGAATGAACCAAAATGTCATCACCAATCCGGCACTATGATAATTCTTCACCGGAACTCCTCGTTCTATGATTATTTACTAATGCACATGACCTTTAGTTTGGTGGATGTAATCGGAAACAAAACAACAACATAACACAAGAATACCATCGACTATGATAAGACAAAATGATGACAAATCTGAAATATCAAAGTAAATGATAATATTAACAGGAAATTGTTACAATCTCACCCATGAGGTACTTCAAGTGTTATTGACTTCACTTGCCTTACACCAAGACTATGGGAGAAACTTTACAATTACACCTCTTAATGGCTTCTTGACACACCTTTAAACCGATGGCTTCCTTCGCACACTTCCTACAATATTTCTCACTACTTCCTTCTATGCTAAATGAGGGGGTGGCCTCTCTATTTATAGAACTTCCATTCTTATCCATCTTATCTCTAAGATAGGATAAGAAATCCCTCTGACGAATCATATTCCATACCTTAACTCTTATACGTACATGTAAGCTTATCTTGTAAAATAAGATAAACCTTATCATTTTACATGGGTTCCACATTTTTAGACTTTTTACAAATAAAATACACAAAATATTTATGACCTCACTCCTTGTCCTTATTACCAATATAATATTTTTAATTCCTAATCATGTAGACCCTACTTCTCTAATTACCCAAACTTTGACATTTTAACATTACCAAACCACTTACGACAAATATTTACTTTTACAAAATTCCTATTGTACTTTTATTACCGTACTCCACATTATTGGCGGCCGTCTTGCATCTTGCCGTTATCTTCTATCGAGATGCTACTACTAATTATACTTAACAACATCCTATTCCTAATACATACATTAATGAAATAGAAATTATGGAGGAAAATTTTAGTGTCGTGCAGATCCAGAGGGTGAGCTTATAATTACTATGAATCAAAAGTTCACAAAGTAGAGTCTAGAAGCATACAAGATACTACTTACTACTTTTCGATGAGAATACGTGTCGAGGAATGTGGTGATGAAGGCAAAGCTCAGGTGGGATGATCCGACAATCAAATGTGAGCTGATGAAGCTATCCTCTGACTCTCCCAATGCTTAGACGAGTGTGACAGTGATCTCGTTGATCATTTACAATCTTGGACTCAATGCTCTTCTCTACAACCTCCTCTCTCTCTTTCACTTGTCTCTTTTTGCAGAATGAATTTGGATCCTTGCATTTTGGTTGGGGTAGGTCATTTACAGAGAACCGATGGTGGTCGAGTAGGGACTAACTTCGGTTAAGTCAAAGTTGGCTATTTTTACTAAAAATAGCCAACTTTCCCTCCTTTCTCCCAAGGGGGTCAGTTGTGGGTTTGGTCAATTCATTATTAGGCTCGTTTTGATGCGGGTGAGGGGTGATGAGTCATGGGTGTGGGTCTGGACAAAGTCATAGGTCTTAAGTAGGTTAGTTTAGGGTTAGGGCTAGGTCATGGTGAGGTGGTGAGGTAAGGTGGTAGGGTTGGAGATGTGGATTTATTAATTATAAGGTACTTAATAAATAATTAAGTGTGTAAGGTTTAGGTGGTGAGGTAGGGTTAGGTTGCGAGACGAGATGTGAGGTACAGGGCATCGTAAGACCCAAATTTGGTGTCTACACTAACATTCCCCCTTGATTCAGCATGGTCTCAAGTTAATAGGAGAGAAATTCTCTAAAACCCTCAAATTTACCTCGAGCAAGTGACTTTGTGAAGACATTTACACACTTCATATTTGTTGGGAAATATTGGAGCTAGATGTTTTTGTTCTAAACATGTTCATGAATGAAATGAACTCGCACTTCAATTTGTTTGGTATGCTCATGAAAATTTGAATTTGAACAAGTTTTACTACTCCTTCATTATCAACATGTAGGATAGTTGGATCTTTCTATGGTATTCCCAATCCTTCAAGTATACATCAAATCCATATCACTTCACAGAAAGCTCCACCTATTGCACGATATTATGATTCTATGAAGGATCTTGAAACACAATTCTTCTTCTTACTCCCCCATGATATCATTCCAGATCCCAAAAAGAATACAAATCTTGAATTGCATTTCCTATCATCTCTATTTCCTACATGATCTGAATCTTAATATCCTGTCAAGAAGAATTTATTATTATTCTTACAGTATTCTAGGCCATAGTCCATTATTCCTAGGATGTACCTCATTATCTACTTTGCTTCTTTTTAGTGACAAACCATTGGTTCTTGCATGAACCATGAAATATATCTAATTGCATAGCTAATATCTGGCCTAGTGTAATTCAAGTAGATGAGACTCTCGATCAACTTCCGATAGAGAGTTGAATTTACTTGTGGTGATGGATCAATTTGAGACATTTGAAGTCTTGTCTCCATATGTGTGGAAAATGGCTTACAATCCATTATATTCAATTTCTCAAAGCATTATCTTTGCGTATTTCAATTGTGACACAAAGATATGATTTTCTCTTTGCCAAAATTCAAGGCCAAGATAATAATGCAGAAGCCCGTGATGGGTCATGTCAAATGATCATGTTAGATCTTTCTTTGTTGACTCAATCATCCTCACCGATCCTCCAATCATGACTACATCAACGATATATACTACAATGATCACTCTCTCCCCCTTACTTTTTGAGATAGAGATTAGGATCATATAGACTCTATTGAATCCATGTTGAATGAGATGCTCATCAAATTTAATGTACAATGCCCTAGGAGACTCGCCTTAGACAATATAGTGATTTTATGAGTTTACATACATTTTCCTCTTTACGGTATGAAAAAACCTTCTAGTTGAGTCATGTATACTTCTTCCTGTAAATCATCATTAAGAAAGGCCCTTTTCACATCCATTTGGTGTATTTTCCAACCAAATTATGTAGCTAGATAAAATATTAACTCCGAAAGTTGTTATCTTAGTTGGAGAAAAAATCACCTCATAATCAATGCCTTATTTTTAGCATATCCCTTAGCAACTAGTCTAGCCTTATTTTTATCAATTTTTCCGTTTGCATTGTACTTCATTTTGAAGATCCATCTACATCCAATTTTATTTTTCCTAGTGGAAGATATGTAAGTTGCCATGTATTATTTTTCATAAGTGACTTATTTCTTCATCCATAGCATATTTCAAGGTTTAGACTATAGGGCTTCAAAAGCGTGGATGGCTCGATAGTTTCAACAACTTTACCCATTAAGGCCAAATTGTCCTCTTTCATTCCAATGGTATATGTGTCAAGAACACTATCCGATATTGTATCTCTAATCATACTTGTATACCATTTAGGCATACTTTCTGTGGTTCCTGTGGGACATTGAATTTCACCATCTTCCCCATCATCACTATCATCATCAAAGTGATTACCATCCTCTTTTTTCATTTTAGGGATGATGTTTTCATCATGTGAGTGTATGGAAGGAGCGTCTTCTTATTTCTTCTCAAAGAACTCAACATCCTGACTAGTGTATACCCTCCTTATTTTTGGATCCATAAGTCTGCAACCAAGTGCTTCATCATTGTATCCCAAGAAGATAAGTTTTTCTGATTTCATATCAAGCTAATTTTTTTGTTTATTATAAATGTGCATACTCACTTTACATCCAAAAACTCTAAGGTGTAAAATAGATGGCTTATGCCCGACCATGCTACGAGGTGTTATTCAATCAAGATCTGTAGTGGGAATTCTATTTAGTAAATAGATTGTCGTTTTAGCTACTTTGACCCAAAAAAATTGATAAACCTACATCATCAATCATACATCGCACCATATCCATGACGAGTATGATTTCACCTTTCAAAAATACCATTTTTACAATGTGTGAGGAGGATCCATTTGACGACGAATGCCATGTGTTTTCAAAAATCATTGAACTCATTGTTGGTGTATTCTCCTCGATATGACTGTAGTGTTTTTATTTTCCTACTAGACTCTATTTCAACAAGGAATTTGAACTTCTTGAAAGTTTCAAAATCTTGGTATTTTTATAAAGAAGTTATATCCACATTTTTCTTGAAAAATCATTAATAAAGAGCATGAAATATTGAAACCCAGAGTGGCTAGGTCTCATTGGTCCACATAGATCGTTATGCACCAAGTCAAGTTTTACCTTAGCCTGAAATGTATTATGTTTAAATGGTTCTCTATGTTTTTTTCCTTCCAAACAATGTTGACATTTATATGTACCTTTTTTAGAGGTGGTAAACCCATAACCATGTCGTATTGATGAAGTGTGTCAAGATAGCCAAAACTCACATTTCCAAGTCTTCGATGCCATGGTTGAGCTGATGATGTATCCTTGGCTACAAGTGTTTGATCATTTCGTTGAAAAAAATCCAACTGAAACATTCTTCCCACATTTGAATCTTTTACAACAATTTTCGAGCTTCATGACTTATCTCGAATTAGGCACATCTTTATACCGCCTCTACAATCAAATTTAATTTTGAGATTGTGATCTAATAATTGACTCATGGATACCATATTTTTTTAAACTAGGGACATAAAGAACATCTGTAATTTTACAATTATGATGCCCAAGTGGTAGTGAAATGGAACCAATGCCTTCAACACTGTAAGATGTATCATCACCCAAAGAGACATGATTTTTGGTGGGTGTTTTACTCATTGTGAAGAACCAATATTTCTTTCCTATCATGTGTCGAGTTGCACCCGAGTCGACATACCAAATTTTATTTGTAGAATTGGATACTTCATTTGACTGTGTAGAATATAGGAAGTCATCATCATCAAATTGATCTTCCTATTTGGCTACATTTCCTTGTTGAGTTGGTTTCTTCTTCCACTTTTGATTATTTTGTCCTTGTTTACTCTGTTGTTGGCTTGATTTTGTTTGTTGGTAATTAATATTTTTACCACTTGACGATCCTTTTTGGAATGTGTTGTACCAACAATTCTTTAACTCATGTCCTTTTCGACCACAAATAAGACATTTTTGTTTGTTCTTTTGGCCTTGTTGATTATTACCTTGTTTCTGAGGCTGTTTACTAGATTTAGCATTTTTTCTATTTTGATTAGAAGCAAGTGCCTACTCTTCAGTTTCAGTAGTTGAGTGAATAGCTTCCTCTTTTTGTAGCATATTCACTAACTCTTCAAAATTTGTTGTTTGACCAATTATGTTTAACGTGGTCACAAAAATACTATAAGAAGGAGGAAGAGATCTCAATACTATAGGCACGAGTGATGTGTCAGTTACTTCTTCTTCCAAATCTTGAAGTGAAGCATGCAAATTTGCTACTCTTTTCAACTTTTTCAATTGGTTGCATTTTCAAGTTCAATAGTTGACTCTGGAGATGAAGTATTGTGTTCTTATTTTTGACTCATATATTGTTTTCAACTTATCCCAAGATTCTTTTGTTGTTGTGGTCTCATGAATATGAGGTTGTACCTCATCTGAAACACTAAAAAAGATTATTAACTTTTCTTTTTATTTACACAATCAAATGTAGCTTGTTGTGTAACATTATTGTGAGATCTTGTTAATGTACCAGAAACAACGGACCATAGATTTTCAAAATCAAGTTGTGTGCAAATTTTTGTTTTCCATGCTGGATAATTATCAGAACACAAAAGTTGAGAATCTGGAAAAAATTGGTGCCATAATTGCGGCCATTGTGAAAAGTGATAAACAATAGAAGAAAAAATTGAACACTTTCCCCCTTAAAGCATGCACACCCCCAAAAAAATATTATTTTATTTATTTTGGGCTCCTTTTTGGCCATGTACAATGAATTTTTGGCACTATTGGCCCTATTACAAATTTGGCTCTGTGGCCAATTTGCAAAAATAAAATGGCTCTCTTGGCTGATTTGAAAAAAAAATGGGCTCTTTGGCCTCTTTTCAAATACAAAAATATATATTTTTTGAGAAAAAAATCTTATTAAAAAATGTACCAAGATGTAGATCTCGCAAAAACACATACTTTCAAAAACAATGGCACCTCAATTGAGGTACTATTATCCCAATTTTGCCCCACTGGAAAAATTAACCAAACCCTACCCTACACAGAAAGAAATCTAAAGGTCGGCCAGTCACGTACAAGCCCACATTTTGAATCCAACAGTAAAATTGGAGGCAGACTCGGAAATGGAGAAACTAGAGGCTCAAAGGAGAAAAACGGTGTCAAGGAGGCCAGAGGGTCTTAGGAGAGAAATGGGGAAAGGCTCAAAGTCTTCGGGCTTCACAAACAATTCAAGCGAGGCCTAAATTGGCTAAGTATGGAAGAGACGGTGGAAGCTACCACGTGCCTCAAAGGTGCACCTTAAAGGCATTTTTGTTTTGTACCCTCCCTTCTTCCCTTGTCTGCAAGTGAATTTGTGGAGTTTTCCAAACCTCCCATTCAAGTTGTAATACAAAGTTTTTCCTCTTAGCTACTGTAATGTATTGTATCAAATCTGGAGTAATAATATATGTCTGGTGATGATTCTCAACCCTCTCATGTGTTCATTGTTGTCTTTTGATCTCTCATTACAGTTTGGTTATCTGTGCATGGTGGTTATATTACATTTCTATGGTCTGTGTTAAATTTCAAAATGGGTGTTTAACATTCCTTTGGTGCATCACCTTGTTAGCTTAGGTTTATTTTCTCTCATCTTCTTAACTTGTCTCCTTGGAAAGATAGAGTAGGTCTTAGAGTAGATCCTCTATAATTTTATGTGTGCACCTGAACAGAGGAATAGGAATTGGCCTTCATCCGGAGAGCTCTCTCGATTTCAAATTCCCACACTTTGAGAGATGCTCCATATTATACAATCAAACCGAGTATCTCAAACCATCAAAGTTACAGATTTCGGGGTGATATGATTTTGCACTAACATTTTTGGCACGCCCAGTGGGACCAGAATGAAGAGCTTTACATCTTCATCTCAATAGGTTTGATGTGTTATTCCTGAGATCCAGCCTTTGGAGGCATGTTTCAACACATCTGGTGACTCCATCTGGTCAAACAACCCATCCTCTGAGTTACAGACCTTCTCCCCATCCATTTTCATCCATTCTTCTTCCACCTCTCTCATCCTCTTCCATTCTATGAAGTTGTGCAATCATGGCTTCATTCCCATAGTGGAACTCACATTTACAGTAGCTACCATACAATCCATACTCTCCTCCAAACATACAAAATTCATTCTCAGAGTTATTATCAACCTCCTCTAGACCCATGTTATAAAGAAAATCAAAAATGGGCATACTCACAAGAGCAATATGTAGATCAGTGTGGACATGAGCCAGACTATGTAGTTATGGAAGAACAAGAGTATATCAGCTATGGGGGATATCTTATGCCCAAGAATGTGGAGCTGTAGCTAAAGATAGACAAATTGGAGGCTAGGTATGATGTAGGCCGGGCTACAAATCAAGAGAAAGCATTCAAGATTGGATTTAGGGTCCCTTGTCCATGGGAAGGCCTGCTCCAAGCTATTTTAGCCTGCAAGAGAAACTTAGTTACATTGTTGAGATGTTGCCCCAACTTGAAGAATGGGTTAAGGATGTTGAATATTTTGCAGGTCAATGGGAAAATTCAGCATTTCCACCCCACAATCCTCTTCCCATTCCCCAAGCAGCACCATCTTGTTCTGAGTTTCAATTTTCAAGTCTCTCACCTACTGCCCCCATTGTGGATTTCACTCCTCCAAGTTCTAGTCTTCCATCTCATCTCAGTTCTTCTACCCTTTTCCCTTCTAAATGGTCATTCCCTCTAAAGAAACATGAATTTTCATCTCTCCCACCACCACAAATAATTGCAAAATCAGTTTTCCCCAGCCCAACCCTCCTCTTACCTTCTTGCCAAGTTTGACTTGGGAAGAAAATAGTCAAAAAAACCAGCCAAGGAGGACAACAACAAGAGCTCAATCGAAAAAAAATAATAGAGGACTTGAAGAGATGGTCTCTTAAGTTTGATGTTGAAAAATTTCCCTTGATGGTGAAGCCAAGAGAGGAGGCGAAATTTGAAGAGAAACTTGTGGTCGGGGCTGATTTTGGAGCCAATGTTGCAATAATGAAGCAAAAGGAAGAGAAAGAACAACTAACTCCAAGTCTAGTTGAGAAGGAGCACATGGAGGTGAACAAGATGAATTCAGAGGCACCGAATCATGAGTGGGTTGTACAAGAAGTTGTAGATTTCTCTCCCACTCAATCTCTCCAAAAATCTGTTTTTTGGAAGAATTTGAACTCACTAGCTTAATGTTTGAAGATGGAGCTACACATGGTGAAAAGAATGTAGATTCGAAGGGTGCCATGCAAGAGGGAGAAATCTTGCTACAACAGGATAACGAAGAGTTTGATTTCTGTCAGAGTTGGAGGAATGTTTTGATGAGGAGGAGCCCATAGAAATTACAACTTTCACTACCCCATCATTCATTCTTCAACCACAAGAACCTGCCGCCATGGAGGAGGACGTGCAAGCACAACCTGTAGTCTGTAGCATGCCTCTTGAATCAAATTTGGAAGAGTTTGATCTTCCAAGTGCCATACCAGAAGCAGAGGAAGGAAAATAACTAGGACGTTTCCATCCCTTTCATACCACTCACCAAGGTGACACATCAGTTGTTTGTAGATGTGAAAGAGGAAGAAAATCTAATTGCAGACAGTCACCTCTTCCAGGAAGGCTTGCAAGAAGACTTCCTTTTTGAAGTTGGAATTTAGAGTATTGGGCACATTCAAAGAACCAGACCATGCCCTATAAGGTACTTGGCTTCACTAGAGCCAAGAGAGGAGCCAACACTAGTCATGTTTGCTCCTAAGCATGGGGATGAGTTCCAGAGAACCAAGGATCAGCTGCAATGCCTCTTCAATCCAAATGCAAAGAAACTAAAAGAGGTATTTGTTTTGTTTCCTAGTTGATACCTTGATGATTTGGGTGGAGGATTGGCCTATTGTCAGTTTTTCACTCATACCAATAAGCTAGATTCAGTGCCAAATCATCTTCATGGCTGCAAATTGTAAGAAAGGGAAGCTACTTTACATTTCCAGTATCAGGTTTTGTTTGAAATTTCTTGTCTCTTTCATTAGTGTAGGGTAGCAGTAGGTTTTAATTCCTCTAAGTGTGTATGCACATTGTCTTGTTGTAGTTTAGGTTTCAATTTCCTAAGTGCCTTTAGCACAGTTTTATTGCTCCCATGTGGTATCGTTGTGTAGTTTAGTGCACCTCCAGTCCATTTCTAGAGTAGGTGAAATCCCCAAGTCAATACAATTTTCTACTCTCAGAACCTCATTTTCAAGATTTTCTTATGAAAATTGAGAGTACGGCAATGGGGGTAAGCTCGAGTGGTCACAGTCGCATGGCATTTGGGCTCAAAGTTTTGGAATAGGATCAGTACCAGGCTATCAATTCATAACTTTGTGCCCAATGAATACTTCAAGGTAAGCGATATTTACATCTAGCAGGAAGATGTCACCGTGAGTCAACAAATTTTTATCCCAATTTTCCCCCGGACAAATTGACCAAAGACGACCCCCTGCACGTAAAGAAATCTAAAGGTCGGTTCCTCATACAATCCCACGTTTCAAATCCAATAGTCAGGTTGCGGGCGGACTCGAAATAGATAAACCAGAGGATCAAAGGAGGCAAATAGCATCAAGGAGGCCGAGAGGGTCTTCTAAGAGAAATAGGAAAGGCCCAAAGTCTTTGGCTTTCACAAATGATTCAAAGCGGGCCTAAATTAGCTAAGTATGGAAAGAGACAGTGGAAGCTGCCACATGCCTCAATGGCACACCTTCAAGGGTCAAAGCCAAGGGAAATTCCCCAAACAAGTGCGAAGCTTCCACGGGGTAAGTGCACCAAGTTGGGGACAATTAAGTGGACATCAAATCCTGAATTTTACATTAAAAACAACAAAACATCAAATTTAGTCTTATGAGACTTGAACCATGCCGAAAAGTAAAAACTATGTCATAAAAATGGTACCATTGCATAGGGGAGACTATTAGCTTTGTAGAAATACTGATTTTAAAGTGAATAGAAGAGGATAAATAGCATTTTATAATTTTTACTAATAGTAGGTCTTTAAGACACTTTTTCTGTGAATGTTTATGTCTACGTTTAAGACTGCAAAATTTGTTTCACTTATCAGAATGTGATAAAACTTATACCATCCCAACCGTGGTGAAATTATATACATGTTCAAAAAAAAAAATATTATTTGATTTCAATATTTTTTTATGAAGTTATAATGGCAAACGGAAAGTGCTATGTTCTCTTTATGTTTTCATACCACTTTCACGGAAAAATCATAAAAAATAAAATATTACTCAAAAAAATACAAAATAGAATCCATCCCAAGATAGATAGTGGCATATAACTTCTCACCAAAGGAAAAATATATATATCAATTTTTGGTCATCCAAATTGTGGGCAAACGGACTATAATCTTATCGGCGTTTTAAAAAAAAAAATACCAAGTCATTGAACTTTGAGTGTTTAATATAGCTAATCTTGTCCATTTTTTAAAAAATTAGTATTTTAGAAACTACATTCGGATTCTACGATTCATATTAATATAATTTTGTCTAATTTTGAGTTTATGTATTGCTAATAATCCCTACAAGTTGATATTATGTTGTTATTTCCAATATGATGTCCACGGATGACCCTATATTTGTCCATCAACTTCCCGCACTTACCCCACATGTCCCGAGATTGAGAAGGGATAGATCTAGCCGTTGAAAATTCCAAATGAGCAGAAAGAACCATGTGTCATCTTGGCACAATTTTAAAAGTAAGAGCCCAAGGTGGAGACTCAAACTAGCACCAGTTCTCCACATGGTTAGGGTCCAACAGTCAAATGGCATCGGGCCCAAATTGACTAAGTATAAGAGTGTTGGCAAAGGCTTCCACATGTCTCATTGATGCATCTCTAAGAATCAAGCCCAAAAGGTAGTCCCCAAATAAGTGCCAATCCTCCACATGTCCGAGCCTCGAAAATTGCATTGGGCATTGTTGAAAAGTATTCAAGTCGGCGGAAGGTGCCACGTGTTGACTCGGCGTAACTTCAAAGATAAATCCAAAGAGCGGAGACTCAAACATGCACCAACCCACCCCGTAGTCAGGGTTCAAGAAAAACATTGGCCCGAATCAGCTAAGTATCGCAAACTCGCGGAAGGCACCATGTGTCTCTTCGGTGCATCTTCAAAGGTAAATCTCAAAGCGGGTCTCTTAGGAAAGCGCTAGCCTTCCACGTGTCCCAGGTCTGAAAAAGGGATAGAGATGAAAGTTGAAAAGGAAATATGGGGTAGAATCCGCGGAGGGTGCCAAGTGTCTCAATAGTGCAAATTCAAAAGGGGTGGCCCAAGGGCCAGTCTCAAGTGAGTGCTGAGCTTCCACGTTTCTAAAAGTAAAAACATGGACATATTCAGCCAGTTAAATTGAATAAGTATGGAAGAGACAGTGGATTCCTCCATGTGTCATCTCCACACAAATTCAAAAGGTAGAATCGGGAAGTAGGTCCCAAATACGTGCCAGCCTTCCGCGTGTCCTGGGTCAGATGTATGACCCCGCCAAACAAAATGACTTAGCCAAAACACAAGGAAACAGAACAAAGCCACAGAAGGAGCCATGTGTCTCTTCGGCGTAACTTCAAAAGTGAAATCCAAAAGCAGTCCCCAAACATGCACCAGCTCTACATATGGCCATGTCTCAAGTCAAGGCGCGGCGAGGTCATCGGAGGTAGTTTGAACTTTTGGCTTGAAAAGGGGTAAAGTATAAAAATAAGTCACACCTTTGCTTGACACCCAAAGAAGCCACGTTTCAGCGTAAACTACATGTGGGGAGGCAGGCCTTAGAAGGATTTTTTCCAGAAGTGGACCGGCGAGCCCAGGGAGGACTTTTCGCCCAAATGGAAAAAGCGGGCCGGGTGGCCCGAGGATGGTTTTTGGCAAAAGTGAATCATGGGGCTGCAGGCATTTTTATTTTTTTTAGTTTTTTTGCAAAAAGGCACAAAGTTAATTTCAAGTCCGCGGACTGTTCTGCTAAATTAGTTTTCACCATTTTTGTATGGAACCGACTCAAACATTCAAATGGACATATCTTTCGATCTAGTGCTCAAAATTCAACAAATTTGGCACCATTAGAAAGGTCTTGACCTCGTCTACACCATAGAAACCTGAAATTCTAATTTCAATGAGGTTAGGTGGGTGAGAATATGGAAAATGTTTTCATTCCATTAATATGTGTTCTAATTACTTCAACAACCAGATCGATTCAATTTGATCCGTTGTTCTTCCTTCTATGAGATGCCAAACAGACATAGAGTGGTGGACTAAATAGATTGTGGGTTGATGGTAAAGGGTTGGGCATTTTTATTTTTCACCCTCCATTCTTCCCTTGTCTCGCAAGTGAATTTGTGGAGTTTTCCAAACCTACCATTCAAGTTGTAATACAAATATTTTCCTCTTAGCTACCTTGTAATGTATTGTATCAACTCGGAGCAATAATATATGTCCGTGGATGATTCTCAACCCTCTCATGTGTTCATTTTTTCTTTTGATCTCTCATTTCAGTTTGGTTATATGTGCTTGGTGATTGTATTGCATTTATAAGGTCTATGTTAAATTGCAAAACGGATGTTTAACATTCCTTTGGTGCATCACCTTGTTAGTTTAGGTTTATTTTCTCACATCTTCTCAAGCTTGTCTCCTTGGAAAGATAGAGTAGATCTTAGAGTAGATCCTCTATAATTTTATGTGTGCACCTGAATAAAGGAATAGCAACCAGCCTTCATCCAGAGAGCTCTCTCGATTTCAAAGTCCCACACTTTGAAAGATGCTCCATGTTATGCAATCACATTGAGGATCTCAACCCATCAGGTTGCAGATTTCAGGGGTGTTGTGATTTTTCACTAACTGGTACCATTTGAAAGTTATGACTTTTTAAATTTTAATTTCAATATCTTTAGGGCCCATTTCCAAAAATGGAAAAAAATTCTCTACTTCCTAGTTTTTTTCGCAAAATCCAAAAAAGGAAAGTTTTTTTAAAACAATTTTTCTTAAAAATGCCACCCAAAGGCTCGCATGCACCTTGTTTTCTCAGCCGCCACCTCTATCTCTTTGCCTTGCTTACTTTAATAATCCTTGGCTTCAGCTTTTTATGATTTCTCTTTGTACGCAGGTATTTTTTCCTTGGATGCAGCTTTTTCTTCCTTTTTTCTTCTTGCAAGTTGCAAATCTTCTCCACGTTGAATTTTTATTATTATTATTTTTAATGCAGGCACGTTGGAGATCATTCAAATCTCCTATATTCTTCTCCTTAGCAGGTGCAGTGCGGAGTTCATAAAGAAGATTCCACATTGGATTGGATATCCCTTACTTGTGGCTTAAAGTTCTTCTAACAAAGCTTGGAAGAAGAAGACAAAGTACAGAGAATAGGAAGAAGTAATGTGGGGAACTTGAAAATCTCAGGTCCCCACAGATCAAAAATATTGGATTTTTTTTTTTAAATGCTTCCAATTTAAAAACAATAATCACGTACAAGTAAATTTAAAAAAAAACAATGAAACAATATCACCTTTTGTAACAAAGTTGCATCCAGGTCTGCAAGGGCACTGTGATTGCACTCCAGGTGTTCTTCAATTGCAAATCAATCCACTGAACTAGGGTGTGGATTCGGGTAGGGGATGTGAAATGGTTGGGGGCATCTATGGCTCCTCCTAGCTCTGTAATTTCTCCAGATCTCCCTAAAATTCCCTAAAACTTCCTACACTCTCTCTGGATTAGAATATTGCTCTGATACCAAATCTTGACGATGAATACTCAAAAACAATATTTGACACAAAATATTTTCATGGAAACAAGACAGTTGCTTGTGTATTTTATTAATATCAAAATCAAGAATTACAAAACAAATGAGAGCTACAATATTTATAGATATTGAACAACTTCTATCTCATCCACAATATATGGAAACAAATCACCTTGTATCGAGAAAATACGCAGAAATAGCATATTGCCCATAAGCGCCCCTATTTTCCCTCATGGAAATCATCCAAGAACAAAATATGCAAGATATAACATGATCCCACAAACATTGGGATGAGAACATTATCACTTAGTTAACTAACTAAGGACAACTAATACCTATTGACATAATTTTAAAGTATTTTAATTAAATATATTAACTTATTACATTTATTCAAATATAAACTAGTGATGAATTAAGCTAAGTTTTATTCCTAAAAAAATTAGATTCATAACACATCTTCATTATGAACATGACAATTTTACCTTTAAGAATATCTTAGTGGCCACTACGGTGGAATGAGTATATTACATGTCATATCTAAAAACTACTTGTATAACTTCTACGTCATTATTCCAAGTTTCTTTCATTGTTATAAATGTAAAATTTCTACCAAAATATCATAAGAAATAGATAAACCTATATGTATACCTATATAGCATATAAAATACACAATTCTACACGTATATTTATGTATCCATTATATAAACTCCAGATTTATTTGTTATCGTTTATAGCTTTTCAATATGATTACTCTTGTATGAATACACTCTACATGAAAAATGTTTCCTACCCTAGTGACCACTAGGCTATAATTCTTATTTGGAGGTTGTCTTCATTTAACTTGGCGGCCTCACGAATCAGTTGTTTTTTATATAGCCAACACACTATTTTTTGGTGTAGAAGTCACTTTGTTATTTGTCTCCTATTTTATAAGCAAAGATTAACAATTTAGATTCATAACACAACTTCATTATAAACATGATATATTTACTTTTAAGAATAGCTTAGCGTCCACTAGGGTGCAACGAGTAGATAGTGTCTTTTATTATTTTGTCAAAATCTCATAAGAAATAGAGAAATCTATATGTATACATGTTTAACACATAAAAGGTTGATGTTTAGAACTCGTGGTCACTAGGTAAAGAAAGATTTGTATACATTAGTAAAATTTATTATTTGGATTTTAGAATTTAAACTAGGATATTTTTAGCTTAGTGGCCACTAGGATATATTAACACATAAAATTTGGAGCTTAGTGGTGTTTTACAGTCGTCGGGATTTAACAATTTCAATTAAGATATTATGAGATTAGTGGAAACTATTCTAGCCGGTGACATAATATTTATGGAAAGGATTTAACAAATTAATGAAAGATATTTTGAACTTAATGGCCACTAGGTTATTAGGAGCTTACATTCGATTGGAATAAACAAATTAAATCAACATATTTTGAGCTACGCGGATGCTAGTTACTTCCACAATATAATATTTCGAGCTTAGTGGTCACTATAATTTATTAAGTTATTGAATGCTATTTTGATATTAGTGTATGTAGGTTTCAACAAATTAAATCAACATAGTTTGAGCTTAGCGATCTCTAGGTTTCAACAAATTAAATCAACATAGTTTGAGCTTAGCGATCTCTAGGTTTCAACAAATTAAATCAACATAGTTTGAGCTTAGTGGCCGCTAGGTATTTAAACAATATAATATTTTGAGCTAAAGAGTCACTAGCATTTAACAAACTAAAGAAAGACATATTGAGTTTAGTGTCCGCTAGGTCATGTTTCAACATAACCTAATAAATGATATTGTAATCTTCTTCAAATTTACAAACAATGTGTGTGTGTGTGTGTGTGTGTGTGTGTGTGTGTGTGTGTGTGTGTGTGTGTGTGTGTGTGTGTGTGTGTGTGTGTGTGTGTGTGTTAGCTGAATTTATCGTATTATTTTAAGATTTTGAATTAATATATTTCAATCCTAGTCACCACTAGGTTATGCCACCACACAATCTTTGGAGCCTATCGGTGGTTATGATTTAATAAATTAAATTAAGATATTTTGAGCTTAGTAGCCACTAGGTTATGCCATAACATATTATTTGGAGATTGCATTCGCTATGGTTTAATAATTTTAATTACGATATTTTACAACATTTAACAAATTAGAGGAAGATATTTTGAACTTAGCTACCGCTAGGTTAAACACCCACATAACATTTGGAGCTTATGTTCGGTAGTATTAAACAAATTAAATTAACATATTTTGTGCTAAGCGGACACTAGGTACATCCACAATGTAATATTTTGAGCTTTGTGGTCGCTATCATTTATCAAGTTACTGAATGATATTTTGAACTTAGCATCCGCTAGTTTATGAAAGAACATAATATTTGGATCTTAGCAATCTTTAGGTTTCAAAAAAATAAAGTACTATATTAAAAGCTTAGTGGCATGTAGGTTATGCCAATAGTGGTCACTGGGATTTAACAAATTTGAATCAACATAGTTTGAGCTTAGCAGCCACTAGGTACTTAATAATATAATATTTTGAGCTAAAAATTCACTAGCATTTAACAAAAAAAAGAAAGAAATTTTTCGTTCAATGTCCTCTAGGTTATGCTTAAACATAACCTAACAAATTATATTGTAATCTTAGAAGTCACTAGGTTTTAACAAAGTAAAATAAGTTGTTTTTATCTTAGCGACCTCTAAGTTAATGAAAGACATTAACTTTGGATATCTTTATAGAAATCTTTACAATAGCTAACAAATTAGAGGAAGATATTTTGAACTTATCGCACTACTTCAAACAAAAACATAGTATTTGGAGCTTACGGTCTATAGGATTAAAAAAATTAAATTAATATATTTTGAACTACACGTAGCTTAGTGAATGACATTTTGATCTTAACGTCTGCTACCTTTTGAAACAATATAATATTTGGAACTTAGTGGTCACTAGGTTTAAACAAAATAAATAAGATATTATTACCTTAGCTTCCAATTGGTTACACCACAACATAATATTTGGATCTTAGTGGTCACTGGGATTTAGCAAATTTGAATCAATGTAGTTTAGACTTAGCGGCCACTAAGTACTTAAACAATATAATATTTCATTTTAAAAAGTCACTAACATTGAACAAACAAAAGAATGATATTTTGAGCTTAGTGGTCGTTAGGTTATGCCATGCAACATGTTATTTGGAGATTGCATTCGCTAGGGTTTAATAATTAATAATTACAATATTTTATAACATTTAACAAATTAAATGAAGATATTTTTAACTTAGTTGGTACTACTCCCACAATATAATATTTCCGCTTAGTTTTCACTACCACCTAACTAGTTAGAGAATTATATTTTGATCTTAACCAATGGTACGTTATAAATTTTGAGCTTAGTGGTCTCCATGTTTTATCAAAATAAGTTAGGATATTGTGATCTAAGAAGCCACAAGTTTATACCAAGACATAATATTTGGAGCATAGCGATCTTAAGGATGTAAGAAAACAAACGATGGTATTAGAAGCTTAGCCATGAATATGATATGCCAAAACATAAAAAAATTGTAATTAGTGTAAAAGCGAAGGTTTACAAATGACTCACATAATTTGTACAGAGAAAATACCTCATGGCGGATATTATAATGAAACAAGAAGAAAACAATCCCGTGTGAGGAAAAAAATTAAAAACAAAAAAGGCCTAAACTGAACAAAGCCAAATTATACTTTATGGATATTATTGAGAGTAGTTACTTCATCCTTAGCATCAGTGGTAGGATTCCTTCAATCAAATGACCACTAACTTATTGTGTTATAGGAATTCTTCATTGATTTTCATTGAGGTCATGCCCGTGTGAATTTTCCATTCTTTCATAAAATATACTGAGTGTAACATAATCTTCAATGGCATCTTGCTAGTCGGGTGAGATATTCTCTCGAATGCTCATGGTTTTACGAAGCTACAGGTGGGGGAGCCCATTATCTCCGACATAAGAGAATCGGGGTAAACTAAGGAGAGATCCCATAACACATCAAGAATTTTGAGTCCATGCTAACTTCCATGGAAATACAAGAGGGGGAAGCCACATATGCTTCCGTGAATAGGTGAGTTGAGTCGGTTGTAGTCATTACAAATTTTGGGGAGATAGGAGAATTCCGAGAAGTTTCAACAAGAGGAAAAGAGGATGGATATGTCAGTCCAAAAGCGGTTCGAGACCATGGGAGAGTTCTCCGAGGGGTCCAAAGGGTTAAGAGCCACTAGAGAAGACGAGGGAGAGATAAGAGCATAAGAATGGGGGAGACCACCAAAACACTCGGCTAATGATCATGACATCCGAATCAGATTTATAAGGGAGACAAAGGCGGTGGTGACGGTGATGAAAGAACTAGTAGAAAGAGGCGAGATAGATGGATCTGGTTACAAAGGAGTATGGGAGATATGACGTTGATTTCCTAGCTTAGAGGGGAAGTGTGAGATTTATTTTTGGAAATTTTTCATTTTAAAGAGAAAATACAAAAGACCTTAGTGGAGGAAATGACCTTCCTCTTCTCTAGCTAGTCTAAGGGACTACTCAAGCAATTGAAATAGAAAAGCTATAAAGTTTACCTTCTGATCATGTAAAAGATGAGAAAGAAGAAAAATATGAGGTCCATAGATCAATTTGCGGTGTCACTCAAGCATTAAGTACCTCATTAATTACTCATAAACACTGTCCCAAGGTTGTGGAAGTGAGTCATGTTCATATCCTAAGTGATACTTTCTCAACTTTTCACTAGGACACAGAACTCATCCATCTCATCCCGAAGCAAGCATTTAAAATAAATGTCTCCCTCCACAGAGATCCTCGTCACAGCCACAATGGAATCTATCAAAATAATAAATTTCTTCTTTCCCACTTTGACTCTTCCTTTCTTCTAGGTTTTCAATTCACTAGTCACTCGGAAAAAGTGACCAAACAATCTTTCCATAAACGACGTAACACCACCATCATGCAAAATATTCCATACTTTTGGGTCGGCCTTGACCTCTTCACAGGAAGAAGGCTCAATGTGTTTGATATTGTCAACCATAGTGAACAAGGATATTGTGACATTGATTTCCAAAGGCCCGATATAGACAATTCTTAAATAGAGATGTCGAGCACCTTCATTCCAATCTTTCACATGTGTCTCCAAGCTTTCTAATTGAAATATTTCCTAATTAGTAATATTATCTTGTATGTATATAAAAGACGGATTAACGAACGCAATCTATCAATGTCATAAATGCCCATAAAATCCGCACATTCTATATTCTCATGCCACCACCAAAAGAGGTTATGCCTTAACATAACCTAACAAATTTTATTGTAATCTTACTTAATATTGAGGAAACTGCAACATTGATTAGCATTTTACCTTAAGAAATGGTTTTTGTTAATACTTCATTTAGTGGAGGTTGAACATTTAAATGTTAGTGATATTAGATGTATTTATTTAAATATATATTATAAAGGAAGAATCTACAAACAAAATGGAGTAAGGTGATATAACTAACATTGCTAGACATGATTTCATATTGTATAGATTATCCAACAACAAATCAGAAAGTAATATCTTATTAGAGTTTATTTATCGACACATATATTTGTTACATTTAGGTTCTCCAAGTTTGTTTATACTGCACATGGGCATGAAGAGGGTAAGCACAAAGATGTTACAAGGAGCGCAAGCAGCACTTATGATGGGAATTGTTTTGTGAGATTTGCTAAGGTGATTTCACAAAACATTTTTTTGATGGAATGAGACTGGGATGGTGTTGTGTCAGAAAAAAATGCATCCCCATGAGTCCTCTCTATCTCAGGGTCTGTCTTTCTCTATGGATGAGCCAATTTTGAAGTAAACAATGACCAATTCTTCCTTTAGCAGCCCATACTTTTTTCATATTAATTCAGTCCACTCGAAACACTTAACATAGATAAAAGTGTGCCCGAATTTTTTTTAAGAAAAAAATTGTCTTTTTGGCATTTTTTTCCTTTTCCACTTGCCCAAGAGGAATTTTTTCATCAAAGCTAAATAAATCCACTACCGATAATAGTAGTAGTACACTCTTATGTTGTTTCCTACTCTAATTTTATAAGGTTCCACAAGAAAAATAGTTAGAGAAAGCTCGTGTTGATATAATTTTTGGTACATTTGAAGGAGAGAAGTGTGCTTAGTTCAAACCAAGATAAACTTAATTGTAAATATAATTATAGGTAAATGACAAGAATAATATGCTTATTGGGTTTGTTTTCTCTTTAAGTGCTTTACTTGCATGATCTCAGTCATGTTGATATGGAAAAGCATAAATGTTGGCCCAAAGATTAATCTTGTGATGAAATTCCACTGGTTGGAGGATTGAGATGATATAACAAACACAGGTATAGTAGTTTATTATTGTATTAATTTTATGAAGTAAATGATGAAAACGGTTGGGGATTGAAGTTAAATTTATAACCTATTTTTAAATTTGTTACGACTCAAACAGAAGTGCAACTAGCCTCGTGGATGTTAAAATTTATTCTTAGTTGTAGGATTGAACTCTTACATGACTTCAAACTAGTGTGGGTATATATATTAACTTAATCAAGATTGATCTTTTCCGGAGTAAAGTCGGCGGTTGGTTTCTTAATTGAATTTTATTCAAGTATCATGTACAATAATATAAAAATTTTGGCTTGAATTGTTTATGGCATCATAAGTCTTGATTTTTTTAATCACAAGTCACTCTCCACTTTATAGTGATACGTAAAAAATGAGTTCCATATACTTTCCACAATGAAGAAACTCCATTATCCAACATGGTTCCTATATACACCAAAAATTACATGTCTTTGCATTGTCGGATAACGGTTACAAAATTCCCCAATGATGATTCATGTCCTTTCAGAAGGTGTTCAAGTTCCTAAGCTCATCCGTAGTGTATATTTATAACCTAGACATCTTTACTTATCTTTTCCACGCTTTCTTCCAGCTTCCCACTCTTTTTTGTGCATGTTTTAGCCTTAAGTGTCAAAACCACCACCCTGACTAGGCGGCGGTTTTGTGACCGCCACCCAGGTAGGTCGGTGGTCCTACGATCATCACCCTACACAAAGTAGCAGTTCTGAGTGATTTTTCCATAACTCTTCATTTGTGGTTTTAACATGTGTGATTTCACTTAACTTGACTTCTAGGGTGCGTTTGTAAACCAAATTACCTAAAAATAGTCTTGTTTTCATGGTATTCCTTCCCTCTTATATTTTTAAATAGATTTAATTAGTTTGAACTACCTCTTCACCCAATGATTTGGAACTCCAAGGATTCCTTGTGTATGAAGGCCCTCCCATCCAATTCCTATATAATAAATTATTTTATTCAATCAAAGGGCCTAAGAATTTTGTGTATCTTGCATAGTATTTCTACCACAATCCTACTAGAAATTACATAGCCAAAGCTCTGTTCACTTGTGTTATACCTCTTCCACTTGCATTGTAACGAGAACTCCTTCAAGATGTCATTTCTCAATCACTTTCTCTTGTTTCTTTCTTTGCATTCCCAATTCCTTGGAATCATATGGACACGAGAGAAAGGATAAATTGATGGGGAAAGAAAAACACAACCAGATTTGCCAAAGCTCTTGCTTATCTAGGTTGGAATTATTTGTTTTTGCTTCATTTGTTCAAGTTATCAATTTTGAGTTATTCATTTCAAATTCATATCAAATAGAGTAGAAAACCGGTATTCTTTCATTTGCAAGTAATTAGGTAACTAAGATGTTTTAAATCATTAATATTAGCTCTTGGTTACGGATCTTCTTATTCCTATCCTGTGGTTTTAAAAGGAGAGAATATCTTAGGAAGTTATCTCGCATATCATAGATTATTTGTAAAATTTCTTGTTAGCACTATTTAGAATACACTTATCACGGGTGAATAACCACACCAAAGGTTATTTTACTTGTTTAGTTTTAGTGTAAAAGTAGATTTGATTATTTAGAATAAAAGAAAATTGTTTGTAATTATGATGTTTCAGCTTTTTTAGATTGTTAGTTTCACCTTAGTTAATTCGACACTTTAAACTAGTTTAACATTGAGATTGATTAGACAAATCATAGGAATTTATGTTGCATGTTCATAGCCTCTAAATTCCCCTTTGCCAACTCAAGCTACTAGGAGATCACACTACGAGATATTAGTCACCTTTGGTCCTCCTATAGTTAGCCATCCACACATATTTCCACATCGGCTTCCCCAAAACAACCTCGGGGGTTGAGTGCAGTTGAAGGTTACATGTCAATTTTCATTTGTACAAATTGGTGAACCAAACGTGAAGTATTAATTCCTTATTTTTTCCTTTTCTTTCATTGCTAGTACCTCATCTTTCTATTTATTCCCCTATTTTGGTAGGTATTTTATACTTTTTAAAATATGTTTGGAAGAGATTTTGGTGGTAAATTTGGTTCTGATATATATTATACCAACGTGCAACCACAACATTCCAGTTCTCTTTCGAGGTGGGGTGAAAATTACACAAGCAACATCCAAACCTACCCTAGTTATACTTCAAACCCCATTAGCTATGTAAGGATGGAGGAGGTTGATAAACCGTTAAACATGAAATACAGTCAACCCAATGCAAACCATGTTGTTGTCAACAATGGAACTGGTTCTTACCATAGAATCTTTTCAAGACCTCACATTTCCATGTAATCAATAGAAGATGATATATTTACACGAATAGCTAATCCTATTCATTAGATGGATGAGTCTTTCAATTGAATGAAGGCTATAGCCTTTGATATTTTGAATGCCTATCCTAAGATTCTTACTTCTGAGGAAGACAAGAATTATAACATTAAACAATTCATGACAGGGTATCATGAGCCTACTCAATCAAACCCTATGCCACATGCATCCCAACAAGGTACTCAATCCTCTCCAACGTTTTTATTTCTAATTTACCAGGGAGGATTAGAGAACAAGAAAGTACCCAAACTTCACAACCAACACATGCGGTATGGTACAACACAAGGTATCTAGTTGAGGGAAAAGGATACATTCCTTCCAATGCGCAACCAACGCAATATCATGTACAACAAGGTTATCGGTTCATTAAAATCTAGGTGATCTTCTCACGGTGGTTACACACACTAGGGATGGGTCCTCATCCTTCTCAAACTTATCATACGTAAGGGCTAGCCGTAAGTGCATTCTTGAATACCGCCATAATAGGAAATGGGACATTCCCTGTTTTTACGCCCGCTAGTCCATATCATGGTACTATCCCTCCTTATATGGAAATGTGTTCAAAAACTCCCCGGATGGACCCATATGCCATTCCCGCTCCCTACATGCCATATCAAGGGACCCCATACGTTCCCGTCAATGCTTATAATACATTTTATCCAACTCCTCCTCCTTCACCTCCTCATTAAGGATCTTCAATGGTGGAATCTTACGCAATGGGTACATATGCCGAGTACTTAAAGGATCATCTTGACTTTAGCATACGTGATTTCATACTTCCATGTCCATTGTCGGAACTTCTAAATTTTAAGGGAGAAGGAGACTTGAATTCTCATATCAAGGCCTACACTACTGCTATCATGGAATTAATTCCTTGGGATGTTTTAGTGGCTAAGATATTTCCAAATACTCTTGAAGGAATCAAATTGGAATGGTATTATTGTATTCTAGAAGCTTCTATGCATTCCTTTAAATAGCTTGCTTCGAGTTCATCAAATTATTTGACATGAACAAGTTATTTCATCTTGGGATTAGGGATTTCCTACATATTAGACAAGAGCAAAATGAATATGCCGCCAATTTCATCAAGAGATGACGAACTTTTTCTATTCCTCTAGAAGTGCACCCTACATGGACCAAATGGAACTTTGCAATCTTTTCCTCCACTCTCTCAATCGATAGACTAGTGAGGAAGTATAGAAGTTTCATTTTTGCTGTTATGAGGATGTTTTGGAGGGTGCGCTTTGGATTGAACAAGCCACTATAGAAAGTGCGCGTAAGATCTATGGTCCCAATGGGAAATTGGTATCCCTAAATCAAAATAATGAAAATTATCAAAAAAATGGTGCCAACAACAAAGGACCTAAGGGTGTGAATCGCAATCATGGTGCTACCATGAATAGTGCTACTTATCAAGTAGAAAATGTTGGTTTTCCAAACAACAGTAATACTAACAATAATAACAACATGGGAAATAAAATATCCCATAACATTGTCTCCTCGGTCAACATAGTTGATGTAAACCATTCCTCTAAAAATCAAAATCAAACCCAAGGCCCAAACCAGTATCAAAAATATGGCCAAGGGACAACGAATCATGGTTATAACAATAAGTTTCAAAATTGTAACCGAGGTTATAATCAACAATATCAAGATGCTTATAAAATGCCAAGAGATTATGACCCTAACCTATAATATGGTTTCCATAAGGTTTGAGGTCATGAAAATAGGACTTTCCATGATTGCAACAAGTTTTTGTAAAGACTTCCCGAAAACCAAAGGCATCTCTTTGTAGACATGTTCTTAGCAAATCCTAAAACAAACCCGCACCTGTCACACCTCAAAATACAAACCTTAAATGTCCCGGGGATTCCTAAGTGAATCCTTAAAATATAAACAAGGGTATTCCTATAGGAAACAACGACCATGAAGCCTCAACTTCTGAAAATTCTCAAGTTGCTCCTAACCTTGGTTCAAATGATAATACAAAAATCTTGGGGTTAGTCAAGCTAGAGGTTGAGCCAGAAATTAGCGCAACAAATTGGATTAAGGAGTATGTTTCACAACCCCTACCCACTCTTTCCTTTCCACAGGATGATGTGCCTATAATCTCAAAACCGGTAGAAGCCTATGATTTAATATCATATTTGAACAAGACCTTTTTCACATTTTATTTCTAGATTTGTTGATGAATTCACATGTGCATCATTATGCGTTACTCAATGTGCTAGATCTTGGTCATCTAATCCATGTTATGCCACCTCTGAGAACTCAAATAAATCATATTGACTTTGACATAGATCTTTTGGGACAGAATGATAGGGATACTGGGTTTTTTTCGATATAGATAAGATGCCATCTGATGTTGAAATTTCCCAAAGAGGTGATCCTACCTTATTTTTAAAAGTCTAGGTTTATAACAAGTGCATTAAGAGAGCCATGATTTATTATGGGGTTATTGTACTTATAGTTCCCTTCTCTTTCTTGTATAAGTTGGGATATAGAGAGAAAAATAGTTCTTCTACAAGAAACACATTATAGGGATACAAACAGTCTTACAAAAACCTTGATTGGAACCATAGTTCTTCTAGTCACGCTTGGTCCAAAACTATCTTGATGTATTATCACATTATCGATAGGTAAATATGTTATAACATGATCCTTGAGAGACCCTCTGGATTCATCAAATGAAGGCTATCATATCTACCTTGTTACAGGAGATTAGATTCCTCCATTGGGGAAGGTCTTCATCACTCAAGGGGTCCTAAGCCCTTTGATATACACTTAGAAAACCTCAAGAAGAAGAAAGGAGTCCATATGGATTATGAACTTCCTGTAAATTAGTTAAAAAACCACCTCCATCAAAAGAATTAGTCCTAATCACCCTGGGCATCTTTGAAGGATGAAGTCGTTGACCCGAAAACATTTGAGGTGGAAAAAATAGATAAGGGTAAATCAATATCTATGGAAACAGTGTCCACTAAAACCATAGCATAAATTATGAAACTCTTAGAGAGTGACGATTTGGTCTTCCTCCTGTTTTAACCACAAGGGATGGGTATTCTTCTCGGTTTAGCATCTCTTCCCTTCGACGACCTAGGTCTAGGTATAAACATGATAGAATTAAAAATGGAGAAGGGAAATTTGAGATTAAAACGATGCCCATTAAAACCATATTTTATGGTTGTTCTATTCTAAACCTTATTTTCAACCCATGTGCGTACGAATTTAAGCTTTCCATACCCATGGGGAAAGGCCTCATCATTCAACAAGGGTCACAAGTAAACATAACTCTCTCCATAGAAAACAAGGCCAAACAACATAGTCATGCTCACCTACACACCTTGTCTCAAGAACGTGATAAAGAGTTTCACAAACACCTCTTTCAGAAAATTATTTTAATGATTGAACATATACACTTCTAAGAAAGGGGTGTAAGTTTAAACCCAGAATGGTAGGTCCTTATCAAGAGAATAGAAATTTTGAGGGTCATGATTCTTTGATGTGTAATTTTAAGGGTGAGGAATTCAATATTCATCAAATTTTTCACCTTAGACATCATGACATATAGTTTCACCTGTATTTCCATATGTACATTACTACATCCACATTGCATTTTCATCTTCCGGTTCATTTTGTAAATTTGAGATCAAGGGAGTTATTCTTAAAGAAATTCCTAAAAAACTTCTGAAAACATTGGCAAAACATTCAAATCATATCTCTTCAAATCCTCATGGTATCATCATTTTTTTCCAAACCATTTCATCAGTTCAAATAAGATATGATAAGATTTGACAGTAACCATACCAAGGCCGTCATACTTGGTTATATTTTTATTTTCTTTTAGATTATGTGTATTTTCCTACGGTCTTTTCTAGAAGCTTCATGGTGTCACATATATCCCATATACGTCTCTTTGGAAATAAGAACAGTCTAGACATTTTGCTTAGATAAATAATTCAAATGCAAATCCATAGAAAAATTTTATTTTACACATTTCTTTTCCCTACCAACCTTTAGTGTTGAGCCTATGTCTATTACTAGTGATGTAGGGTTGGGAAAGGAGAGAAGTGACCTTAATCACCTATTCCTTGTCCATGGTGATGAACCCATACTTCCTACTGGTAGCATGGGGAAAGGTGTAGGGGGTCTCTTTAAAGAATATGAAAGTTAGAAATAGTTCATTCAAATTTTGTGAAATCATAAATCAGAACAAAGTGAGTTAGATGTCTAGAATTCCAAAAGAGTTTAAAACCTCAAAACTATATTTTTCAACCAAGTGGCCATCTACAAATCTAAGTCTAGATAAACTAGAAAGTAATTCACATTTTAAACTATGTAGAAAACTTGCGTAGAGTCAAGTGGTAGGTTCTCAATTTGGTTTTTTTCAAATCCTTGTCTCTCTCTCATCATTTTCGTTCAACAAATCTTTATGGCTTGCACCCCTTCTAGATTTTGGTGTTGAGCCCTCGCATCTTATTGGTTACATAGGGTTGGGAGTGGGGAAGGTTCAATATTTCTATCACATCACTTTATCACCACATTTTTCAAAATAATACGAAGTACCAAAATATTCTTAGAGAAACTAAAGTTCAACATTACAATTTGATTGCATTATCATATATCAACATTATAAAATACAAAAATAAATCATTCTGTTAGCACTCATATCCATTGCATACATTCTGAAAAGCATAAAAAAGTGGAAATTCTAAACATATAGAGTACACATATGAAACAAGACCGTAAGAAGTAAGCTCGATACAATGAAATATTGAACCAAAAAGAAGAGTATTATATATATATATATATATATATATATATATCATAATAAATTGAGTTTGTGTACAATACCATCACATGCTAGGTGTGGTCAAAACACTCGCAATGAGCCCAAAATATACAAAAAAATCATATAATTCCCAAAAAAATGGAAACTAAGAAATAAAAGGCTCAATGGCTTTTCAATCCCTATGGGATCCCTGAGATGGTGCACGCTGCGTCCGGGACTCCTACTATGGATATAAAGACGAGAATGCACTAAATGGTGGGAGTGCTCGTGGTAGCATCCATTGGCTATGGTCTCACTATGAGAGAGACTCCACCTCATCAATCACTCAGTTGTCTCATACGCGGTCACCTGAGTATGGAGAGAAGTCATGACCTCCGCTTCCCTCCAAATGGGTGTAAACACATCAATGTGTGTCATCGGCTACAAGTGGTTGTCATGTGTCTTCATTCAGCCTTAACTTGGGTCTTCCCGAGGGGATCAATAAGGTGTACATGCACACCCATCAAATAAGCTCTCGTTACTCTGCGGCAACGATGCAAGAAAAAAAAGGAGAATAAACTACAAGTTAGAAAGTTACAAACACAAAACAAAAAGAAATACCAATTAACATTTCCAATTGACAAGGTCAAGAGAAGAGGATCAACATACTTGGATCTCCAGGCATCTATGTAGGTTTAGTGGATGTTGTTGATGGTAACGGGGCCTCCCAAAACCAAAAGCAAGATGTTATCCCATCACAGACTCATCATCCCCCTCTCTCGTCGTGAGGAAGTGGTCCCTCAGAGACAAGTGTCTCCTCCTCTACGGCCGCCTCCTCCCACTCCACTCTCAAAACATCCTAAGTATCATGCCACTCAGATCGCTCTCCTCCTCCATGTGAGCTACCCCACTAGCCTCACCACCCAACCCCTCATCACCAATCTCCTCTCCACCTATCTCCTCTCCACTAATCTCCTCTCCAACCGACTCCTCTCCAGTCTCATCCCATGTATACTCCTTAGATTCAGATTCTACATCTATGGGCTCGTCCTCCTCTCCACTGTGAGTAGGTGTGGCCTCAATCTAGAGTAAAGGTGCACAAGTGACACCAGCTACCCATCGGTCATGAACAACTCACCTAACTACAATAGGTACCCTTGGAGTTACCACTATCTAACTTGGATCTTCTCTATGGCCCTTTCGGGCCTCCTTGATAGTCTTGTACATAGGTGCCACTAGGGGAAGCATATAAATATAAGGAAGGCTGAACTACTGAGGAACTTGGCCAAAGGGGTGAATCACAACCTTCCTTATCCTGTCAAATAACTAATCGATCAGCGGGTGCGCAGGACTATCACTGTGGTCGCATCCTGTCCCCACAAACCTGTCATATCATGGTATAGGATGTCCACCATGTCTGTTGTGGTCAAAGAGTCTACTAGTTGATGTGGCACTCTAAGAATTGACATCATCATCCATCTAGCTACCTTCACATCCCCTAGGTCTCGTATGGTACTCATCTCCCATAGGGGATGATCCACTCATAAAAATAACTCATGACCAATGTGGGGTGACTCAAAGGCTACACTTGTAACCTGATAATCTGATATAGGTCATGATAAGTTCTACCGATTATATCCTCCCCCTGGGCATAGATATGACCATGAGCCTCAATATATGTAATGATGGGAGCCCAACAATAAAGTAGTGTATCACCTCCCTTGTCCGTGATCAACCGCAAGTAAAAGATACCCATGATGGCCTTGTGGATAATAAAGTTGGGAGCAGTAGCAATGGATCGTACCTTCATACCCTTCTTCAAACCAAAGTAATCCATGACATCCCCAATATACATGGCCCACAAAGTCATTGTTGCTCTAGATCTTGTTGTCTCAATATTCAGCCTCCTCCTAAGTATCAAAACTCCAAGTATTTGATACACTTCCTCCAGTGTGATAATTCACTCACCCCGATACCCAACAACTCGAAAGTGTTTCGGTTTGCATCCTAATAAGAGAACAGGTCACATAGTATGTGACTAGCAGGAGTGACATGGGGCACTCCTGTAATCCTCCAAATGCCCACCCTATGTATAATATCAATCTCAACTTGAGTCAACTGATCTAAAATATTTGGGAGCCATTCACAATCCCTCTCATGACTCCAGAATATGTAGTCAAAAACATAGAAAATGAGTAAAGTCAGTGACCTCTTCAATAGGCAAGCTCATCAAAAACATGACAAAGTATCAAAAATCCAAAAAAATAAAGTTTGCATAATTTTTAAGCATTCTGTTCAAAAGTTTCACCCTTCTCAGGGTGGTGGTCCTGAACCGATTCATCCTATGGCTACATGGACTTAGAAAGCTCCTAAAAATGCAAAAATACACCATTCTTTGCAAAATAAATGACTACCCTATGGGCGCACCCCTAAAGACTAGTTTAACACAAAAAAATTTGAAAATAACCCCCTACACAAATATTTTCAACTTTTAACATTTTAGGTTTCAAAATAAACAAATGAGGAAAAATAACTTGAGACCACGCAAGCCAATCTCCTGCTCATGGAGGCATGATCACTATATCTCAACAATCATTTTGGTTGTACTCTCATTGAAAGCGGTCACACCATCGCGCAGAGCTTAAAAATCACAAAATCAATATGTGTAAATGAATTAGAAAAAGAGTTTGTTTTGATATATATATATATATATATATATATATATATATATATATATATATATATATATTTGTGTGTGTGTTGTTATAATTTTGGTTTGAGTACATATGTTTGCGAGAGCTTTGAAAGCGCCAAGGAGGTAATTTATTATCCCCACACAAGTGATAAGTCCTCTTGTTGTTTTAATTTAGTGTTTATTTTTTGATATTTTTATCTATCTCGCACTTGAGTCTTCTTTTTTTTTGTAGGTAATGGGAGTTTTGATGGAGAAATTTTGACACACAGTGTGTGTCAAGTATAGCTTCTAACTCCCATTTCATAAATGTCATACTTGAACTTTATGTTTTATGCATTTTCATGGCTAAGATGCTTGTCTAAGGGGAAATATGTACGCACACAAAATTGCATGTGCTACATTGTCAGAAAGTAGTTACAAAAGTCCCCAATGATGATTCATGTCCTTTCAGAAGGTGTTCAATTTCCTAAGCTCATCCGTAGCGTATATTTGTAACCTAGACATCTTTACTTAGCTTTTCCATGCTTTGTTCCAGCTTCTCACTCTTTTCTGTGCATGTTTTTGCCTTAAGTGTCAAAACCCCGCCCCGATTGGGCAGTGGTTTTGTGACCACAACCCAAGCAAGGCTATGGTTTTGTGACCACCACCCACGTAAGGTGGTGGTTTTGTGACTACCACCCGGGAAGGGAGGCGGTCCCGTGATCCTCACCTTACACAGGGCAGGGCCCTAATTGATTTTCTAGAACTCTTCATGTGTGGTTTTAACACGCGTGATTTCACTTAACTTGACTTCTAGGGTGCGTTTGTGAACCAAATTTCCTAAAAATAGTATTGTTTGCATGGTATTCCTTCCCTCTTCTATTTTTAAATATATTTAATTAGTTTGAATTGCCTCTTCACCCAATTATTTGGCACTCCAAGACTACCTTGTGCATGAAGGCACATCCCAGCCAATTCCTATAAAAACAATGCTTGTATTCAAGCATAGAGCCTGAGAATTTTGTGTATCTTGCATAGTATTGCTGCCACAATCCTACTGGAAATTGCATAGCCAAGCTCTATTCACTTGTGTTATCCCTCTTCCACTTGCATTGCAACAAGACTGCCTTCAATCTGTCATTGCTCAAGTGCTTTCTCATGTTGCTTCCTTTGCATTCCCAATTCCTTGGACTCATATGGACACATAGAGAAAGAAAGGATAAATGAGGGGAAAAGAACATATACAACCAGATTTTCCAAAGCTCTTGCTTATCCAGGTTGGAATTATTTGTTTGTTTTCTTCATTTGTTCAAGTTATCAATTCTGAGTTATTCATATCAAATAGAGTAGAAATTTTCCTTTCATTTACAAGTAATTAGGCAATTTCAAGAGGTTTTAAATCATTAATAACAGCTCTTGGTGATGGATCTTCTTCTTTTTATCCATGTGGATTTGAAGGAAAGAATATCTGTAGGAAGTTGTCTATATATCATAGATTATTTGGAAAATTTCTTGTTAGCATTATTTAGATTACACTCAAAGACAGTGAATAACAACTCCAAGTTATTTTACTTGTTTAGTTCTAGTGTAGAAGTAGATTTGATTATGTAGAATAAAAGAAAATTGTTTGTAAGTATGATGTTTCAATTTTGTTGTTTTATTTAGGTTAATTTCCTTTCAGCATTAGCATAGATTGCTAGTTTTTTAAAGATAAAGATTTAAAAGGATCCAAGGACCATATACATAAAGATATTACATTGTGATATCATATCCATAAAAAAAACCTATCAAAAAACCTAGCCAAAAAAGAAACTTTCCTCGAGTCAAGAAGGATTTGACTCTACACGAGCAACACAACCTAAAAACCAAGACTACCCAACCCAACAATAGACCCAAAAAACAAAAAGACCCATATCAAATGTCGCAAAAAGGCCACAGATGACCCCCTCAAGTACTTTTGGCCCAAGTCCTGAACTAGATTGTTAGTTTCATCTTAGTTAATTTGGACACTTTAAACTAGTTCAACATTGAGATTCAGTTAGACAAACCATAGGAAATTTATGTTACTCATTCATAGCCTCTAAATCTCCCCTTTTCCAACTCAGCTACCAGGAGATCACACTACCAAATATTAGTCATTGATCCTCCTATAGTTAGCCATCCACACATATTTCCACATCGGTTGCCCTGGCACAACCTCGGGGAGTCGAGTTTAGTTGAAGGTTGCATGTCAATTTTCATCCATACAAGTCCTCTCCCACATTTATCAAATCCTAATATATCAAATAACTTAGACCGCTCGGCGCTCACACATTGACTTTGTACACATGTGATTGCTAGTATATATTATAAAGGAATAATCTTGAGTTTATTTAGTTATATATATAGTATAAAGGAAGAATCTTGAGTTTATTGTATGTGACCACATGGAAAAATCCATTGCTACTAGGTTGTGCATAATATATTATTTCGAGCTTAGTGGTCACTATCATTTAACAAGTTATTGAATGATATTTTGAACTTAACGTCCACTAGCTTATGACACAACATAATATTTGGATCTTAGCGGTCTTTAGGTTTCAACAAAATAAAGTAAGATATTATTTGGATCTTAGTGGTCACTGGGATTTAAAAAATTAAATCAACATAGTTTGAGCTTAGCGGCCACTAGGTATTTGAAGAATATAATATTTCAAGCTAAAGAGTCACTACCATTTTAAAAGCTAAATAAAGACATATTGAGTTTATTTTTCACTAGTATATCAATTTACTGAATGATATTTTAAACTTTGCATCCGCTAGCTTATGACACAACATAATATTTGGATCTTAGCGGTCTCTTGGTTTCAACAAAAGAAATTAATACATTTTAATATTAGCGACTAGTATGTTATGTAAAAACATAATTATTGAATCTTAGTGGTCATTGGGATTTTAAAAATTAAATCAACATAGTTTGATCTTAGCAGCCGCTAGGTATTTAAACAATATAATATTTCAATCTAAAGAGTCACTACCTTTTAAAAATTAAAGAAATACATATTTATTTTAGTTTCCGCTAGTATATCAAGTTACTAAATGATATTTTGAACTTAATGTCCACTAGCTTATGACACAACATAATATTTCAATCTTAGCGGTCTCTAGATTTCAACAAAATAATAATATGTTTATTGGGTTTGTGTTCTCTTGAAGATATTTTCTTGCATGATCCCATGTCATATTGACATGGAAAAGCATAAATGTATGTCCAGTATTAATCTTGTTTTGAACTTCCACATGGTTAGAGGATTGAATTGATATAACAAAAAATGTATAGTAATTGATTATTGCATTAATTTTGTGAAAACGAGAATGAGTAGTTGGGGATTGAATTGAAATTTGTAACATGTTCTTAAAATTGTTACTACTCACAAAAAGTGTGACTAGCCTCGTGGATGTTAAAATTTATTCTTAGTTGTAGGATTGAACTCTTACGTGACTTAAGACTAGTGTGGGTATATATATTAACTTGAATCAATATTATTCTATTCCAGTAATCAAAGTTGGTTTCTTAATTGCATTTCTTTCAATGCAAAATGAACACTCTGTTCAACTATAATAGGTAGGACTACTCTGCTAGGTTCCTAAAAATAGTAATTGCCATCTTAATAAGCACATTGAAAGAAGACCACAACATACTCGTGATGTGCAATGAACACCAAAATTTGTGAATCTTGGTCATGATACAAGAGATTTAAGTAAAGGGGTAAGTATTGCGTAGGTAGTTTTGTTGCCAACATTTAATGAAAAAAATGATTTGGGATTGTTGGGATTCGGACACACATTCAAGGCATGGTCATGTACAATCAGTTTGAGTGATTTACATCTACAGGATCCTCCTGATAACCTCATAGTCCCTAGTCATTTCAAACCTGCATGAAAGGTACTCAAAATGGTGCACACATCTACACTTGGAGCAAGAAGAAAGGAGGAGTCAAGACTAATTTCACTTAACCAAAACAACCCATCGTAAATACTAGTCTCTACTATAATATTTGGATCTTAGTGGTCACTGGGATTTAACAAATTAAATCAACATAGTTTGAACTTAGTAGCCACTAGGTATTTAAATAATATAATATTTCAAGCTAAAGAGTCACTAGCATTTAACAAACTAAATAAATACATATTGAGTTTAGTTTCCACTAGGTTATGTTTCAACATAACCTAACAAATGATATTGTACTCTTCAAAGTTGCTAGGTTTTAAAAAATTAAGGTAAGATCTTTTGAGCTTAGAGACCTCTAAGTTGATCACCCTCATTAACTTTGGAGTATTGTATAACACACAAGATATGTACAAATTAGTTGAATTCATTATATGATTTTAAGATTTTAAATTAAGATATTTTGACCTTGGCATCCGCCTAGTTAGAGGATGATATTTTAATCTTAGCTACCGCTAGGATAAATAATTCAAGATTGGAGGTTGATAGCATTTAACAAGTTACTTTATGTTATTTTGAGCTTAGCATTCACTATCTTATGAGGAAACATAACCTAACAAATTATATTTTAATCTAATAATTCCTAGGTTTTAACAAATAAAAGCCGCGTAGTGGAAAGTTTCTTCCTTCTATAGTTTAATGTTGTAGACCTTGATAATGTTGAAAATCGATATAATCTGGAGAGGACTAAGAAAAAATTTCTATGCATATAAGCATTAGACTAATGAATTTCCCATTGGCCTTCCTCAGCTATGGTGTTTAGTCTAAAGTAAACTTTGACAAGTTGAAGTCTGTTTTCCTTAACTGGAATTGAATTGTAAAGATTGGAGGATGAAAATTGTATTTATTTGAAAGATGTGTTAGTTACTACAAAATTCTTTTTATGTTGTACTTATAATATGTTTTTGTTTGAATGAAAAATATTGAACATGTTTCTAAAATATTTTGATGTCTTTTAAACATCCAATATCAATTGTTTTCACAAAGATACTTGTCATACATGCATTAATGGAGATCAATGACTACAATGCTTAAGTATAACACATGTCATATTAGTTATTGGACCAAACATATTCATTATTAGACCATATGTTGTCTTATAAGGCATTCACATGGAAGAAGCATTAGAACAAAAGGATTTCTATAGGAAAAGTTAGATTAAGGATTTACTCCCCAAGGTCAACATGTTTTTTTGGTTGGCTATTCAAAACAAGATTTTAACCCTTGAGAATATGTGAATGGATAGACTTCATAATGGACCTTATAAAATATCTTTAAATATACTAAAGAAATGTTTAAATATTTTGATAGCTTTGATATTATTCATACTCCTGGAAAGGGCAATAAATATGTATATCATCTTGCCAATTTGGGGGTTAAAGGTAATAATTTTAAAGTGTGGGAGAGGGGATATCATATCCCAAATGTTATTAATCTCATTAATAACATTAAGTATTGATGTGCAGGTGGTTAGTTTTCCTATTTGGTATGTCATCCGTGTTCTTATGGTTAGTAGGACTCTTCCCACGTGCATGATATATGGTGGGATTTGTATTAATTTTTCTCTTGATATTCATTTTGGCCATTGTTTGTTCAATTTTCATTCTCAGTTGACTAAAACCATGGGCGGTGGTTGTTTGAGAACCGAGCCCACAAGCTATGGTGTTCTGAAGGACAACCCCTCCTTGTGGCACATTCTGCAAACTGGGGGGTTTAGGAATTTCATCTCAAAAATCATGGGGTCTATTCGTTATCTTGTGTTATATTTTGTTCGGGCATGGAACAATGGTAGCATGGTGATCCATGACATGGAAATTCATATTTTGGAGGCTTCAATAGTGTAGGAAACTGGAATGGAGATGAAGGGCTTAAATATATTCAAAGACCGCACTAGATACAAGCATAAAATTGAGACTTTCTTCCACGGTAAAGAAAAGGTTTACCTACTTGTAGATGGTATAGCTAGCTTTTGCATCCCTGATATTTGGAATACATTCCACCTCCACCTTCTAAGGTATGTTACTCTTGAAGGGAATTATAGAAAGATATATACTTACCATCTTACTATGCTTAGTATGTTTATGCATAATATTGTTATCAGCCTTCCCTTTTTCTTTATTATGTCTCTCTGCGTGAGTGAATGATTTTTAATAAGGAAAGATTGATATCCCTATTACACCATTGTCTAATTATTTTAATTTTTAAGAATGGAAAACTAGTGGTGGAAAAGGAATTATAGCCCAAATCAGGGGATTCAAATGACAATTGTAATCTTGTTGACCATATGAAAAACTAAGGAGAAAGAAGAGTATGGAGTCTTGGGGGAGGGTAATCTTGATATGAAAGGGGAGTCATGTAAAGGGAAAGAGAGAGCGGAGCTAGGTTGCAATGTGGCTTTTGATAAAATTTCTCTCAAGGTTATTCGGGTGGAAAGGGATATAGAGGTCTTAGGAAAAGTTGGACGGATATGAGAAACAGTGTCATACATTGAATCAATGCCTCAAAACTCTAGGGTGGATATGGCTGAGATCAAAAGTTTGGTTTTGGAGTTGTAGGGATGTGCGGCCAAGCTGAAACAGGGACACAAAGTTTGCAGGTATAATCTCTATCTTAGTAGTTTTGATTAAGAAGAGCATGTTGAAGATGACATCCCTATCATGAGCGAGTAGGATGATCAGATGAAAGGACAGGAAGAGCGTCAACCAAAGGAGTACAAATGTTTGAAGACTAACTAGTCCCTTGGCTCTTGGATATTTTGTTTGACTGTTTTTGGACTGTATCATTTGGGATGTTTTCTCTCCTTGTTTTTTATCGGCTCTGAGCCTAATCTTTATTATGGTTTTTCCTTGCATTGATCTATAAGACGGATGTATTTTGGGCTAAGTTGTTTTATCCATTTTTTCCTATTTCTTTTTGTTCCTTCTTGGTGATGCTCATGATGCATTCTATTGTAAGGTTTCTGGGTTCCTTAATCCCTGTATAAAGTAGCCAATCATTATGTTCACGTATATTTAATAAACCTTGTTTATATAATTTTTAATGACATTTTAAATTAAACAAGACAAAGCATGAATATTTAGATTGATGATTTTCAAAATATTAGAAAACCAGAAAGTATAAACAAACCCAACATGAAGCCCTCAAATCAAGCTAGGTCTATGTAGTTGCCCAAATTATTTTTGCTATAATTGTGATGTTGCTAACATCATTTATTTTGCAAGCCTCATCAGTGAAGATGATCAAAGCAGTTGTTAATTAAACCTTTTTTATTTTTTCCCTACTATTTTTAGAATGGTATTAAATGTAATGATGGTTGTTTCAATATATTTTACAGAAAGTCCTATTTTCATAAAGCTTATTCACTTTTGAATAGACATGACAGCTGAAATATGTCACTTCCAAATTTCTAAAATGTCATTTCTTATATTTTATATATGTAGTTAGTTTTTTTTTTTTTAAGTGTCTCCTCATATATGTAATGAAATCTAAAAAATCTAAATAATAAATGCATCACTTTAAAGTTATTAAATATGATACCACATGTCATGTTCTCAATATTTGTTTATAAATAAATAAAAATTATGTATTCGAATAAGGCCTTTAAATATGTCTTATCATATAAAACCACCAATATAGAGATAGATAAATGATTTATTGTATAATTATAATATTACAATTTACATATCCAACATTTAGACATTACAAATATTGACTCTAGGAAAATAATCTTGAAAAATGATTGGTTAGAAATTGTTGAAGTAATAAACTTGGATGAAAGGTATAGTAACCTACCTAACTAATAACTAATAATAGTATTATTTTTCTTGTCTTTAACACAATATAATTCATATAAAATTTTGTATTGTTAAATTTTTTAATACAAACATAGAAAAAAATGTATTTTAAAAAATTTAACTTACAAATCTAATTTTTATTGCAAACAGGGATAAAAGTAAAGATCAAACTTTTTGACTAGAAAAACCAAAATAGTAAAATATATATTCATAAGGAGTGAGAAGGGATTTAATTTAGAACTGTTTATGATGTGATTTGTTACATAAGTTTATTAATTTTTATGAAAAGTGTAATATTTTGGATGTGCCATTTGTCCAAGCTTGTAAATAAGTCTTCCTTTTTGGATTGACATTAAATGTAGTGAATATTTTATTAACATTTTTTTTTCTAAATCTCATATCTTATTTAAAGATTGGACAAATGTCTTTCTTAGAATTTTTATTTTTATTAAATAAAATAAATCAATGTTACAACAAGGCCTCATATTTGTCAAATCAAGTACTAAATGGCAAATAAAGAAAAATATAAATAGGTTTTGTAGATTAAAAAATTATTTAAATAAAATATAAACATTAGAAAGTTGAAAAGTTATAGAATTTTTTTATTTTGATTGGTGGATTGAGGAGAAATTATTTGTTTGAATGAAAGGTATATAATTCTTACATGAGGTAGGAACTAATAAAGTAAGATGTTTTGAGCTTAGCACCTACTAAGGTAAGCTAATACTTCCACAATATAATATTTTGAGCTTATGGATCGCTAGCATTTAACAAGTCAAAGAATAATATTTTTAGTTTAGCGTCCGCTAGCTTATGCCACACCATAGTAATTGGATATTAGTGATCAATAGGATTTAACAAAATAAAGTAAGATATTGTCATCATAGAGTCTACTAGGTTATGCCACAATAACATATTTCGATGTACAACTACTATGTCCATTTTTTTGGAAAAGGGTAAATATGGGGGTTTTTAAAGGACCCACATCCTTTTACAAAAAAATTCCCTTAAGGAAGAATATGACATTGAAGCATAGAAGAGAGAAATCATATAGGCAACAAAAGAAAAAAACTAAAGAGGCATAACCCAAACTAGAGAAAATTTACATTTTGTGAATAGTTTTGAGGATAGTTTTTGCTTCCACAGTAGCAATAGTGGTGCTTTTGTTAAAGATAATAAGAAACATCTTAGAGTTTCCTTGTTCCTCGAAATCTCCTTTCACAAATTTGTATTCATTCTTTTGTTCTCCAAAATTTGTTTAGTTCTCCTACTCTTACATTACCATATTTTTTCACAAATACCTCACTGTAATCCAACACCAACACATTGAGTGAAAACTCATTCTTAACATGAATATCTTCTAAAATATTATCATTGATAATGTCAACAATGTCGTAGCCATTGAATTTTAATGATTATGTGCAAAGACATGATTTTTTTGGATAAAAATAAGCCCAACAAAATAATATCATCTTTATCAAATACATATCTCATTGATTATCAATTATGATGTTCATAAATTTTTATTCACTCTTTTATGTAAATTGACCCACCATCCATACCACCAAGCTTCTTTTTCAAAACACAACAGAACAAATTATTCGCGATGTTATAGGTTTGTTAAAACTCTATAAATTTGCCTCTCATGTTATTACAGATTAATCTATGTCATTTATATGTCGAGATATGCTCCATTTTTCCTCTTTCACAACTCTAACAATTGTTAAATATATTAGGAAATTATTTATTTGATAAAAAAACTACCTTCTACAAAATATTGAATAACAAACTTGCTTCCATTTAATTATCTACAAAATCCCTAATCAGCTATGGAAAATTTTACATTAACATAATTTCATAATTTTGAGGGGTTGATGGTGAGAATGCATAAGAATTTTTGGCACGAAGAGGAAATCAAAACATTTCAAAAACAAGCACAAAATTTTCAACCCTTGCCCTACTAAGATTTTTCTATTAATGAACATAAGTGTCTTTACACATTGACAAAGAGAATAAAGGTAAAAGTTAAAAATATAAACTTAAAAATGTCTATTTATAGTGATATGTAACTGAAAAATCCAACCGCTAATTTTTTTGGCCTGTTAATTTAGGAGGGCATGTGTATGATTTTACATTACTTTAGATTAAATTGATAATTAATGACTTACAACATGTACATGCTCTAAATGGGACACATATTTCCAATGGTGCATGTAATTTTAAATGGTGAATTTTACATAGTTCATTTTAATAGCTAATTAATGTTGAAGCAACCACAACATTAATTAGCATTTTGCCTTTAAAAATGGTTCTCATTAATACCGAATTTGGTATTGTAAATGATTAACTATAATGTGAATTTATTAAGTTAATCTAAACTAGAAACAAAAATAAATAATCTGTAAATAAAGAAGTAAATAAATATAGAAACTGACCCAAGCAAATAGGCTATTGAAAATAGAAACCCTAATGTATACGAAAAGTAAACAAGTGACTTAGTTTATTCGCAGTGATCTAGATCGTGTCGTAAAATAAATTAAATATTCGGGAAGTAGGAACGCACATACAAAGATCTTGAAAATGATAGATCTGATTTGTTTAACTAGAAATGGACACTAGGGGAGAGGATCAAGGTGCTTTTGGACACCCTGGTCTAAGTTTTGGGTGCCCTGGTCTGTATAGGAGGTCCAAAAACCAAACTTGCAAGGTTGGATGATGATGTGAAGCCCTCACTTCCTTTCACATGTAACTCACTACTCTATGTTGAATGTCGCCAATGATCAATGATGAAAGATAGACCTACAAAACCCCAAAACAAGTATCAAACCCTAAAAATGAAAAATGTAAATGATGGGGTCAGATTGTCCTCAGTGCCATAATGGTGGACTTACTAACTAAGCGATGCACTACATTTCATACCCAAATGTAGTTCTAAGTGTGTGTGTGTGTGTGTGTGTGTGTGTGTGTGTGTGTGTGTGTGTGTGTGTGTGTGTGTGTGTGTGTGTGTGTGTGTGTGTGTGTGTTTGTGTTTGTGTGTGTGTGTCATGCCCTAGGTTCTTTTGTGTCAGTTGTAGTTTGTGAAGTAGCAAGTTATAACTATGTGTAGAAATGTAATAAATGATGAATGGAATAGAATAAAAATCCCTCCTATGCTTGTATGATGTAGATGAACCATGCTTTTCCCTTGTGATGAAGCTAGATGGATGCAAATGAGCTCTAGATGCCTTAGATGGATGCAAATCTAGGTGGATTATAGTAGTGACTAGTGCTTGGTCCCTCATTATGGACTCATAACTTTGTATTTATATGGTTCTCTTGTTCTAATTTCGTAATTAACCTCGAAGAGGTTGACCACCAAAAATATAGAATGTTCAAATGGCTAAAAAGTGCCCAAAAAGGGATGGGAAAATGTAAAAGGATCAAGGCACCTTGATTGGGACCAGGCACTGTGGGTGCACCAATACTAGCCAGGCACCCTAGTCAAGGCTAGAATGATGGAAAATGCTAAAAACAAACTAGGCATGCATGCGGTGAAGGTTTGAAATAACAACAAAAACAAAGTAAAATGCCCAAAATATGGGGGTTAATTAGTACTTTATTCACTCAAAAATTATATGAATAGTAACATGAGACCAAGATTAAATAATATGCAAATTGCGTGATTTAGTGTCGACATTTTCCCCCACTTTATGTTGGTGAGAGGAACACTTGGTAACCTAAATTAGATAGAGATGTGTACCTGATGTCGATGTAGAGTGATGTAGAAAACGTGTTGAAGGACTAAAAAAGTGTGGAGTGTGGAAACTAAATATGAAAAAGATTAAAAAGTGATGAGAGTGAACCTAGGGCGGAAACACGTGTGTAGTTGTTGATGTGTGATGTACTTGCATGGTTAGTATGGTGTGTTGTCATAAAATGTTTTCATTACTGACGTGGTTATTGTTGTTGTTGTTTTTTGCTATTGAATTTTTATTTCTCATACGGTGCACGCACCTACAAGGAGAAGACGATCAATAATTCAATTAGGCATGTCTATATGTAAAAACACATGTAAAAGATGCATGTATATAGTAATGAAAAGACTGAAATGAAAGTATGAAAAGTGCAAAAGGAATGTGTGCACCTGATCCATGATAAGAGAAAAAGGTGTAGAAAGAGGATATCTTGTCCTCGCTTTTTTGGGAAGAATTCTAATGTATCCTCCAACCCTATAACCGCTTCCCTAAATGTGTGAAGAGACCTTTGTAATGTCTAGTTTTTTGGGTGATTTGACATCATTTGCTGAAGTAGTGTAGAGAGAAAGTATTTTGTATCCTCTAACCTATAACTTCTCCCCAGAATGCTAAGGACAACCATGTCTTGTAAAATTTATTGTGTATGGGGTTCATAGACGGGTCTAAACCCACTTGTTATATAATGCACATTTCAAGGGTGGAAAATGAATCAATTAAACTGGTGTAGAAGCGTTGTGTAGTATGTAAGAACCCAAATGATGACCCCCTCTTGGGGGGCGCATGTGACGTCGCCGATAGGATAATGCACCCAAAAGAGTACCAACCACATGAACTCTATAATTCTTCCCTACAAGGGGAAGGAATGCACTTAGTAGAAACCAAAGCATGCACAATCAAAAAGGCTAGCCAAAACATGTGTTAGTATGAACAATGCATATAGAAAGCATTGTGTAAGCTACCAAGCAATATAGTAATGTAAACATGTAAAAAGACTTAGTAGACTGCTAAATCAGGTTGCAAACATGGGACACCACTCACGATGTCACAAAACATGTAAGGCTATAATGGCCACATACAATAAACAAGTGTTCACACTAAAAAAAGGGCAATACCCACATACAAGAGAAAACAATGACAAGCAATAGTAAGCAAACAGAAAGATAGCCATGGAAGCAAATAATCTTGCAAAACAAATGTTGCACATGAAGCACCCATTAACATGTTAGAAAGATAACCATTATTCCAAAATCATTTATGACTAAGTAATGAAAATTTCTAAGTACAAAATGAGATAATAATAGCACCTAGAAGAGACAAATTTAGATGCCCCCAGCGACCAGTGTAGGATGTGTAGAAAGAGACCATCTATGTTGCATGAAAATTACCTTTATCGTGATCACAAATAAGTAAAGGCATGAACATGCATGTTTTTATGGAATATATAAATGACATACAAGAGATCTAATTAGCATATGTAATAAGTGACCATATACAAGAAAAACTAATCAAGAATAAAAGTGACCAAGATATGCAATATGTTGTAGATGGATGGAATGGAATGCAAGATAGAATGGTAGGATTCATGTACCCCCAAGTGAATGGAGTTGTATGCAATGAGGTTCATTTGGTTTTCTCCCTCAGCATTCAATAATGAACCATAAACGAGAGTGCATCATCGATAAATGGTCAAAGTATGTGTTGTTTCTAATGCATTGTGAGGAATGTGTATGTGTATTGATGATATGTGACCAAGAGATGATGTGTGCATGACCCTTATAGCCAAAGTGTATATCACAAAAATATGATCAAAAGAGTGATGATGTAGGCTAAATCTTATACCACTACAAGATGAATGAATAGGTGACCATTTGGCCTATAGCGTATGTCACTAACCTAGGAATGTCTCATGATATATGGTCGAATGATATATGTGTAAGTATGAGAAATTTCATTTGATTTGTAAACCCTTGGCATTTGAGTATGGACCGAGGAACTAAAGTGCATCATAGGGTAGTGATTGTAGCACATAGAAGACAATGTAGGATGTGTGATGATAATAGATGACAATATGATGTGTGATATGCAATGTATAGGATGAAATGTAAAAATGTGTATGTAGACTAAAAGTGTAAGGTGTGTGCTATGTAGTATGTGTGATGAGTAGATGACCATATGATGAGTAGAAATGTGTAAAATGGAATGCATATTGTGCTAGGTAATATGTGTAGATAGACTAGTAATGTAGTATATATGGTGAATAGTAGAGGATGTTAGACGCGTAGATAATAGGAGTATGACATATATATGATGAGGACGAATATGATGTGTAAAGTATGTATGCAATGGTCAAAATAATGTAGTCTAAATGTAGGATGTAAGATGTGTGACACACGATGTGTGAATAGACGTAGTGTGTAGTACCTATTATGCAGTGTGTGGGGTTCATGTGTAGTATTCCCTCAATAGTCAAGTGTGAACCGAATCACAAGAGTGTGTCATCAATTAGTGACGATGATAGAACATATGATGATTATGCCTATGCGAGGATATTTATGTATGGCAATGCAAAGATGAGAGAATTACTAATGCTAATAAGAGGTGGGGGAGAATGTGTAAATACTATGCCCCCAAAGTATGTAAGAGGAAGGATGCAAATCATGTAATTTCATCTAGAAGATCATCGCTCTCAGGATCATAGTCGAATGGATAAGCATTGTTGAATTGATAATAAATAGTGTCTGGTTGATCACGTAATAATACATTGAGGCATAATTTATACATTCCCATGGTATATTCCTCATCAGTAAATGGAGGAAGTGGACAACCATTTGCATACCAATGAGTGATATTTTATATATGACCTAGAAAAGAGCTATTGCAAATGAAGATGCGCCCAAAAGGCATAGGGAAAGAGATGTCTATATGATCAGGATCTAAAGTGCCCCCAATATAATCAATCCATGATTTCTCTAATGTAAGTGAAGAAGCTCGAGGAGTGTGTGATAGATAGACCGTAAGATGAAAAACATGTAATCCATAAGTGGCAAAGAATGTGAACAAACCCATAATAAAGATGAGGAGTATATGGTGTAGGATAAAGGTCCTCAAAATCAAAGCCTAGTCGAGCCAAACCCTCATCTTTACAGATATAGTGTCTTTGTAAGTAGAATCAAATGGAATAAGTTCCCAATATGAATAATTCATGAAGAGTGTGCATGTGAATGGTGGGTGTGCCAATGTAGGTGGTACATGGGAAAGTGTAGGTGATAGAGAGATGTTTGTAGACAGGAGAGGCCACCGATAAGGAATCATAGCAGCAGTAGTAATAGGTGGCATAGAAGAAACTAAATCTATCACAAAAATAACACCTTCAAGTGGTGGCAAGTGAGGTGGTTCATCCATAGGTTGAGGATCATCTGTAGTGTCAGTGCATGGAATAGGAAGACTAGTGTTAGGAGCTCGGTCACAATATTGGAATGGATCGTGGTCACAAAAAAAAGTATACTCAATGCCTTCATGGATAAATTTGACACAATGATGGACAATAGAAGTGACATCTTACATGGCATGGAGCCATGACCTACCTAGAAAACAATTGTAAGAGACTAGAAAATCAATGACAAAAACACAAGTGGTGATAGTTTTTGACCCAAGCGGTGATGGGTAATGTAATGTGACTAAGACATGGACAAATAGAACCATCATAAGCACATAGTGAAATATAAGATGGACTAACATCACGAGCGGAAATACCTAATACTTCAAGGAATGACATAGGACACAAGTTGAGTTCATATCCATTATCAATTAAAGTGCATTTGATACCTAAGTTGTTAATGCGACACATGATATGCAAAGGTGGGTCATTGTCAAAAGTATGAACATCAGCAAGAGGATTAGACTTGAATGCTATGTGTTGAGAAAATGCATCAAAAAATGTTTGATAGACTGAGTCAAGATGCATGTCAGCACGTATGTGAGTAGTAGCAAGAAGATGTTGGACTCTATGTCTTAAATCAGGATTTGTAAGAAAATAATCATTGATTGAGATAATCATGATGAAAAACCCTAAGGTGATAATAAATAAACAAAGAAGTTATAAGCGTGAAAAAAATATGAGCGTGAAGATCGAGTCGGGTTCACCAAAATGATTAACTAAAATGTGGATTTATTAAGTTAATATAAACTAGGAATAACAATAAAAATAGAGCAATAAAAAAATATGGAAAGTGACCCAAGCAACTAGGCTAATGAAAATAGAATCCCTAATGTATAAGAAGAGTAAGGAAGTGACTTAGCTGATTCATGGGACTGATCTCGGGACAAAGTGTCATAAAATAAATTGATTATTCTAGAAGTAGGAACGAACATGCAGAGGTCCCGAAAAGGACAGATTTGAGTTGTTTAACTAGATTGGGGTACTTGGGAGAGGATTAGGGTGCATGTGGGCACCCGGTCTACGTTTTAGGTGACCTGGTCTATACAAGAGGTCTAAGAACAAAACTTGAAGGGTCGGATGATGATGCAAATCCCTCACTTCCTATTGCATGTATCTTGTTGTTGTGTGCTAAACACCAATGATGAAAGATAGACCTGAAAAATCCCAAGACAAGAATCAAACCCTAAAAAAATATGGAAATGATGGGTTTGGATTGTCCTCATCACCACAATGGTGGACTTACTAACTGAGTGTTGCACCACATTTCAGACCCAAATGTAGTCTACGAGTGTGCATATGTGTGTGTGTGTATCATGCCCTAGGTTCTCTTGCCAGTAGCACTTTGTGAAGTAGCGAGCTATAACTATGTGTAGAAAATTTAATAAATGGTGGATGGAATAGAATAAAATTCCCTCCTATGCTTGTGTGATGCAAATGAACCATCCTTGTCCCTTGTGATGAAGCTAGATGGATGCAAATGAGCTCTATATTCCTTAGATGGATGCAACTCTAGGTGGATGATAGTATTGACTAGTGCTTGGTCCCTCATTATGGACTCATAACTTTGTATTTATATGGTTCTCTTATTCTAATTTCGTAATCAACCCCTGAAGAGGCCAACCACCAAAAAGATAGAATATTCAAATGGCTAGAAAGTGCCCAAAAAGTGGTGGAAAAATGTAAAAAGGATCAAGTTGCCCCGACTGGGACCATGGCGCTTGTGGGTGCCCTAGTATTGGCTCAAGTGCCCCAATCAAGGCTATAATGACGAAAAAATGCTAAAAAAAAACAACCGGACATGTATGTGGTGAAGGTCATTAATGATGACAACAAACAAAGTAAAATGGCCGAAATACGGGGTTAATTAGTCTTTCTTCACTCAAAACCATATGAATAGTAGTATGAGACCAGGACTAAATAATACCCAAAGTGCATGATTTATCGTCTACAATAAAGAATTAATGTAAGAATTTAATAATATAATTTTATACTATAAATAAAATCCCTTATATAATTTCGGTAAAATAAAGCCCTTAATTCTTGTGCTTGCACTTCGACATGTGAGTTATCGCACTTAGCTATGCAAATCAATACTTACACTTAGAAGTGTGAGTCGAGAGAAGTGTGACTCAAGATCGCACTTAGAAGTGTGATCACTTGCATTTAAACATGCCAATCTAGTAAATATCTGTATGAGTGCGTGTACAAAACAATGTTACTTATACACTACTTAAAAAATTTATAAATGACTATTCCATATTTTTTTAACTATGCTTAATATATACGAATAATTTTTTTATATAAATGTATATAAAAATTGACGGTCACATTTTAAACATGCAAGTCACACATGACGGTTCTATAAAATATTTGAAAGTATGTTACATTTAAAATCACGAAAAACATCTAAACAACCGTCAAATTTAACACCATTCAAGGATGTTAAGTTCTAAAATAGATGACATCTATCTTAGAGTATAATTTGGATAGGATTTTCAACATCAACGTTTATTGATTTGAATAAGTTGTGTTTAATGAAAAGTTGCAAAAGCCATGGAATTGGGGTAAGAATCTCTAAAGAAACCCCAAAGGCTTTGAACAAGCTGATCAATGGACCATCTGATAAGAAATGAGCAAGGGTTTCTTCTTTGCATACATTAATTTGAAGTAAACAAGCAAACTAAGCAAATGAAACTAACCTCTATTCTTTGAAAGCTTGAAATAATGAACCTAAGAGGATCTAAGCATTCAGTTTGTGTTCTAAGAGAAAGAGATCTCCCCATTAATGGCTTCAAGGCCAATGGTTCTTCCTTTTACTCCATATTTGTGCTATAAAATACAAAAGCAAATGCTACTAGCTCAATGGAAGAAAATGAAATACAATCTAAAGCCTAAACAAAATACTATAATTTGTGCTAGGAAGAAGAGAGAATTCTTAGAAAATGAGGGAGGGGGTCTAGCCCTATTTATAGTTTTCCATTTGGGAAAATGGGAGATTTGGGTGCATGTGGGACAAATGCAAAAGTCCAAAAAGCACTTTTAGCAAGTCAAAGTGAGGTTTGACTGTGTTTAGAAGAGATTGACCATGGTTAATATTTAATTAACCGTGTTTAGAGGGTAATTAATCTTACTTAGAGAGAAATTAGGTTTCTGAAGGGCTTCTAAAAGACTTAATCAATCCAACGAAGTGGATTGATACTCCAGGGAGCTAATAAAGGTGGTAAAGAAGAGAATATTAGCCAAGAAGAGGTTATTATAACCTATTTAATTAGTTTACAAGAGGAAATACGACCAACAGAGTGTCGTAAGAGGGGAGTTAGATAGATCTAACTGACAAGGTGTCGTAAATTTGCAAGGGGAAGAATAGTTAGTGCAATATTAAGAATAATAGTGCATTAATCAAACTACATGTGCCTACATTTTATCCTCTTTGGAGTGACATAAGCCACATCACTTCAAAGAAAGTAGACAAATGTAAACGTGGAGAAAATTTTTAAAGGGGTAGAAGAAAAATTAATAGGATGAAGGATGAAGGATGGCCCCTCGAGTGTCGATGGGGTGATGGAGAAACTTGATCGGCGATCGAAAAGAGATAAATAGAAAGAAAAGTACACAGAGAAGATGAGAAACAAAGAAGAAAGAGGGATATTGAGCTATCCACAAATAAATTGCTAACAATATTTAATCATCATAATGCTTAGAATCCACTTCATTGGTCCTTATTAAAATGTGAGCATGTGACGAAAGCGTAAAATGACATGAAAATCCAAGGTACAAACAACCATCTTGTGCTAAAAATGACCAACTCCATGTAACATACACGAATTCAATACAATACGAGAAGTAAACAATATCACCTAATAGGGAAATAAGTACAATCACACACACTTAAACCAAAAACTTTCAAGATAGTTACATAAATATTTTGTTATTGAGATGTAGTCCCAAATGTTCGATAAATGACAAGGGTGAAGAATGATGCCCCAATAAATGTGTATAATGCAAGGAAAAGATGGAGGACACTTCGGTCCAAAGTGAAAAGGTAATGTGCGGGACAAAAATCAATACCAAGAAACCAATAGTGCCCTAGAGTACAGACGAAGTAAGTAGCATAGCTTGTGTAGGCGATTGAAGATTTAGATGATTCGCGAGTTGTTGTTTCAAAATATTTAAAATTTTCATTAAGATATGGGATGAGTGCCATGTGATAGACACAAATTTCAGCCATAGATGAACAGTTTACCCAGTTGTAATCTATTTCGAAGTATTTCAATGTTTTTGGTTTTTTAAATGGTCTTACAATGTTTTTAGATTTTTTTATCGTGGTCAGAAGAATTTCAAAAGATCAAAGATTTTCTAAAAGTACATGTGAGGGTGATAGTAGGAAGGTAAGTCTGTCAGAGAGCTAGAATATATTCCCACAAGAAGAAAGATGGGTCGGTATAATTCTTTAAAATAAACTAATAAATAATTACCGCAACTAGTGAAAATAGATGAAAAATAGAGGGAAAGGTGGGAAAAGGCACTTGAAAGGTTCATAAATTATTTCAGTGTGATGGAGAAGTAAGCTCGCATGGTGGTACGAAGTGCCCCTGCGTGCAAAAATTAGAAAAAATAATTATTTTAATATAAAAATAATTATCACACTGATAGAAAAAGGTTAGAACAATCACAACAGATAAAACACGCCCCGGGGTCATCACGATGGGTTAATATACCCACCGGGGTTGGTAAATAAATCACAACTAATTCATCTTACGAATTTTTACCGTGACCAAGAGTGACAGCCCTAGAGTGAGATGGAAAGAATACCGAGTAGGAGGAGACGCGCAGATCACATCCGAGAGTTCATGCGGGACACAACAGATGGACCCTATGTGAGTGGCCTATCTCTCTTTGTCCATTACGCATTTAATGCTGCATTTATGTCATAATTAGGGTAGGTAGGGTCAAATTTGATGTATGCATGTGGACGCATGCACCGGTTTGATGGGTGCATGCACGCGCATGCGTCAAAAAGATAGGTGCACATACGCACATCTGTTGAAAAGTAGATACACGCACATGCACTGTTGGGAAGGAAATTAGTGGACACATGCTCACGCACGTCAAACCAGGGGCATGGTTGTTAGGGGGTATGTCTGCATTGAGCAAGGGTAGGATAGGTATGCACATGCACGTGTGTCAAGGTAGGCGCATAGGCATCACACTGAGCACGTATGCATTTTGTGTGGCCTTCAGTGAATGGAGAGAAGATTCAGGGTGCATGTATGCATTGGTAAGGGCACGTATGTGTTGACAAGTACACACAAGTGTTAAAAGAGGCATGTAGGCACTAGAAGGAAGGGGAAAAACAACTTGGTAGTAAAATAGCCAAGTATAGAATAATATAGACTAGATTAGATTAGAAGAAAAGAATAATTAGTAAGTTAGATGATTCAAAGAAGAATTTTTCCTTAGAAAAATAGATAGAAGTAAGTAAGTTCCTGACACTTGTGTTGATTTTGCAGCGTATACTACCCGTTCTCCAGACTCGTGAGCGATATGGTCGGCTAGCGGTGATAGAGGCTCAGTTCGACGATGACGATAGAGTGACCTTGGACAACCTCCTTTACGTTACGGGTTTGACGCATGTGGTGAGATGCCCCAAATCACATTAGAACATGGCCTTTTGATAAGCTATAGCAGAGCGATGGCATAAGAGAGCCAAAGTGCTTTCAGCTCCCGACTGGGAAATTATTATTACTCTTAAGGACATGTGGCGTATTATGCGGGTCCCAATTCAAGGTTAGCTCATCCATCCCTATGATCCGCTGGGCTGATATTCAGCAATATATTATAGAGTTGTTTGGCATCCCGATGATACCACGGCATGGGATGACCATTAGGTTATCATGGTGCATTGATGATCCAGAGCTAAACCGATTAGTGGTCTATATGATGGCCTTCATCAGTGGATTCTTACTCCCCGACAAGATCGGTGCTTCATTTCCACTTGGCCTTCTTAGAGTGATATGTGGTTTGGTAGAGGGAGATACCTACTACAGGGGTCACTTTGTATTTTGGCACATCTATCTTGGCACCTTCATTTGATTACCTACTACCGTCGAGGAAGATGGTAGGACCAGCTTGCTTGCTTCAGATTTAGGCATGGGACCACATTGCCATTCGTCACCCCTTAGGTGTTTTTAGAGTTCGATCTCCCGAGGATCCTTCTACGATGGGTTGGGTCCCAAAGAGGGACGATGTGTGGTCATATATGGAGGATTAATATCACTATCACCATGAGCTGGATGAGCTACGGTAGGATTCCATGGTTTGGAGGCCTTACCGACATTTCAAAGTGGCCTTGGGATGGTTTAGAGCTCAAGACTACCATAGTGGAGAATTTTATCTTAGGCAACCACAACATATATGCAAGAGTTATACTGGGTGGATCGGTGAGGTAGTTTGGAAATACCTAGGATGTTCCTAGGCCGAGACAGTGGTACGCTCGCAGGGCTCGAGAGTACTTTTATATGGATCCACAGACTGCTCATGATAGAGCACTGCCGATTTCGACAGGTGGTACCTACTATATGAGTGCCACTAAGATAGATTAGAGATCCGAGTACTTCACCTGAGTATGGGCCATGGTATCATGATGTGACTCCACATCATTTGACTATTTCAAGGGTGGCATATAACATTGACATGAGAGCTCCTCCAAGTGGGGCATCCTAGTGGTGAGGGTGGAGTCATTAGTGGTGAGGATAGTGATGATGATGATGCCGGTGGGCCTCACTCACACCGGTATGTCAAAGGGGCAAGGGACGGGGTCCAAAGCATTACAACAGACCATAGGGAGAGGGCTCCAGTGCCCAGGCCAAGATAGGTGTTCATGGTAGTTGATGTAGAGTTTCGTCATCACCAATCTAGCACTATGATATTTATTCACCGAGAACTCCTCGTGCTATGATTATTTACTAATGCACACCTTTAGTTTGTGGATGTAATCTGAAACATAACACAAGAATACCATCGACTATGATAAGACAGAATGATGACAAATCTGAAATATCAAAGTAAATTATAATATTAACATGAAATTATTACAATCTCACCCATGAGGTACTTCAAGTGTTATTGACTTCACTTTCCTTCCACCAATACTATGCGAGAAACTTTACAATTACACCTCTTAATGCTTCTTCAACACACCTTTAAACTGATGGCTTCCTTTGCACACTTCCTACAATATTTCTCACTACTTCCTTCTATGCTAAATGAGGGGGTGGCCTCTCTATTTATAGAACTTCCAGGCTTATCCATCTTATCTCTAAAATAGGATAATAAATCCACTCGACGAATCATATTCCATACCTTAACTCTTATCTCAGTACATGTAAGCTTATCTTTTAAGATAAGATAAACCTTATTATTTTACATGGGTTCCATATTTTTAGACTTTTTACAAATAAAATACACAAAATATTTATGACATCACTCCTTGTCCTTATTACCAATATAATATTTATAATTCCTAATCATGTAGACCCTACTTCTCTAATTACCCAAACTTTGACATTTTAACATTACCGGACCACTTACGACAAATATTTACTTTTTACAACATTCCTATTGTACTTTGACTGTTACCGTACTCCACATTATTGGCGGCACCGTACTGACGGTGCCGTTATCTTCTATCAGACGCTACTACTAATTATACTTAACAACATCCTATTCCTAATACATACATTAATGAAATAGAAATTACGGAGGAAAATTTTAGTGTCGACATCTTCCCCCTTCCTAGCTTCTACTCCGTCCTCGGAGTAGACTATTCTGGTGCTTGGAAAATATTCAACTTGTCGTGGTTGACCCATTTCGTAATGGGAGTGCCATCCAATTCCTCTAGTCGGTACGTACCATTTTCATGCACACGAATGCTATTATTTAGGGCCCCATCCATTTTGGAAGAAATTTTCTCTGTCTTCTTTTTTTTTATCTGGAATCATATACTAGAACCAAGTCATTCACATGAAATGGAGACCAACGGATCTTTTGATCAAAGTATTCCTTCTGCTTCATTTTTTTCTTATGGCTTATATCCTTTGCTATTTCCCTCATTTCCTCTAGCAAATGAAGATGTACCAACCTTTCTTTTACTGAATCACTTTCATCAATCCTTTCATTTTTCATAACTCTCACAGTGGGAATATCAAACTCAATAGGAAGAACTGGATCAATGCCATAGGCCAACTGAAATAGGGAGTATCATGTTGCTGACTTTGATGTTGCCCTATATTCCCACAATGTTGCATGAATCCTTTTATCCCATTTATGTACCTGCAAGGCTGCATCTTTTGCTAGAATTTGACACAACACAAAATTTGTTCGCTCCACCTATCCATTTGTGCTTGGCTTGTATGTTGTTGCCTTCCTGTGCTTAATAGAAAACTTATTGACTAGGGCTTCTACTACCTCATTAATGAAGTGGCTTCCTTGATCTGTTACAATTTATAATGGACAACCAAATCTGGTGACAATGCATTCATATATGAACCTTGCCACTTCATCCATGGAAGTTGTTTTCAATGGCCTAGCTTCAACCCACTTGGTTAAATAATCTGTGGCAACTACAATATACTTATTTTGGTGTGAGGTAGTTGGAAGTGGACCTACAATGTCTATTCCCCACTTTTCAAAGGGACCAAGCGGAAGAATAGGACATAATGGAGCTGAAGAAGTCTTACGGTTACCATGTGTTTGACAAATATCACATGTCTTATAATAATTATAACAATCTTTAAAAAGAGTGGGCGGTGATAACTCGCATCTAAGATCCTTCTTGTTGTAAGTTGTCCAGAGAAGTGCCCTCCACATGTACCATTGTGGAATTCTTCTAGTAGTTCCTTCCTTGATCATGCCCAACCGCCCTCTGTCAGACCGTCCATCGTGTCCTATTCGAAATAATACTCCATGCAGAATAGAATATGGACGACTAGCTTGAGTAATCTTCCTCTTAGTCTTTGCATTGGCACCATCAGGAAACTTGAATTCATTCAGATAATTCCAAATATCTATGTATTCACTAGGGATTGTGTCAAGGGATAACAATGCTGCATCGGGGAAATCATCATCATCACAAGATGATCCTAAACCATCATAGGCTCGAGAGAGTGCATCTGCATTGACATGCTTCTTTCCTGGCCTATCTATAATATCAAATTCAAATTCTTGTAGAAAAATTATCCATCTTGCTATCCTCCCTGATGGGTTAGGCTTATTTACAATATATTTTAGAGCCTAATGATCTGTTACAACTAGAAATTTTTTCCCTAGCAAGTAATTTCTAAACTTCTTTACAGCAAAAATGATAGCCAGAGCCTCTTTTTCGATTAAAGATAATTTACTCAAAGCACTGCTCATTTGTCTGCTCCCAAAGTAAATTGGATGTTCATTCCCATTTTCATCCTTTTGGCTCAAAGTACTTCCTAGTGCGCATCCGAAGCATTAGTGTACACAATGAATGGCTTGCTCCAACTGGATTCTTTAAAACAGTGGACGACACCGGGGCTTCTTTCAGCTTGTCCAAAAGCTTCATGCGCCTTATTTCCGGTTCATAAGTAACATCCTTCTTCAAGAAATGGGTTAGTGGTGTGCAATATTTGAGAAATTCTTGATGAACCTTCTATAGTAACACACATGGCCTAAAAATGATCTCAACTTACTTCTATTCATAGGAAATGGTAAATCTTTGATTTTGAAACTTTATCACGATCGCACTCAATACCATCTCTCTGGATACAACATGCCTAACAAAATGCCTTTAGAACATCGAAAGACACACTTTGTAGGGTTTAGTGAGGCTTGTGCTTCATCTAACCTTTAAAATGTTGTCTCCATCTAGTGCAGTGGTCCAACTTGATCCCATAGATGCAAAAATCATCCGAAATACTCGATGAAGGTCCCAATGTAGGGTTTGAACACCCTATTCATCAAACACTGGAATGTTGCTAGAGCATTACACAACCCAAAAGGCATAACTCTATAAGCAAACGTTCCCCAAGGATTGGTGAACGTGGTCTTGCCTGATCTTTCTCGCTATACGAACTTGGTTGTAGCCGCTATATCCATCAGAAAAACTATAGCACTCCTGGCCAGCTACTTCGTCCAAGATCTGATCTGAAAATGGAAGAGGGTAATGATCCTTCTTTGTTGCCTTATTGAGCTTCCTGTAATCAACACAAATGCGTAGCTTCCCATTTTTTTTATTGAGATCACAATGGGAGAAACCCATTCTGAATTCTCCATAGCAAATATGAATCCTGCATCAAGCAACTTATCTATTTCTTCTTTTACAGTCTTGGAAAAATTAGGATTCATTCTATATGGCATTTGCTTTATGGGCTTAGCACCATCTACCAGCTCAATAGAATGTTCTACCCAACTTACTTGACGGAGTTCCTTGTAATCAAAAGTGAATATGTGTATGTACCTTCGAAAGAGCTGGAGGTAGGATTCCTTCTCACTCTCCATCACAACATCACCAATCTTTATTTGTTGGAGACGATCATCAACTTCTTCTTCAGATAATTTTATGGGGTCATGAGTTGGTGTGACTAGAAGGATATCCATGACTGAAACATCAACCTCACTTTCTTCATCTTCAGTGTCCACTTCACTGGTACTAGAGTAATCATAGGATGTCCAATCATCAGTTTCATCACTTAAATCGACAGGTTCTGCCTTATGATGCCAAGGGATCACGTTTATTTTCACCCTCTCTCTACCACGTCTAAGTGTCATGAAGCCTTCATTCCAGTAGTTTCTTACATGAACTCTCCTTAGCCATGGTCTTCCCAGCAACATTGGGTACGCAACAGTACCATTTTTCATCACCTAAAATTCTACCACACATACAACACCCATAACAAATATTGCCGCATTTGAAACTACACCTTCTCGGTTTAGTTTTTCCCTTATTTAATGACCTTAACATAAGTGTTGAAGGGCGATCAATTTTTAAACCCAACATATTCATTACAAACTCGGTCATTACATTAATCGCCGCAGCACCTCCATCAACTAAGACATCATGAATTGAAATACCATTACATAAGACCTCAACTTGTGGAGCATACGGATCCGCCTCGCCTCCAAAACAGGACCTCAACCTCCTTCCTTCTTCGAGCATTGAGTCCACCTCGCAACTCCCGCCTCTTCTCGAAGACATAGCAAGAGTTGACCATATGTAATATTTGCAGCCTTTTGGACAGATCTTCCAAGATGGAGTACGGTCCTTGCCCCCGTGAAATCAGAAAATCCCGCACACCCAACTTTCTTCTCCTATGTTTCTTACTAGTTTCTTCTTTCATCTTCTTAGGATCATTTCCATCTTGATTATCTTTTTCTTTCTTTCTTTTTGTTACAAACACATCTAATTCATTATTTCGCTCTTATCTACTACATCAAAAGAATTCATAGGTGTTTTTCCTTTATCATTATATCCTTTACTAGATGTAGAAGCTCTATCTGGACAATTATACTTATAATGACCCTTTTTATAACAACCATAACAAACAACTTCAGAAATATTTCTTTTTGGACCTCTATCTCCTCCCTGAGAACTAAATTCCTTTCCTTGAATAAGATTAATAGTTAACTGACCCATCTTTTTGAGAAAATCTTCATACTCAGTAGATGTACTAGGAGAAATATTTGTGCTCACCGGGAGTGGTTGTGGATTCTGGACCAAAGGGGCTAGTGTAGGCTCTACTTTAGCAACAATTTCTTTAGGCTCTTCTTCCATGCTCTCTTCTTGCCTTCTTGCAATCTCCTTTTCTTGATCAATGGTCACTAGGCGGTCATACTTCACTCGTTGTCTGATCTCTGGCTTCATCCCAAGAATGAAGTGCTTACATAGGAGATTATCCACGCCATTCATCAACCCATCCGCTAATCCTTCCTTCCGGATCTGGGCGTCGAGCTTCCTCCTTAGCTCTAGAACACGAGCATGATAATCCCTTATCTTCTCCTTCTCTCCTTGGGTTAGCTTTGTGATATCGATCATGAGATCTACATATTTCTGTTGTTCACCAAATTCTTTAAGAAAACTTTCAGTTAATAAATCCCATGAATTTTTCACATTATCACCTAGTGTTTCAAACCACCTAAGTGCTGAACCATCCAAAAAGGTAGGAAAAAATTCAGTCCATTGTTCCCTTCTTATGAGGCCATTACAAATACAAGATCGTTTAAACTCTTGAATGAAAGAAGAAGCATCTTCATTAGATTGAGCTGAAAAAACAGGAATCTTTCCCATTTTCAAAAGTAACCACCGTGAAATACCAACCCACAAGTACAATCAACAAGACTTATGTGCACAAATAATTAGAATCACTATACTAGAAAGTGAATTTACACCTTTCTACAGTAAAATAGAAATGACCACGGTAAACTATGGTAAAACTTGACTTACTGCGGTAAAAACTGACTTTACTGTGGTAAACACTATTCACGGTAAAAAGTGAAGTTACTGCGGTAAATACTATTCACGGTAAAAAGTGACTTTACTGTGGTAAATACTATTCACAGCAAAAATGACTTTACCATGGTAACTACTATTCACGGAAAAAATGACTTTACCATGGTAACTACTATGCACAGTAAAAACAAGGTTACCCTCCAATTGATTTTTGACTAAGTGGGAATATCTCTCCAGAAAATCCACCAATGAGGAATGGTCCCGCAACAAAACTAAAATGTCATCACCAATCCAAAGACTATGATAATTATTCACCGAGAACTCCTCGTGCTATGATTATTTACTAATGCATAGCCTTTAGTTTGGTGGATGTAATCTGGAAACAAAACAACAAACATAACACAAGAATACCATCGACTATGATAAGACAGAATGATGACAAATCTGAAATATCAAAGTAAATTATAATATTAACATGAAATTGTTACAATCTCACCCATGAGGTACTTCAAGTGTTATTGACTTCACTTTCCTTCCACCAATACTATGGGAGAAACTTTACAATTACACCTCTTAATGCTTCTTCAACACACCTTTAAACTGATGGCTTCCTTTGCACACTTCCTACAATATTTCTCACTACTTCCTTCTATGCTAAATGAGGGGGGTGGCCTCTCTATTTATAGAACTTCCAGGCTTATCCATCTTATCTCTAAGATAGGATAAGAAATCCACTCTGACGAATCATATTCCATACCTTAACTCTTATCTATACATGTAAGCTTATCTTTTAAGATAAGATAAACCTTATCATTTTATATGGGTTCCACATTTTTAGAATTTTTACAAATAAAATACACAAAATATTTATGACCTCACTCATTGTCCTTATTACCAATATAATATTTCTAATTCCTAATCATGTAGACCCTACTTCTCTAATTACCCAAACTTTGACATTTTAACATTACCGGACCACTTACGACAAATATTTACTTTTTACAACATTCCTATTGTACTTTGACTGTTACCGTACTCCACATTATTGGTGGCACCGTACTGACGACGCCGTTATCTTCTATCAGATGCTACTACTAATTATACTTAACAACATCCTATTCCTAATACATACATTAATGAAATAGAAATTACAAAGGAAAATTTTAGTGTCGACATTTCCTCCAAAGAGCAATCCAACGAGGATACACACTCCTTTCCAACAAGTACTTCCAAAGCAAGGCCCACCACCTCATGCTCCAGAGGGTAGCAATGATGGTGGACAACTAGCTGCCCTTCAACAGTAGTTATAGGAATTGACTATTGTTCAGTTACAAGTGGCTAGAGAGAGAGATGCAGCAAGGGCATAGGTATATGCCCTCATAGTAAAGCGAGATCAGGCATATGCTCAGGTGTAAATTTTGACATTGGAGAGAGATCAGGCTAGAGCATAGGCCACCCAAGGCAATGATAGTACTCTATGGCAGCGTGCTGGATTAGTGAGATGGCCACACAGGAGACTCAGATATTGAGCCTTTTACATCAGTCTCAGACCCAGGTGCAGATGGTTGTTTCTCAAAGGACCACACCCAGGCATAGTCACATGGCTACATTATACATAGAGATCACGCATGATCTAGGTATGAGTTATTACTACAGTATAGAGATCGAGAGGTTGTTGCCTCTAGACAAGCATAAATGACATTGGCAAGTCCGACAGGTGAGTGAGATGCTTGCCCTACAGGTAGATGTTGTTTTTGGATATGATGATTTGATACGGGATGCCATGAGATCTGACGGTGAGGCTTTATACTATAAGAATGCTTACTTCAGGGCAGTCCCATCAGAGCATCAAGTGGTATCATTTCAGCAATTAGATGCAAGTGTGACAGGCTATAGGTCACGGTGATCGAGCCATTCGGTTAGATCAGTTCGGTAACCCATTTTAGAGTAGTAAGTTGGAAAATAGCCGGCCGACATAAAGGAGTTGGTACCCCGGTGATGGTCCATCACAGCCACCACTCTTCCATCGACTGTGTCATGGACACGAGAGCCTGGCGAGGGCGAGATCTATGGTTGAGCTCTTTACTTCTCCTTTTGTATAGATGTATTGTATATATGCCTCTTATGAAGGCTGATTTTGATGTATAGTTGTATGTACCATTGTTTTGATGACACCTCTTGATGAAGGATCGATTCTTTTTTATGCATGCCCTTTTTAGATGGCATATCGTATTGATGATGTATATTTTAAGCACTGACTTGGATAGTTATACATGTATCATATGGACATTTTGATGATGTTTTTTTCATATTATATTGTGATTACACTTTTTAAGAGTATTTATTATGATGTATGATTTCTCTTTCCTCTATGTATGTGACATACCTTAGATTTAGAGATTAGTATGTTTCATGCTTTCATATTTTGATATATCTATAGATAGCACCACATGTTTTTAGATTTATGATATGTTTCTGAGTTCTTATTCTAGCACTTGGGATGATACTAGAATATATTGGTGTGGGGGGGATAGATTTGTGATTATGAGTAACCCCTCTTACCCCCATTGATGATACGATATGTGATGGTTACCTTAGCATACATGCATGATGCAATACTTAGCATTGTTTTTATATATGATGTAGTGAATGATGTTAGAAATTTGATGAGATGATAGATGATAGACATGATAACAAACAAATTTGTAAAACACACAAGCAAAAGTTAACAAAACTAAAAAATATACATATATAAACAACATAACTTATGATGCAAACACACGTTTTGATAAAGCATACCACAAAGATCAAATTATCACTTTTAATCTAAGTAAAATGAACCCTAACAAATGCATACAACTTACAAATGAATCAAATGCCATACATAAGTACTTCAAACAAGATCCAACCTATACTAAGAAAATAAGTCATAACATCGAGGAAAAGGTATTCACAAACCAACATCTATCCAAATGAGCTCTTAAGCTTTCTTAGGCTTGTTTTGGATTTTGGGTTATGTAAAGTTGTAATTTTTAAAGGTAGGGGTGATCCTTGTATTTATATTTTTCCAAATGGAAGAGTTTGGAATTTGGGTGCATGTGGGACTAAAGCTTAAAAATCACTTTTAGATTGGAGTAGGATAAACATGCTTTAGGCTTAGTTAAGCTTGGTTTAAGCTAGTTAACTAGGGTTTAGGCTAGTTAAACTTGATTAGCAAGTGATTAGAGACTCATTGAGAGTTGGGAGAGGTTTGGATAACCAATTCGTGACTGATAGATAGCCTAGGAATCCAATAGAAGTGGTCTAGAGACAACTAGGGAGGTTCGAAAGGTCAAAAGGAGGAATGTTTAGCTAATAAGAGAGATATTAGCCAAATAAGCTGAATATGCAAAGAATACGACCGAAAGAGTGTCGTGAATGGGCATCCGATAATGGATTGAAGAATAGGAATTAACGAAGTGTCGTTAATTAAATGGATTGGATGAAATGCTAAGTGTAAGCATGTTTTAGGTGTCTACATTTTCCCCTCTTTGAGGTGGCGTAAGCAACGTCACTTCAAAGAAAGTAGACAAGCATAAACAAGTAGAAAAGTTTTGAAGGGATAGAAGAAAAATGAGTAGAATGGAAGATGCCCCCTCAATTGTCGATGGGGTGATAGAAGAACTTTATTGATGATCAAAAAGATGACAGAAAGATAATAGAAGAAAGAATAGTGTGGAGAAGAAGAAAGGGGATATAGAAGAAAAAGGAGTAGAAGGAAGAGGGAATGAGCTAACATCCATCCAGTGCCTTTTAAACAACTTTATTTTCGTCATATTGCTAAGGATCTTTATCATCGGTCCTTATTAAAAAGAATGAACAAAATTTTAGTATGACATGAAAATCCATATACGAACAAATGTCCATCGCTAAAAGAACTAACTCCATGAACCATACAAAATGTAATGCAATATGAGAAAGTAAACAAGCTAACCTAACAGAGAAACAAGATGCAATGTTTTTGTTATCAAGCTTCAGTTCGACCTATGTGAATTAACGACAAGGGTTGACGATGGTGCCCCAAGCAAGGATACATGCAAGGGGAATAACGGATGACACTTCGGTCCAATGATAAAGCAATGTGCACTACGAAACAGCACCAGGAAACTCATTGTGCCCCAGAGTATAGATGAATTAAGTAGCCTAGCTTTTGTTGATGGAGGTAGATCAAGATGATCTACGAGTCACACACATGAACAAGTGAGAACCAAAGAGTGACGTTTTATAGGATGATTTTTTTATTTTTAGAATTTTTTTGAAACATATTTGAATGTTTTTGTGATTTTTCTAACATATTTGAATATTTTGATTTTTCTAACATATTTGAATGTTTTTGTTGATTTTGAAAGTTTTCTGAAACTATGTATAGGAAGACGAGGAAGCATGGATGCCCCCAGTGATAGATGGGATGTACAAGGCATAAGGCCACATGCATACGAGAAAGGTGAAGATGTAAAAATTCCCAGTGATTAGGTGGGAGTATTCAAAGGTAAACTCTTCATGGGTAGAAGTGGGACCCAAGGACATTATGGATAGGTTCAACATGATGAGGAACATAAACTAATGAAGTGCTAAGAAGAAGCAAGGATGCCCCTAGTGTACGTTGTCCTAAAATCACGTGATAAAAAGAAAGGAGAAGATTATTTTTGTGAAAGGGGACAAAGGTGTCCGAAAACATGGCAAAAAAGTAATCTTATACACATGGATGTTCTGAACGAAGTAGAAGAATGATGTGAATGATATGAATGTATCTTAGAAGCCTCGCGATGAATAAGTGATTAGCCAAAGGCACAAATCGTGAGACGAGATATGGACTAAGTAAAGAGTCTAAACAAGGTCCAAAAAAAGACACTTGGTAACATACTAATCCTACCTACTCATAGAGATCCAGTGTGTGCAAGTGGAATTTAATTACCTCCTCAAGTGAATATTTAATAAATAACAAGTGAAAACACCCTAACCAAAGTGTGTAGGAATGATTTATTTTGATAGATGATAGGTGATTTGTGAATGAAGGGTGGAAGGATAGTCATACATTTCTCCGCTACCAGATAGGCATCCATAGCCTTGACGGAGATGTATTTGATTCTAATCACAAAATTTCTCTACTACCAGTCAGGCGTCCATAGCCCTAATAGAGATTATTGGAAATACCCCAAGAGAGAGTTATATATCAATTTTCTTTTGCTTTTAGCATTTTAGCTTTTGATTTTTTGATTGATTTTGATTCTTTTACTTTCGAAAAACTTATTTCAGCTCTCTTGTTTGACAAGGGGTTAAGAACCACAGATGGCTTGATGGAAGGAGGTGGAAGTGATTGTGATGACGACATTGGCTAGTGTCAACAAATATGTCCCAAAGTTCTTCACAACAAGTTTATTAGATGTTGAACGTGATAGGATCTCTAAGAGGTCATTCATTCTTTAATTTAACAAGGTGATAAAAGACCCGACTCAAACAAATACCATAGAGATAAATGTCACAAAATGTTTGTGAAAAGGCTAACCACAATATCACCGAAGGGATGAAAATGGTAGGAAGACTTACATAGGAATTATAAGAAAGGAAGAAAGAAACATCCATGTGTACGCAACACCTGATTGTAATGCTTCATCTTTGTACCTTTGATTTTTGTTGTGTTTTCTCAATGTTTTTGTATTTTTGAATTGTTTTTTATTTTTAGAATTTTGATAGTTTTAGGAGGTTAGGACTAACAAAGTCACTCTGCATTGTAAGATCCAACAATGATGTATGTGATTTCCTTGATAAGGGAGACTAGGTGTGTTTTTTAATCAAGAGTCATGTTATCCCCGATCTCGATGATCGTCATGAGCTCGTACTCAACAAATGACTTTGATTTATCCTGAAACATGGATTTCGTATATGAGATCTTGAGTTTCCTATCTAGATGTTTCTATACTTTATGCCAAACTTGATTAGAGCATTGGTGTGCATTCTTGATGAACCCTAAGATTGTTGGAAGTGTTGGGAACTTTGGAGATTTTGAAATTTTTGATCTTAGCTTGATTAAGAAAATGTTTTGGTTTCTTATAAGATGATGCATGACTTGTCGATCTTGAGAAGAAGAGAAAGAGAATGTGGACATTTAGAATTGATGTGAGAAACGATTGTGGGCTTGCCACAACCACCGATAGACGAGAAGATGTGATGTATGAAAAGGATACGGTCAAATAATTGAAGAGGATGGGCTAGAGTAGGTGAGCCATTAATAAAAGATGATGAAGGGCTACTAGGATATGGCCCTAAGATGGAAGAAATTGGGCTATGAGGACATTGTCTAAGAATAGAAGAATATGAGGAAGGGATGCTATGACGTGGCCCAAGTATGAGATGAGGAGGGACTACTTCAAGGCATCCCATAAATAGAAGAGGATGAAGGGATACTAGGATGTGGCCCAATAATAGAAGGTAATGGGCTACCAAGAGGTGACCCACAAATAGAAAATGGAGGGCTACTAGGATATGGCCCCAGGATAGAAGAATACAATGGGCTACTCAGCGGTGACCCAAGGAGAGATTTTGATTGAGGAATGGTGATAGATAAGGAATGATTTGGCAATGAGAAGATGGGCCATGGCTCAATGTTAGACCCTAGCATCTCATCCTGCTCAGAACAAGGTGAGAATGGAATGCCAAAAGAAGAGACAAGTTCCATGACCTTAGGATTTGCCCCTATGTTATGATAAAAGGAATCAACTTATTTTCCCCAATACGTGAGTGTATCAAGTTCTAGAAATAATCCTTGTTTATAATCCTCTAAAGGGATATCATCATGTACTCTGATTGTTTCTTCATTCGAGAGAAATCAATCAGTAGAGGTTTTTGTTCTTTGCCATAGAAGGTTGAATAGAAGAAACAGGTCTGATAAGCGGGGAAGATTGATTGATAGAAGAAGATGACTCAAGAGAGGAAGTAGGATTGGTGGTAGGTGTCTCATGAATGGACGATTTGGATTTGGACCTATGTCATTTTTCTAGAAGACAACGTAATGTAGGTTGGAAAGTAGGATCACATAGCCATTCATTAAGTTGTGACGTAGGATTCAAATTAGATGATTGACTAGAGGTAACCCGAGTCGTGGAACTCTTCAACAGAGGAAGAGGTCGTTGAGATGACTGATGAAGGAGATCCTGTGAAGAAAGGGAGGACCGTGACTTGAGAACCAAATTAGATGTTCGATCAATGGAACTTGGAGTCACACGAGTCTTCAAAGGAGGAAGACATCATTGAGGTGATTTGGAATAAATGTCCTATGAAGGAAGGGAGGACTGTGATTCAATATTTGATCTAGGGGTATCTGAACAATAGTTGGGATCCGAATCTTCAAAAGAAGAGTGGGAATCCGAATGGTAGTTTGGATCTGAATCAAGAAGAGTGGGGTGAACCTGAATAATAATTTGGATCCAAAGCATCCAAACCATACCACCAACTATGAGCTGAAGGTGGGAAATAGGGTACCTATATGGGACTTCTAACGCGAAGAACCAAAACAGGTTTAGTTGTTATGGGAATCTTTTGTTTTGAAAGCCTAAACCTAGGTTCTGTATTATTGTAAATGTGAAAAACCACGCGATAGTCAGTCATTGTTGGCATTGTTTAAGCACAAATGTCTAGACCTAGATAGTGTGATGGAAATCCTTCGAGGGAAGGAAGTGATAGGTCAGTTCAAGAAAACATGATGACATCCAACTAGACATTTCATAAGCATGGAGATGTGTGCGTGATTTTCCAAAGAAGGTCTAAGGAAAATATATGTCATGATGATGCAATCTCGATGAGATCAAAAAGGATTGTCCTAAAAAATAAAAATAAAAATAGATGAATGATCACAAGGAATAATCATGTAAGTGTGAAACACAAAGCCAATCAACAAGGAAATATACCCTATGTAAATGTATGTTCAAAGTGATAGTTTGATGTAAAGATGATCAAATGATGAATCAATTTGAACTATGTTGATGATCTTCAAATCAAGATCAAGTGACCATCAAAGATATGAGGACACATCCACACACTTTAAACGTTTAACAACTCACCACAAACATGGATGAGTGTAAACGGATAAAAACGCGCATGAAAACTATCTATGACAATACTCCGAAATATTTCTTCCCTTATCCCAAATGGGAAACAAGAATGCTAAGGTTTAGATCAAAATATGTGAAAATAAACTACGCATCACTTGGGCAGAGTTTTGCCTCGTCCAAAGGCGAGAAAGAAACTAAGCTAAGTGAAAAGTCATCTAATTTTCGTGATGAAAGGCACTTAGGTCGAAACTTAAGTGGACTCTTTTCCTTGTTTGAAAAACAAGGTTCAGACTCCAAATAAGTTGTCACTTCATGTGGCTCAATGCAACAAGGACTAGTAAAGTGGGCTCCAAGAAAAAATGGCTTTCCTAATAAGTTCTCTCAACTAGGTGTTACAAAGTCATCTAAGAGCGGGCACAATTTACCCAAAAAGTCACACTGACTAATTTGGGAGTATCTCATCTTTTCCCCCTTCAAGTATAGTGAGAAATAAATACATCCATCGTGTACTCTTACCAGGGTCACGATACGGACAACTTTGTAATGTTATCTGACAAGGAAAGCTAATCAAGTGGGTAAGCAAAGTGCTTCTGTTTCATCCATGAGGTTACACACGGTGGATTACTTTAGGTTACTGGAACCACCCCCATTGTTGTAGCTTAAGGCATCAAGCCAAAGGGGTTATGTTCCATTTGAGCAGATAGAGACGTACCCTTTCTAAACCCGCAATACAAAGTGTGATGAAGAGTGGTGTGTGTTTTTATCTTGCTTAGCTTAATGTGGTTTTAAGTAGCACACCATTTGTAACCTATATGAAAACATGTATTAGTGAGTTCTTTATTTTCTCTTAGCTCCTCCTTTATTTGAAATGCAATTTTGGTCCTACATTCTAAGGTTAGTAATTTTCCAAAATGTCATAAAAAGTAGATAAGATGTTGTTTTTTATTTCCCAAATCATCCTGAGATGCAAGGAAAGAGCATACACAACAAGGTATCTCACTCAAATTTGTAATAAATGGAAAATTCCTAAGTACAATGCAAAAATGAGTTCTTTTTAACCAACTTTGAAAGCTATTTAAACCATTTTGCAAGTATGAAGAAAGTGGTGAAACGTTTTTGATTCCCAAGATCACCTAGAAAGGCACGAGAGAAGAGCATACGCATTTCAAACTTTCACAAATGAAGATGAAATTTTTTAAACAAGTTAGTACAAAATAAATTAATGAAGAGGAAACTTGTAAACCACTGTTAGAACCCTGCAAAAGTTAGAAATCCAAGAAAATTGTAAAATTCTAGAAATCTATTTTTAGCATTTTTTTAACAGTTTTAGTATTTTGCATTTTTGGAGGTCTCCGGGGCACTTTGGGAGTTTTTATGATAGAAGTAGTATACCAAAGGTATATTACTTTTGGAAATTTCCTCACAAAGTATGCTTTGTTCTCTTTCTGATGCCTATTCAAACTCGAAAATAGGTTAACGAGTCAAAAGATATGATCAAAACAAGGAGCACTAAAAATAAAATGAATGAATCGAACTACACAGAGACACTGCACATGCATCTTGAATGAAACATGTGTGCCCTAGCCAATGGATACGTGCCCTAACCAATGCAAACACGTGCAAGGTAAAAATCAAAGGGGGATAACACCTACACCGGGATTTTTTCTGACAGGTACGCTAGGGTTTCGATGCGGATGCACCTAACTCAATGGATACACCTACAAAACAAAATTAGTAAAATCCACAATATACCAAAACACAGATGCGTCTAGAGAGACAAAGATGCTTGCAACTTGACGTGGATGCTTAGGGTTCAATGGAGATGCGTCCAAGCATAAAACAAAAAATTTCAATTTTTTACACAATGGGGTTATTTACATAGACGTGGCCAGAGTGATGGAGACGTCGACCCACCGACGAAGACGCATGAGCATTCATGCAAAGAGAATACTGTCAGTGATAGGGTGCAACATAACAAGTGTGCATCCTGTTACGACGAGGGCGTGCGAGTTTCAATGGATATGTGTCCCTATCTCGACGCACACCCATACCCCCCTGAAAAACTTGCAAAAAACATGGAAATGATTTTTTTGAAAGCCAACAGTTATTTGTTAGTACAAGAAAATCATTTCTAACCTTAACCCACAAAATGACTATAAACAAAGATGATTTAGCCCCTTTAAGAAATGGAAACAAGCAAATAACAAGTTGTTTTTTCTAAAAAGATGAAAAATGGGCTAAAAAGCTTGAAAGAGGCCTCCATTAATGGAGTAGGGACTTCATGTCCCACCGGGCATGCCAAATGTGTTCAATGAAAATTTTTGCAAGAGCTATTGAAATGGGGTAAGACCCCAAAGCTTTGTGCAAATCCCCTCAATGGACCATCAGATAAGAAATGAGTAAGGAAACCTACTTTGCATGTATTCAAACTTGAAATAAACAAGCAATCTAGCAAATATAACTAACCTCTATTCTTGAAAGCTTAATAAAATGAGCCTAATAAGGATCTAAGCAATCAATTTTGTTGTTTACTCCATGAGGGTGAATGAATCTCACTAAATGGCTACATGGCCAAGTTTAGCTATTCCATTACTAACCTATCATGGGTGCAAGATGAAGCTATTTTAATGGTGGATGACCCAAGATCAAATGCTTTATTAGCTTAGCTAATGCAAATGAGCTCTTAAGCTTTCTTGGGCTTGTTTTGGCTTTTGGGTTATGTAAAGTTGAAAGTTTTAAAGGTAGGGGTGACCCTTCTATTTATAGTTTTCTAAATGGAAGAATTTTGAATTTGGGTGCATGTGGGACCAAAGCTTAAAAAGCACTTTTAGATTGGACTAGGATAAACATGCTTTAGGCTTAGTTAAGCTTGGTTTAGGCTAGTTAACTAGGGTTTATGCTAGTTAAACTTGATTAGCAAGTGATTAGAGACTCATTGAGAGTTAGGAGAGGTCTGGATAACCAATTGTGGATCGGTAGATAGCCTAGGAAGCCAATAGAATTGGTCTAGAGAGAACTAGGGAGGTTCTGAATGGTTGAAAGGAGGAATGTTTAGCTAATAAGAGAGATATTAGCCAAATAAGCTGAATATGGGAAGAATACAACTGAAAGTGTGTCGTGAATGGGCATCCAATAATGGAGTGAAGAATAGGGAATTAACAAAGTGTCATTAATTGAATGGATTGGATGAAATTCTAAGTGTAAGCATGTTTTAGGTGTCTACATAAGGTATGCATAAATAGTCATATATGTATGATGATATTAAGATTGATATGTGGCATAAATGACAATAATCACTTACACATTGTCTTGAATGCTACCCAAATTCTACATTTGTTCAAGATTTAGATTGAAGGAGGTTTAAGAGATGTTCATATAAGATGTTTATTTTTATTTTCTCATTGTGATTTCAAGCATTTGATTTAACCTTGGAATTGTTATTGATATTTCTCATTTTCAAATTCTCTATACTAGGTTTAAGATTTAAGTGGCCACACTACTAATTTTCTCTTTTTATGTGTGGATATAGTTGAAAATGAACTTTGTATTCAAAGGAGGAGCATATGTGGATTTACCCTCCAAAGGTGTGATAGTTGCGTAGAGGGACTAGTATATCCATCCAAAACTACACTCCATTGCACTAGAGAAATGGGGTCTAGCTTATTCATTATCACAATAAGTATTGTATTCAATGGCAGAGTGAGACTTCCATACACAATTAATGGTTGTGAAACCATGGAAGAAAGTGAAAACAAGGGATAATTGTATTGATGTCATGGAATCCGAAGAGCACCCATTATGGATACAAACAATCTTGGATGAATGGTGAGAGGAGGGAAGTAAATGGAAATATAGGAAAACACAAAGGGCAAGTAAATGGAAATACAAGAAAACAAAAATAACTACTAAGCAAAGTGTCACAACTATTGCATTGATATCCATAATGATGGAGAGAAATTATGATATATCGCCACACATGTCTTATTAAGTGGGACATTTTTCCCATGTTTCAATCACCAAGAACAACTTATTCATCAAATGTGATGAGTGCACAAAGCTTAAGAACAAACTTATTCGACAAATTTATTATATTTCAAAGTTGTCATTCAACTTACTATACTCGTACATGATGGGAAAATGATACTAATAAAACCAAATTGATGGTAACATACCTATATGGATGGGAAAGGTAGAATGAATTCCAATACATGATGTCCACAAAAAGGATCAATAAATAAGGGTAAGTTGGTGGGAACCCACAAGAAAAGAAAATATAGAAAAAGAAAGGTAGCATGAATGCTTAAAGAAAAAGCAATGGTGGCCAAAATGAAGGGAAACATTAGATATTGATATAGACAACATCATCCGGTCATGGACACCAAGAAAAATATGGAAAGGAGATCAAATAATTCTTTGTGACACATATTTTATTCTCAATTGTAACAATAAATCTATTAAATTGTTAAAAAAATGTTGTTTAAAAATTAGTTACAATTAGTTTCAATGTTTGAAGTCTTTAATTATATATAAATATATATCAAAGTGGGAAATTGTAATTCACAATATTAATAAAATTAAAATGTAATAAAGTTATGATAAATGATTTAGAAAAATATTGAGTGTGACATGCTTGATAAGAAAAAATAATAAATATAATGACATCATGCATTCTTGAATAGGTGGCATGTACTTATTAATATTTTATTTTGAAAATGAAGAAAAATTCATTTGTACACTTATAAAATGTTGATGTTAAAGTTTTCATAATTGTTGTGACACTTGTTAATTGAAGATTTTTCCTTCAAATATTATTGAAAAATATGTACTTGAATACGACCCATAATGTGTCTTATAATGAAAAAGTAACCAATAGAAAATCAAGTAAATCGATTTCACAAAGTAACCAAGAGAAAATCAAGTAAATCAAGTAACTTTGGCACCGCTAGGCTTATTTCACCAAGTATGTGTTTTCATCATGTAAGTTAGCAGCCACTAGGCTTATGTAAGTTAGCAACTGCTAGGCTTATGTAAGTTGGTGGTCTGCTAGGTTTATGTGGGGGATCAAATAATAAAAAAATATAAATCCTAAAATAACGAAACTGAAATCCAAAAATCGGGATTTAGAAATTGGAATCCAATAATAACGTTATTGGAATCCAGTAATAGTGAAATTGGAGTCCAATAAAAGGGAAATTGGAATCTAATAATAGTGAAATTGGAATCCAATAATAGCGAAATTGGAACTCGAATAAGTCCAATAATGACAATATTGGAATCCAATATTGCTACTAATGGAATCCAATAATAGTAATAATGGAATCAATATAACCAAAAATGGAATCCAATATACATAAAAATGGAGATGGATTTCTTCCAATACTTGTAATACTAGAGTCCAGATTCACTTTGGAATATGTTCATATTTAGTGAAATAGGTGTTATATACATATATATATGTATGTATGTGTATATGTATATGTATGGATATGTATGTGTATGTATAAGTAGGTGTCACAACACATTCATTGACTAGCCAGCCAAGACAAGAGTATAGACAATTTTATCTCTCTTATGTGGTATACACACAATGTGTATATGACAAACAACACTATCATATGATAATACAAACATCCAGGTATGTGAGACCATTACATATACATATGTATATGTATACTCGTACATACATGTACATGCATATCATATACATATATATGTATGTATGTGTATATGTATACACATGTATATGTATGTGTATGTATAAGTAGGTAGCACGTCACATTCGGAGCCGTCTATCCTGGCAATAGGATCATATGACCCACAAAAGATAGACCATAAGATGACATACATGCTATGGTCATGTGTGGGACTCAGTTCTATAGACGTGACATCTAGTTAGCATGACCCAGTCACAGCCGGTGTCAGTAACTCGCCTGCAAAGACATGCCAAATCCCAAGGAAGATAAATGCAGAGGAAAGGACGGAAAAATGTCGCGAGATTTTAAGAGGTGTAATGCATCACCTTTTTTTCATTTCCTTACATATATATGTATATGTATATGCATATACATGTATAAACATGCATATACAAATACAAATTTATATGTATACATATGGATATGTATGTGTATGTATAAGTAGGTGTCACAACACATTCTTTGACTAGCCAAAAAAGACAAGAGTATAGAAAATTTTATCTCTCTTATGTGGTATACACACAGTGTGTATTTGACAAACAACACTCCCATATGTGTATGTGTATGTGTATGTGTATGTGTATGTATGTGTATGTGTATGTGTATGTGCATGTGCATGTGCATGTGCATGTGCATGTGCATGTGTATGTGCATGTGCATGTGCATGTGCATGTGTATGTGTATGCATATGCGTATGTGTATGCATATGCGTATGCGTATGTGTATGCGTATGCGTATGTGTATGTATATGTGTATGTATATGTATATGCATATGCATGTATAAACATGCATATAAAAATACATATATATACATATATATATATATATATGTACATGTATGCATATGTATATGTATACGTATGGATATGTATGTGTATGTATAAGTAGGTGTCACATCACATTCATTGACTAGCCAAACAAAGACAAGAGTATAAACGGAGTCTTCTATCCTGGTGACAAGATCGCATGACCCCATGCGATAGAACATAAGATGCCATAAAATATATTATACATGCAACGCCCATGTGTGGGACCGGTTGTGCTTCCATGGAGTCTAGTCGAACAACCGGTCATAATTGCGTCGGTGACTTGCCCATCAAGACATGATAGTTCTCAAACAAATCCCAAGGAAGAGAACAAAAAGAAAAATATGGAAAAACGTGGTGAGCATTTAAGATGAATTGCTTTGGTTTTTTTATCCAACCACTACAAAATTGAATTCTTTCTCGATTGTTGAGGTATAAATCCATTCAAATAATTATTCCATATCTCCAACATTTTTAGATTGGGCAGATCCCAATACTTGCAGCGCTACCCCTCTTAGATTATCATGTATAACACTCAACGTCTCTAACCTATTTAGCTTATCAATTTCAACCTGGAATTGTTCTGAAAGAACGTTATCGATCATGGTCTAAATACATCATAGAATTTATGTTCCCAAACTAAACAGGATAGTTCCTTTCAACTTATTATTATAAATAAGTAGATTATTGATCTGTTAAAGCTGCCCTAATTCTTTAGGGATGGTTCCCTCCAAATTAGCATTGACAAGATCTAAGTATCGTAGATTTGTCGGTTTCCCTATGTCCGGAGGGACACTTTGTCATCGAAGCTATTTTAACCAATAATAAGTTTCTCCATATATGTATGGATATGTATGGATATGTATGGATATGTATGTATATGTATAAGTAGGTGTCATAACACATTCATTGAGTAGATAGCAAAGACAAGAGTATGGATAGTTTTATCTCTCTTATGTGGTATACAAACAGTGTGTATATGACAAACAACACTCCCATATGTATATGTATATGTGTATGCTTGTATAAACATTTATATACAAATACATATATATGTATGTACATGTATGCGTATGGATATGTATGCTTATGTATAAGTAGGTGTCACATCACATTCATTGAATAGCCAGCAAAGACAAGAGTATAGATAGATTTATCTCTCTTATGTGGTATACACACATTGTGTATATGACAAACAAAATCCCCATATGATATTACAAACGTCCATGTATGTGAGACCAATACATATACATATACACGTACATACATATACACATATATTTATTTTAAGTTTTTATAAATTTCAAGTTTAATAATTTTATTTACCTTATTTGTATCTCATATTCATCAATAATTTACTTGTATTTTCTTTATATTTTCTAGCAATGGGAAATAAGAAAATATTTCTAAGAAAACAATTGTCCCAAATTGTGAGTTGTGAGGAAGTTTTTTTCCAAGGGAAGGTTGATTATACAGGTGTTAGGAAGGTGTGAAAGGGAGAGAAAAATAAAATTTGAGGGGGATATAGATGGTGAATGATTTCTTGTATGGAGGACTGAAAAAAAAGACCCTATGACAGATTTATACAACATGTTCATGAAGAAAATATGAGGTTCTCAACCATTACTGTCAGTTCCTTTGTATGAAGGGTATCATAAATATGCTATACTTTGTGTTTTTGTGTGGAAAAAAGGACCACATTACGTGTTTTGATGGGAAAAAATATGTGAATGAGTTGTGCTGACTAGACGCCACGAAAGCAATTTCTATGGGAAAAAACTATAATTTGAGGGACGCAGCTTCGTAAATTACAGGGAAAGACTCATCGCCCTATGTGAGTTCGAGAAATTTGTGTGGGAAAGACTCATCGTTTGTGGTTTTTTTAAATTAGTTCATTGGATTTCCATTTAGGATATGGAAAAAATCCAAATGGCACATTGACAAGATACATTAGATGTGAACCCTACCCTCTAGGATATTGTATTTTTTACGTGGGTTATTTTAAGTGATTGGATTATGGCTTTAAGAGAGACTTTTGACCTGATTATGCCCTTTATTTCACCTGATTCTAGATGCTTTCTTCGAATGTTGACGAAACAAATAAGGGTAAAGAGCTAGGAGTAATACATGTTAAGATGTTGGTTGTAGGTTGTTGCATGCATATGACTTCTTGATCCACATATGATCATGAGAGCTTCCTTTTTGCTTGGAGGAACTACCTGAAATGAAAGACAAGACCACCAAATAAAAGTTAAACAATATATGCAGTGGACTGCCTAGTGTGTGCTAGATTTGGAAAGTGTGATACTTCCTAGACAGCTGTCAATCCACTATTTAAAACAACTTAATGTTGGTAACAAGATATCCTACTATACTTAATAATTTAGGTATCTCATTCATCTACAATAAGTAAATTCATTCACAATAGGCTAGGCTATGATTGAATCAAGGTCAAGGTCACTGTCAAGGTGTTGGTATTGGTCAGGGTAAGGTTCTAGGTGGTTTTGGGTATTTGGTGGAGGTTTAGAAACTTTGTTCTTGATTCCTGGTAAAAGACACAGAGACCGACGTCGGTCTAGTATGACTGGTGTCGGTTTAGGTTAATCGGCGACGGTTGTGGGTAACCAGTGTCGGTATGGTCGGGTATAGGAAACTCAATAAAAACTAGTGGGTGATAGATATGATTCTAGATGAAAAGGGCAAAGGCAAGGTTTATGTGGATCCTGGATATGCACAGGAATGATTAAGATCTAGGTATGGGAAGTGCAAGGGTATGGATAAAAATATGGTCAAGTTTGCATGGAGGTAGATGATGGGGGAATGAAAATGAGAGAAAAAGCTAATAACATATGTAAAAGGATCTACCAAATGATGAATAGATGAGTGTTGGTTAACAAAACTTATTGTTTATATGAGCTTGATGCCTGGTTGGTAATGGTGGGTGATCAAATGGAATGAACTTGGTATAGTGTTGGTGCTTCCCGAATGCTCCCATGAAGGAAAATGGTTGTGTGATTTCTTCAGGTACTAACTATGGATGCTCTGATGCATGTACGGATGATGGTTCTACTTACATGCAGCTTTGGTTTCATCACTTGTTCTCAGAAGATGTGATTATCTCTCAGAAATGTGCCAACCTTGAAATAAGGTTGTTTTGGGGGTTAAATGGTAACCGACATGGTTCCTACTTAACCGGAGGTGGTTTAGGATAAAGTAGTGTCGGTTAGGGTGGGATTTCCTAGGTTTACTAAACTAAGCAGACCCCCTTGATTTTCTGGGATCTTGTTTCGTTTTTACTCCACGGATTAACATGGAAGCTTCCTTCTAATGGGTAGGAATGTGGTTAGAGGGAATGTAGGCATTGATTTTTAGGGTTTGGGTAGGTCTTAGTTAGTTATGGCAACTTACTAAGAATAGGTCTTAGGGTGAGGTGGCTAGATGAGGTGGATATGTGGGCATTATCCCAATTAGGATATTTAAATAATAAATATTGTGAGGATAATGAATTAATTTAATTTAATTAATATTAGAGTGGGATGAAAGGGGCCATGGTTAGGTAAATGTGTTCAAGGTATTTATTTGACGAGGGACCAAGGGGAGTGTGACCTAATTTTAGTGTCTACATTTTGCCCCTTTTTGTTGCGTAGCTTGTATCGTAAGTGACGCTGACAAAAATAAGATGTGGTTGCCCCATGTGTGGGTGAAGGTGATCCCCTCAAACCAGGAACTGTGAGGTAGAAGGAAGAATCGGTGAGTGGTTTGATAAAAGGTGAATGTGATGAAGAAGAAGGTGGGGTAATGGGTAAAAAAGGGAAAAAGGTCCACTCGGGTAATCTAGGTAATGGGTTAGGGTCAAAGGTAGTAATAGTCAAATGCACACACATATATAAATTATAGCACAGTACAAGTGAAGAGCAAGCAAACTCTACATTGTCTAATGTCGATAGGTTTATCCAAACAAGGTTGAAGTGATTCTGGTATCCAAGGTATAGGATATGGTCAAGAAACACGATGCAGGTCAGGTGCAGGAACATTTAGGTGTGTTCTAGTACACCAAAGGTTGGGTCAGGATAAACGGTCATGACAAGAGGAAAAGTAAGGTCAGGATGATAATCAACACAGTAATAACATGCCGCAAGGTATAGTGAACACATGAGGTCAAAGATCACTAGCGATGGTCCAAGTCCAAATATCTAGGTCACGACACAAGTAAGGCCAAGGTATGGGTAAAATAACGAGTCCTTAAATGAGGACGAGGTGAGGTGGTAAAGGATAAGGTCAAGAAGGTCAAGTGGTGTGGCCAAGTGAGGTGAGTGTAGGATAAAAAGGGATTTAGGGAAAAAATTGGGGGTAGGGGGTAGGGTAAAAGGTTAAGCAGGGAAAAAAGAGTGATGGGCAAGGTAATAGGGTGAAATTATGGGCAATGTGGAAGAGAGGGTGACCGATGCCGGTCATGGCTAACCGATGCCGATATAGGGTAACGACCATGGTAAGTAAGGTAGGCACGCGAACGATGTTGGTGAAGGTAAAACCGGTGTCGGTTAGGTCGGATGTTAGAAAAAGAAAAATTCCACATTTTTCAGAATCATTTGTCTCATGCAAAATAGAGGAAAATGACACGAGAGAGAGGGAAAGTTGGAAAGTGAGAGAGAGAGAGACTGGGGACTGAGTTGGTGAGCCACATGTAAGCCACATGGAGAGCGGGTCCACGAGATTAGATTGGTTGATTTTATTGGTTGGAGGTGAGGTGATAGATTGGTGATGGCAGAGGCCGGAGAGGGATCGGGTGGGCCACCGGTGTAGCGGCTAGATGTGCCACCATGGCGACGACAGTGTGATGAGGTAAGCATCAAACCCTTTCTGTGTTTTGTGAGATAGAGTAGGTGAGAGGTCGGGTGGTGAAAAATTGGGTTTGGGGGAAAATGAAATTTGAAATGTGGGAGGGTGAATTGGGTAGAAGGAGCGGGGAGAGAGGTAAGTGGGTGAATAGGGGTGGGATGGGGTTGAGGGGAAGTGTAGGTGAGAATGGGTGGGTAGAAGAGAATCAGGAGAGGAATTTTTTTGAGAGGGTAGGGTTTGGGGGTCGCGGATTTCACCGCGACAGTGACCGGCATCGCATCGATCGGCGTTATCCGGCAGGCGTTGGTAGGGTCAAACCGGTATCGGTCATGAAACAGGTGACCGATGCGGTTTAGGGGTGACCAGGGTCGGTTAGAGATAACTAGAAACTGGTTGGGTTTTGGAGAAAAAGGGGCCGAAAGGGCCCTAGGTCGAGTGGGTGAGATAGGGAAGGGTAGAATAGGGTGTGTTGGTGAAAAACCTAGTGTAGGTAGGGGGTAAAATGGGTATGGGGAAATGATAGTGGGTGAGGGGGGGGAGATAGAAATGTGATAGGAAGGTAGGTTGGGAAGAAAGAAAGAGGTGAGATAATGGGTATAGGTGAGGTGTGAGGGTGAGTGTGGGTATGATGAAGGTAGATTAATTTGATGTTTGTGTTGGATGCAGGGAGAGATCATAGGGTACCACCCCTGCTCTTGAGAGTGCGAGGCACAACGAAAGTTGAGGAGTGGTGGCACGTGGAGGAGGTGGGCTTGATTAGGGTCCAATGCTATCAACATGCGATCCCAGCATCCGAGTCGATGGTAACCCTCATCGATAGATGGGATTCAACGACCAACACGTTCCACCTACCGATGGGTGAGATGACAGTCACCCTGGAGGACGTGTTTAGGATCCTACAGTTACCGATACTGGGGATGCAGGTGTACTCGATCTCCTTCGAGGCCTCGAGGATTTGATGTTGATAGTTTTGGGGAGGAAATGGTAGACATGATGTTCCATAGTGCCATCTTGAGTTATGGGGGATGTACCTAGCCCATCCAGAGGAGACGAGGCTAGTTGTTTTATTGATGGAGGCGTGTGTGCTATTTCACACTACCGGATGCAAAGGGTGGGAGATTTCCCCACTCCCTAATGGGGGTTTTACATGACATGGTGATGGATCGGACCTGCTTTTCCTGGGTGCCAGCATTCCCGGTGTAGTTATACAAGAGAGCTGTGGTCGTATGGGGCTCCGCAGTCTATCCTTATGTTGCTTTTTTTACTACACTGTTGGGCCTATGAGCACATAGTTTGTGTGCGGCTAGTGGGTATGCCCCGAGAAGATGCATTTCTACCGAGATTGGTTTAGGTGGGGTACAGGTGATGGGTGCCCGTGATTGGAGAGCATCGATCAGACAAGGCTACACATGATGTAGTGTATTACAGGCGTCTATTGGAGGGGTTGTCCAGGGTGGACATCATATGGAGACCGTATGTGGGTTATCCCTCATATAGATGGATGCATGATGAGCTAGATGGCCTCAGCTGCTGAGATGGATAGAGGGTGTCACATGTCGGAGCACGAGATGATCCCCGGTCAACGAGGTTAGATGGTATTTTGGGATACTACAAGACATACCTCCACCCTTCCCACAATACAAGAGAGATGACATGGAGAGGCCATTACCTCTACCATAGCCGACAATGCCTACAGGGTAGGAGGAGTAGGTGATAGACCGGTGGATCGATGATGCTAGGAGTGAGATAGATATAGATAGTGGTGGGCAGCTCATTTACGAGTAGTACCACCCAAGCCAGGGCAACCGGATTTAACCACTATCACGGTGCAGAGAGATGCCCTACAGGGTAGGTGGCGACCCTAATTACCCATTTCGGGATGGTGCAGGGGCAGTTAGCTAGTTTCGAGGTAGAGGTGGCTGAGTTGCATGCACAGGTGGCCAGTCTTCAAGCCTAGATGGCCTAGGGTGGAGATGGGGATGGTGATGATGGTCAGTGGCCGCCCTACAAGCACAGGTTATAGGGTTACAAGGCGATTAGCCATGGCACAAGCATATATGTGGGCCTTACAAGCCCAAATACGAGAACAAGGGTAGGGTCGATGACACCACCACATGCACCGGGACAGGTCCGGTTCATGGGGGTGGGATAGGGTCCCACGGTGGCAAGTATAGGGTCGAGGCCGATGGGACCACCACATGCATACCATATCTATCTAGTTGCGGGAGGCGAGAGATGAGGCCCGGTATTATCAAGACTAGTTGACGGCGGTAGGGATAGATTGTCTATCGTATGCTAAGTACAGGGCACAACAAGCCTCTAGTGAGAGGACCCAGTCATGCACCCATAGTGTGGAGAGCATAGGGGCCATTGAGCCCCGAGACATGGTTAGGGTGAGGTCACTAGTTCATGGAGGCCAACTCTAGTTGTATGTACCAGCAAGGACCTAGCCACCACCTATGATGGGTGGGGAGATGTTAGCAGGTCGTTAGACAGGAGCCGAGGAGGCAGAGGGGACAAGGTGAGATGGATATGGAGGATGTCCACCGAGATGATGCCTGATATATGGCTCTCAATTTTGATGTAGTTTTGATTTTTGATATATATCCGCGAGTTTTTTTTATACTTTTGATCGTCTGTGTGTTGAAGAGAGAGGATTTTATACTTTTGATCATATACCAGCCTACGTGCCGAAGAGAGAGTTGAGGATTTTTCATATATGAGAGTTTTGCGAAGAGAGATACATTTTGATATTGTGTGTATATTTGATATTCATGTATATTGTATGGACATCTAGATTTATATGATGAGATGGATGATTTGATGATGATGCTTTGATGTTGATAGACTGTGATTGTTTATGCATAGATGGATGAGTGATAGGTGTGTTAGGCATGGTTGAGTCAGGTTGGTGTTAGGCATGATGGAGTCAGGTCATAGGCATGTCATGGTTGAGTCAAAGGTTGGTGTTAGGCATGATGGAGTCAGGTCATAGGCATGGTTGAGTCAGGTTGGTGTTAGGCATGATGGAGTCAGGTCATAGGCATGGTTGAGTCAGGTTGGTGTTAGGCATGATGGAGTCAGGTCATAGGCATGGTGGAGTCAGGTTGGTGTTAGGCATGATGGAGTCAAATCATAGGCGTGGTTGAGTTAATTTCTCAGGTTTTTGATATGATGGGAAAGAAATGATGATGAATGCATATGTTTGGGTTTAATTTGTGCTATGTATGGTAACATGGATCATGTTGGTATGATCGCATGTAATGTAGGATTGTGGTAAATGTGATGTATTAGTTTCCATTATTTGATGATAAATTGGAAACTAACTAGAGTAGAATGTGACTGGAACAGGTAGCAAATGGTGAGAGGTGAATGGGTGTGAATGGGAAAAGGTAAGGAAGGTGGTGACGATGATGGTCGAGCTAACCTCCAAGGGCCCCATGCCCTCGGAGTGCTGCCTACATAGCCCCGGTGAAAAGGGGCCTCAGACCGATGTAGTTCTCCCATAAGCTAGGGAAGAATATGAGGAGGTATGAGAATGAGTTGGTAGGTTTTAGGCATGATTTGGGTTTAGGTCTCATTAGGTGTGGGTGAGTTATGGGCAACTTGGTATAGGTGATTTTGATTATGGTAGAAGAAGAAGATTACCCAAAGGTAATCTTCGAGGACCAAGTCCTGTATAAGGTAATCAATACATAATAAAGAAGGTTAAAAGATAAGAGGGGGCAAGAAAGCCACCTGATTGGTGAGGATCATAACTGGTGGACCATACCGTAGGTAGGCTAGTGAACATAAGACCCTAAAGACTTTGCATGAGTGATTATCCTAAAGGTGAATAATAGTCACATGATCACCAAATGTCATGGTTCCAAGAGGTCCCTTTGAGGTGGTAGGAAATGGAGATGTGAATGGTGAGAGGGTGAAAATTGGTAGTGGACATGGTAGTAGGTATCATGCCTTTTGGCAAGAGATCCAAGGTCACAATGGGCAAGTCCATGACTAAAAGGCTTTTCTATTTTGACTGATATTTGAGATAGACTGATCGATGTGGGAAGTCTATATGGGATGAGGAAATTAACTCCTTGAGGTCTTCGTGAAGCTGATCGATGCGGGAAGCTTCAGATTATTTCTCTTTTTTTTTTGAAAGAGCTTTATATAGTTGTCCTTGAGGGAGTAGTCTATTTATAGTAGTGATTGTAGAGAGAAAGATGTCATTTTGAGGGAGTCATATTTTTATTAGGAATTTTGACTCAAGGAGTTGGATCCCATGTGAGGGCTTTTCAATCATGGATAGAGACCAAGGTGAAGAATAGGATTCTTGTTCAGAAAGCAAGGTAAAATGATCATGGGATCTCATCTAAAACATAGATGAAAAGTATCCATGAGAATCATGTTATGTGCAGCACCGTGGTACACATATTTAAGAGAAGATAAAAAAGTGATGGGTATGCACATGATTCTTATTTAATCATTGGTGATGGCATAGGAAGTGGATAGCGCTCAAGGGATGAGCATGGAAAGAGGAAAAAGGTGAGGTAGGACTAAAAGTCAACAATAGAATGGTCAAAGATGCAAGGCATTAAGGGGCTCAGGTTCAAGTTTACCATCGAGTGAAGATAAACGATAAGCACCTGATCCATAAGTATGGGTCATGATGTATAGTCCAAGCCAATTAGGAGAAAATTTTCCCGTTTACATTTTTTTTCGCTTTGGTTACATGTTGATTTTCTTTCAAGACAAGGTCACCGACTTGGAAGGTTCATTCATGGACACGTTTATCATAGGCACATTTGATACATTTTTGGTAAACTTGAAGGTGGTCAAGAGCGTTAAGATGACATTCGTCTAATAACTCAAGTTGTGTTAAATGGTCCTGATAGAAAGTCTTCATCATTGAGCATGTCATGAAGAGAAATGTAGAGTGAGGGAATCTAGACTTTGAGAGGTAGAACAACCTCTATACCATAGACCAAAGAAAAAGGTGTAGTGGTAGTGGAAGTGCGAATACTAGTGTGGTATGCCCAGAGCAAAAGGAATGTGTGTATGCCAGTCCTTCCCAGTATCGTTAACCACTTTCATGAGAATTTTGTTCAAGGTTTTATTAGTGGATTCAGCTTGGCCATTGGTTTTGGGTAATAAGGTGACGAGAAACTTAGTTGAATGCCAAAGGCATCGTAAAGTTTTTGCAATGTTTTATTTTTAATTGTTTTCCATTATCAGTGATGAGGTGATGAGGAACACCAAAGTGAAAAATGATGTGATGATTGATGAACTCACATATTTTCTCGATTTCATGGAGATGAGTGGTATGGCTTCAACCCATTTTGTGTAGTATTCGGTAGCGGTGATGATCCATTGATGGCGTTGGGAAGAATGGGGATTGATCTCTCCGACAAGATCCAAACCCCATTGAGAAAGGGCCAAAGGTCACGGGTGACCTGTAAGGCATGATTGGGTGTATGATGAAGGTTGGCATGTTGTTGGAATTTTACACAATGCTTGACATAATCACAACAATCATGGTTAAGGTTCGGCCAGTAATAGCCTAGGCGAAGAATATGCTTAGCAACAAAGTGAGGCCACTGAAGTGACCTCCACATATGCCATCATGAACTTCCTTGATGGTATAAGGGATTTTAGAACTCGTAAGGCATCACAAGAGAATACCATCAAATCCATGCTTATAAAGGAGGCCACCCATGATGATGTAATGAGAGACCTTTTTGAGGAAGGTGCACGTTGTCCATTACGAGTGAGATCAGGAGGTAAGACAGAGAGAGAAAGATAGTCAGAGTATTGTTTATACCAAAGGTCAATTGGGTCAAAGCAGCGGTTCCGATAGAGTAAACATCGTGAGGTAAATAAGAGGATGATTGGAGTCATTGTATGGTGACAAAGATTTTAGAATCGGGTGAAGTGGGGATTTGAGAAGCAAGCCAGGCCATGGTATCTGCAAATTTGTTGGTTGAACGGGGGATGGTTTAAAGGTTATAGCGGTCAAAGGTGGTCAAGAGTATGTCTACGTGATGTTTATACTTTTGAAGTGTCTCATTACAACATTGGTATACACCATTGACTTGGTTTATGACCAATTGGGAATCACCAAAGATGTCGATGGATTTGACATCTAAGGCATAGGCAGCTTGGAGACCTAATACGAGCGCTTTGTATTCAGCAATATTGTTTGTACAATCAAAATCTAGTTTGAAAGACAAAGGCATAGGTTCACCATCAATCGGAATGAGGATAACACCAGCCCCACCCCCATGCTGACACTTGGAACCATCAAAGAAGAGTTTCATTTGGTAAGCGGGTTCATCCAAGGAAAGGGTAGCGATTGACTCATCAAGAAAGTCAAAGTTAGAGGGTTGGGCCCCGATCAACCAATTGGGCGATAGCCTGGCCCTTGATGGACTTTTGATGAATGAATTCGAGGTCGAGGTTAGCCAGAAGCATAAGCCAGAATGCGGAACATTGATTTTGGTAAGGTTTGGCATACATGAAGTGAAAGGGATCGGTGTTGGTCACAACATAGGTTTTGTGGTTGAGTACGTAATAAAGGAGTTTTGTGGCAACAAAAACTAAGGCTAAGAAAAGTTTTTTTGGCATGGGTATATCAGGTTTCGTAGTCCAAAAGAGTATGGCTTTGTAGTAAACGCCTGCTCCTATGTTGTTCATCGCGATGAGCGAGCATGGCCCCAAGGAGTGGTCGGTAGCTGAGATGTATAGGTAGAAAGGTTGATCATCTTTAGGTGGAATGAGCACGGGTGGTTGAAGAAGGTATCATTTTAAGGCCTCAAAAGCTTTGTGGCAGTCATCATCCCATTTAAAGGAGACATCCTTCTTGAGCAAATGATGGAATGGTTGACACCAATCAGACAATTGTGAAATGAAATGTCAAATAGACTGCAAACTTACCTTACAGGCTACGGAGTTTCCTAAGGTTAGTGGGTGGAGGCATTTCAAGAATGGCCTTGACTTTAGCAGGGTCAACTTCTATACCATGTAAGGAAATGATAAATCCCAGGAGCTTTCCTAGAGAGAACCGTGAAGACACACTTCTTGGGTTGAAGGTGAATGTAATATTTAATAAGGCGGTCAAAGATGGTTTTTAGGATGGTGAGGTGCTTGGAGCGGCGTTTAGATTTGGCTAGGAGATCATCCATGTAATCTTCCAATATACGATGCATGATGTCATGGAAGATATAAGTCATAGCCGCTGATATGTGGCACCAGTGTTTTTAAGGCCAAAAGGCATGACTCGATAGTAGAAGGTCCCCAAGGGGTGATGAATGTGGTTTTGTGTTGATCTATTGGGGAAAGTAAGATTTGGTTATAACCCGAGAAGCCATCCATGAGTGATAGCATCTCGTGACTAGTGGTAAGGTCAACTAGCTAGTCAATACCTAGGTAGAGGAAAGTCATCTTTTGGGCAAGCTAGATTGAGGTCACGAAAATCCATGCAAATGTGGAGTCCCCTCTCACCTTAGTGACATAGGGACAATGTTAGAAATCCAACGAGGATAATTAATGGGTAAGATGAAGGAAATGGAAAGAAGGCATTGAAGTTCTTCTTTGACGAGAAGAGCAATGTGAGGGTGCATTTTCCTCAACTTTTGTTTGACGGGTTTGGCATCGGGAATGGTTACGATATTGTGGACTACTATGGTGGGGTCAATACCAGGCATGTCTGCATAAGACCAAGAAAAAGCATGGTCATGATCTTTGAGAAAAGAAGTGATGGCTTCCTATTCAGCAACATCTAAAGATTGGTCAATCTTTAAGATGTGCGGGTCATCCTGAGTATGAATGTTGATTTTGATAGTCGATTCATTCAACATGGTTTGCATCTCATATGGTAACAACCGATGAATATATGAGTCTTCTGCACCAAGGTAGGTGAGTATAGATTCATCATCCTGACATTGAACGACGTTGATGGAAGGTGTATCATCATCGATCATTTCAAGATACAAGAAGGGAAGAGAGGAGGGAGCCTCACCCTTGCGTTGATAAGTCAGAGGCCCCAAGGAGATGGTGTTTATGAAAAAAAAAAATTAGGAGGAATGGATTCTGGATCCATCGACTCCGTTAGTGAAGGTGGTGATGGTGGTGAAGAAGGTGGAGAAGGGTTGATGTCCTCGATGAGTTCAATACGAGCCTTCTTGGTAGGTGGTTCAACAAAGTTGATACCACTACGGTCATTATGTTTGTGAGTAGTACATGGAATAACAATATGGTGACCTTGCTCATAAAATCCAAAACTAAAACCCTTCCATGCACATCGTGTACAGGAAGGTGTGGGCGAAATGGAAATTGGTGAGTGACTGGAGGTCGGTGGAAAATGGGCGGGTTTGTGATGGTGGTTTAGGTGTGTAAGTTGTAGTATCAAGTCCCCCATATGTGAGATTGGTATGAAGGTGAGGAGGACCATAAAGGAGGCGTTCTCCTATGTGGTGATCATAGTGAGGGTGTTGGTGAAGACTTTCATACTCTTGTGGAGTAAGGAATGTGTTGACACTATATAGGTGATACTCCCCAGAGTGAGGCATTGAAAAATGCCTTCCAAGGGATCGGTGGTTGGTATGTGGGTAGCTGGAATAGATGACGTGTTAGAGGTCGGATTGGGGGTGGAGCTAACAAATTAGGTGGCCGATGGTTTAGCTGTGGAGGTTGTGGCAGTGGTAGGAATGGAGGATGTAGGTGAGGTTAAGGTAGCGGCTGCACTGGTGAGGGGAGGTGTAGGTGACGTGGTAGTGGTTGTGGAGGTAGATGCTTTGATGGGTATGAGCACATCATTGGGTCAGTAAAGCATGTTGCAAGTTTTAAAAGGTGATGGGTCAGCTGGAATGGTATAGGTGTGTCCTTCATGCTCGAACTTCACACAACGATGCAAAGTGGAAGGGACACAACCCATGACATGAATCTAGGGTCTGCCAAGCAACATGTTATATTGAAATTCCCCCTCCAAGATATAAAATAACTCTAGAACAAGTGTGGGGGCCCACGCGAATGTGGAGGATGACGAGTGCCTAATGTAGAGGTGATAGCGTCATTGAATGAACGCAACATGACAAGATGTTTATGCATGCAATTGTCAGGTATGCGCATTTGAGTGAATGCATGGGATGAAATGATATTAATGCTAGTACCCCCATCAATCATTACACGTCATACATGTATATCATGATGTGGATAGAGATGAAGAGAGTTGGGTTTTGTCATCTGTTTGATGCGTGCGATCTCTTCCTATGAGAAGCTAAGTGAGGCTACTTGGTGAGTAGGTTGAGGTGTGGATAAAGGTGGTAATTTGGTGAGAGAGGCTACATGATGGGGTGTGATAATAGAGGCTACGGGTGTAGGGTCATTGGGTAAAACCTCAATAGATTACAGGACCTCCATGAGAGCTTGACGATGGGATTCTGAGGTTTAGATGAGGTCATATAAGGAAATTTTGAGGGGGGGTTGGTGTAGTTGTTTGATCATCGTGCGAGTGTGTGACCCCATTAGAAATAGGATATGTGGGGCCACGGATAGTGATTTTAGGTGTGGGTGTAGATGGTATGTTAGGTATAGGATTGGTTGGTGAGTCAGTTACCTTTTCCTTGCCTTTTTCCTTCTGAGCATGGGTAGCAACGTGGATCATGTTGATCTAAGGTGGGAGGTAGATGAGGTAGGTGAGCCATGGAAGGTATGGTGACATGAAGGGCAAAACCCAATGGTGGAAGGAACCTTGTGATATGAGCTAGGCACATCGGCATTTGGGTGGAGGTTTGGCGAGGTCATTGATGCAAACCATGTTAATTTCAAACCTTGGGGTGGCTCTAGGAGTTGTGGAGGTCTCGGTCATTGAGTAGGAAGTGAGGGAAGAGTTGTGGGAATGGGTGTTGGTGAAATGGGGTCTTCATCAAGAAGGTCATCATCGTCAAAGTTTTCTTTGGGAGGGCACAACTGGATAAGAATGTTTTTCAAAGCCTTATAGTTCTCTACATCGTGTCCTAGCACACGATGGTAGGCACAAATTTTGGTGTCATCAAACCCCTTTGGTTTGGGCTTGAGAGGGTCATAAGGTTTGAGAGGTGGTAATGTGATGATGAAGTTTCAAGGAGGTTGGTTAAAATTTTAGCATAGGACCCTACTAGTGGATCGCAATGGGAAGTGAAAGTGGGTTTGGGCATAGGTGTGACTAATTGTTGAGGAAGCAGTCTTTACACGAGGGGGAGTAGGTCGAGCTATGGTTTTAGGTGTTAGTGTGATCTTAGGCATTGGTCGTGTTTGTTTGGGTAGGGGTATGGTAGATGAACTGGAAAGAGAGTGTGTGGTTGTTTTGACTACCTTATTGGAGGGTAGCAGATTTTTTCCTTAGGTTGCACCTTCTTGGGTAAAGGTGATATGAGCACATGAGATCTAGAGGAAAGGTGGATGGTGGAAGAGGGCGTGTTACCCATGGGGATAATGGAGGTGCTGTGAAGGTAGATGGTGTAGGTCGTGTCGGAGGTGTGAGGGAAAGAGACTGAAGTGTCATGGGTAGTGAAGGGGTGATCGATGGTATTAGAGGCATGGGTGGTAAAGATGTTGCAAATGTGGGTGGAAGTCGTGGCGGGAACTTAGGTATGTTTGAGGTTTGCAATGGTGGAATGGGTTGCTGCATTTTTAGTTTACCAGTGGGTGGAGGTTTCTTACCCGTGTTAGAAGGATGAGGTCCTAAGATAGACGAAGAGGGTGAAGGTGAGGAAGGTGTGATCGGTGAGCTTAGAGTATGAGATTTATAGGGTTGGCTCTTCTGTTTGGGTGTCGGAGTAGGTTTGGTATTGGCCTTGGAGGATGTATCTAAATCTAATTTGATGGGTGGATGAGTAAGGTTGGCGGTTGGGATGACCCCTAAGGTAGTGTTGGGTTTAGGCGAAGAAGATGATGTAAGTGTAGGCTTGGGTGTAGATGCGTGTTGGGTTATGGGTAGGGGTGTGGTTTGAGCCATGAGGGGTATTGTGGAAGAAGTTGTGATAGAGGTGGTTGTGCTTGGTTTAATTGGCTGAAATATTTTTGGGTAGATAGTGGAAGTGTCAGCAAGTGACATTTGCATTTGTGTTGAGGCAAGAAGTAGAAGACACCCCCAAAGTAAGGATCTATCCACATAATCTAAGTGATTGGCTAAGCATGAGAATGACACGTCTGTAGGTGAGGTTGATGAGGACCTAATGGCAATTCCCATAAAATTTTTCTTAGAGACGGGAATTTGCTAGCTTTGGCTTCCGTGGGTAAGAGAGCCAAAATTAAGTCTGCAAGATCTTGGGTAGCTAATGGAGAATGATCACCTAGAGGCAAAGGTATCTCTATTGGATCCTTGATAGGTGGAAGAGAAAATGGGTGCTCCTTTGTAGGTGGAGGAGATGATGGGTGCTCCTCTGTAGGTGGAGGAGATGACGGGTGCTCCTTTGTGGGTGGAGGAGATGATGGGTGCTCTCTCGTGGGTGGAGGAGATAAAGAAGTATCCTGCATGGAATAAAAAGTATTGTGGTGACGGTTCCCGAGTGGAGAAGCCAAAGGTGAAATAGTCTTGATATTAACGAAGGCTCCTCCATGGGTGAGGAAGGAGGTGAAAGGTGTCCTCTCATGGGTGGAGGAATAGGTGAGGCGGATTCAAGTGCAGGTGGAGGACTTTGGCTAGGATTTCCTCGATGGAAGGAATATGAGGTAATTGGCAGCAACGGGTGTATTGCTGAAAATAACATGGACCTCGTAGGTATGGCTATCATGAGTTGAGGTTTCTCTGGTTTGATTAGAAGAAGGGGCATGATTAGGAAAAGGTTTCTTGAAGATGTTTAGGTTTTGATTGGTAGGTGTGTTAGGATTATCCAAGGTTAACTTGCCTTTCTCAAGCATTTCTTGGATAAAGTTTTAGAAAGTGATGCAATTTCCGTCACTATGACCCTTTACTCAATGATAATTACAGAAATCATGCTCTTTATACCATGCGGGTGTGGGGCAAGCAAGGTCAAAACTAGTGTGTGGTTTCACGGGAGGAAGGGTGATGGCCCCAACTTTGATGAGCTTCTCTAAGACAGAAGAATAAGGTTCCCAATTGGGGTATATTTCCGTTGTTCCCGTCTAGAATTGAAAATTCTGAACGGGTGAGAGATTAGATGAGGGGCTAGCTTTGATTTGATGGATGAGATGGGGCGGCTTTAAGCACCGCGTTAGCGTTAGCGAATCCTATGGTTTTAAAGAATAAGAGGTATCATTTGACTTGAATGTTGAGTTCTTATTGCGTAATTGGATTTTCTTCTCTTCAATAGCCCGAATCTCAAGCTTTCTGCCATGGTGAATGCTTCGTTGAAGGTTTGAAAGGTTTGGACCTGCGAGTCGGTGAGATATGCCTAGCACAAGCCCACGTGAAGAGTTTGATGAGTTTGGTTTGTGGTAGTTGGAATGTGATTTGATTGATCAGGCTAAGCCAACGAGCAAAAAAATCGTAATGGATTCATCATCATACTAACACGTATAGTAGAGGTCAATCATGGTAACCTTCTTAACGATATTAATGGAGAAGTGATCCAAGAAGGATTGGACTACCTGATTAAATGAGAATATAGAGTTTCTAGGTAACCCACTATACCAATCTAACATGGGTCCAAAGACATGGGAAAGGTCCTCAGAGACATGGGCGGGAGATAACACATGTGTTTGAAAGTCCTGCAAATGTTGTTGTGGGTCTTCTTTGCTATTGAAACGGTTGAATTTAGGCATTTCCCAATGCAAGGGATATGGACGGATAGGAATGGATGGGTGTATAGGCTCATTACAAATATCATCATAGGTGAGAGTGTTGCGGGAGCTAGAAACTGATGCTTCCAATGTCTGCATCTTGTCCATCATTAACTTGATTAGGTCGTTGGTAGGTTGTGATGGATGGGTGACTCTTGTAGCATAAGAGGGTTGGTGTTGGGCATATAACGGGGGTGGCATTCCAGTATATGGTGCTTCCATATAGGTAGATTGAGAAGAAGGTAGTGAAATAGGGGTACGTACCCAGAGTGAATAATAGATGAAAACAAGAGGTTATTGATAGTACGTATATGGAGGTGGAAGGGTCATTGTGACCCTAGTGGCAATAGGGGCTAAAGAATGCGGAATAGAAAGGACAATGTTTTGAAAATGGGTAGGGGTCACCGACACCTTTGGTGGTAGTGTAGCTACGGGTATATGTGAGATAATAGGCGCGAGATGAGGTTGTGTTCTAGGTGGTTGGCGAAGGTATAGTGGATGTGGCGGGTACAACGGATGTAGCAGATGCGGTAGTCATAACAAGTATAGGGCCTAGCTGTGAAACAACTAGGGGTAAAGTAGATGCGGGTAGTACGGAGCTAGATGGGGCTGACGTAGGAGTGGGAACGAGAGTCGGGGGGATAGATACGGGCATGTCATATATCAACTGACCCGAGGCATCTCGAGTGGACGAGTGGGAAAGGTAAAATCAAAGGCAAACAGGATTTTGTCAAGGATTCATGTGAACTCCTCATCTCCGGTGGTAATAGAGATAGGTTGGATAGGTTCCATGGCTGGTGATAAAATGGAAGGTGGTGAAGGGCTAGGTGGGAGTGGTTTGACAAGCGGCATAGAATATGAGGGCGTTTGCTTGGCCGGTCAAGCACCATGTGAACATGTATTGATAAGGTTGGACTGCTTTTATGTAGATGACACATAAATACAACAGAAAATAGGAGAGACAGGCGGTAGTAGGTGGATTGGGGTTAAAATTTCAGCTAGAAAATGACACAAGCTAACCGATGCCGGTTAGGTTAAACCAACGCCGGTCACATGTAATCACGCTTGGCCACCATCAAAAGTGGACGATTGATGAAAAGAAAGGTATAAGGACAAATTTGCTAGGTATGTAAAATGCTGATGAGACTTACCAGGTTAATGGATATGATAAGAGTGACAAAGACTCTAAATAGCTAAAGAAGTGGAATAGATGTCCTTTTGGGTAGGTTAACCAAAAGAACAAGTGAACTGACGTCGGTTGGGTAAAACCGATGACGATCAGAGGGTAACCAATGTTAGTCACTAGACCAACACCGGTTATTGTGAAATTGAAACAACGATGAAGAAAATGTGTTTGTGAGTTAAAATTTGATGTGGAATCAAACCAGAAATTGAGAATGATAAGAATATGGTCTAGGCACACTCAGAGTGATAAGAAGCGTGGCAAGGGGAAATAATAAAAATGAAGAACATGACCTCTCACCTCAAAATGCAAGCCAAGCAGAAACACTTAGAAAAACATGATCCTAAGAGTGCTTTTTCTATTATGTTTGTTTAGCTTATGTTATTTAAGGACTGACTCATGAACTGTAACATAGATTTTTTTGGTGAGGATGGCTTCCTACAAAGAATGAGATCTACAAGGAGAGGTTTCAGGTATGTTATGGCAGGGGCAGGCCATCCTCTAATGGGGTACTAGACAGAGATAACCAACGGGATGCCCACTGTGCCGTGATCGTGTGATCACCTACAACTTCTTCCAGGTGAGATGTTATTTAAGAATGTGTATATATTTTAAATTAGTTATGTTTAGGTAAGACTCAGAGAGAGAAAAAGAAAGGAAGTGCTTTTCTATGATTCGTTTGTCAACCATCATTTGGGAATGACTTCCAAAGATATAGGTTGCCCTCAATTAATGTGAGCTAATGCAGAAAAGCAGAATGAAATGAAATGATTTTTAAACGCAAATCGAAATGTAGAATTCGATGCCACAAATAGATGAATAGGAGAAGGGATGCTCTTTCACTAATGTGATACTAATGAAAGGGAAGACATGTTAGTTTTAAGCACCAAAATAAGATTTCTTTTAGACAATAGAAGAGAAGAAGGTTCCAGGGGAGAAAGTTTTAATGTAAGAACTTTTAGAAAAGAAACAAACATACAACATTTTCTCCTAGAAATGAAAGAATGCAAAGAACCCCAAATGGGTCCCACTAGGCGTGCCAAAATGTTTCACCTGATTGTAGATGCTTTCTTCAAATGTTGACAAAACAGATAAGGGTAAAGGGCTAGGAGGAATACCTGTTAAGATGTTGTTTGTAGGTTGTTGTGCACATATGAATTCTTGATCCACAGATTGATCGTGATAGCTTCCTTTTTTCTTGGAGGAACTACCTGAAATGGAACACAAGACCACCAAATAAAAGTTAAACAATATATGTAGTGGACTGCCTAGCGTGTGTTAGATCTGGGAAGTGTGATACTTCCAAGATGGCTGTCAATCCACTTTGTTTAAACTAACATAATGTTGATAACAACGGAAATCCTACTGTAGTTAAAATGATTTAGGTATCTCATTCGTCTACAATAAGCAAATTCATTCACAATAGGCTAAGCTATGATTGAATCTGAAGGTCAAGGTCACTATCAAGGTGTTGGTATTGGTCAAGGTAAGGTTCTAGGCGGTTTTGGGTATTTGGTGGAGGTTTAGAAACTTTGTTCTTGATTCTTGGTAAAAGACATAGAGACTGACATTGGTCTAGTATGACTAGTGTCGGTTTAGGTTAACCGGCAATGGTTGTGGGTAACCGGCATCGGTATGGTTGGGGTACAGGAAACTCAATAAAAACTTGGTTGGGTGATAGATTTGAGGCTAGATGAAAAGGAAGGGCAAAGGCAAGGTTTATGTGGATCCTGGATATGCATAGGAATGATTAAGATCCAGGTATGGGAAGTGCAAGGGTATGGATAAAAATATGGTCAAGTTTGCATGGAGGTAGATGATGGGGAATGAAAATGAGAGCAAAATATAATAACAGATGTAAAAGGATCTCCCAAATGATGAATAGATGAGTGTTGATTAACAAAACTTACTGTTTGTGCTGAGCTTGATGCATGGTTGGTAATAGTGGGTGATCAAATGGAATGACCATGGTGTAGTCTTTGGTGCTTCCCTGGATGCTCCCGTGAAGGAAAATGGTTGTGTGATTGCTTAGTGCACTGCGGTTATGGATGCTCTCGATGCATGTACGGATGCTAGTTCGCTTGCATGCAACTCGAGTTTCATCACTTGTTCTCGAAGATGTGATTATCTCTCATAAATGTGCCAACATCAAAATAAGGTTGTTTTGGGGTTAAATGGTAATCGACGGTGGTTCTACTTAACCGGCTGCAGTTTAGGATAATCGGCGTCGGTTAGGCGGGATTTCCTAGGATTATTAAACTAGGAAGACCCCTTTGAGTTTTCTGGGATCTTGTTTCGTTTTTACTCTGTGGATTAGCATGGAAGCTTCCTTCTAACGGGTGGGAATGTGGTTAGAGGAATGTAGGCATTGATTTTTAGGGTTTGGGTAGGTCTTAGTTAGTTATGGAAACTTACTAAGAATAGGTCTTATGGTGAGGTGGCTAGATGAGGTGGATATGTGGGAATTATCCCAATTAGGATATTTAAATAATAAATATTTTGAGGATAATGAATTAATTTAATTTAATTAATATTAGAGTGGGATGAAAGGGGCCATGGTTAGGTAAATGTGTTCAAGTTATTTATTCGATGAGGGCCAAGGGGAGTGTGACCTAATTTTAGTGTCTACACCCTTACAAAGTTCTTCATGGCCTTACGAGATTAAGATTGTGTGTCATGAAATGTGCTAATAGGATTGTGGAATTTGGGGGCATATTCCATAATTTGCAAGCAAAACAAAAATGCGAGTGCCAATCCAATAAAGAGTTGGCACCCTATATATATATATAGATATGCCCCCCCGATCTTATCTTCTCCCCTATATAGAGAAGGGGGGCCCTATAGAGAGAACTCCCTATAGATATGGCCCTCGATCTACCACCCCTATATAATCGATCCCCCTCTCTATAGATATTATCTATGGGGCACCATATATAGATAGGTAGGGGGTGCCGACTCTATAGCATTCGCCACCGCCTTCCATATATCTATGTAGGGTCACCCTAATATCTCGCATCAATTTCAATTGTTGTTTTCCATTGAATCTCATGGACCCTAATATTGACTTGAATCCCCTAGTCGAACCCCATATCCGAACCCACACATACTCAAGATTCGGATTTCCGGGAAGGTCGAGGTATCGAACTATGGCATCTATTCCCTAGTTGTGGATCGGGAAGAAGACTCGGTCTAGTGTTGGTAGAGCAAGGAAGAATGCATCCCATATTGATAGGGATTCAAAGTGAATGGGGTATTGATTGGTATTCGGGGGCAATAGTACGAGAAAACAACCTTTTCTAGCTAGGATTCAACAATACTATTGTGAATATCCTTAGGATTGTGATAGATAAGAATATAAGCAAATATTTGACACATTACGTAGTTTATGTTGATTCTCAATCACCTCTTGAGATACTCCAAGACATTATTTGTACAAGTTTGGAAATGGTTAAACTATTAATGGTTGGAATAAGTAAAAAAATAAAATATAGAATCTCTAGGTGGAATGAACTATATCAAAAATTATATAGATATGTTCTATATTATTATTATATATACGTCTTGTTTTATCTCAACATTTATCGTGGAACCCGGGAGAAGAAACAAGGGCATAAACTTGAACCAATCCAAGTTATATAGATGGGACTATTTCGAATAGCTTTTAGGGTTTCATTATCACAAAGATACGACTTCCATCTACACCGTTTTCATGGAAAAAATGGTGTCTATTAATAAAAATGGCAGGAAATAATAGTATGAATGAAATAACATGAACAAAATAGTACCGGAAGCGAACATGGTTACGATGGTGAGAGAACTTCTGTGAATCGGAGCGGAGCTTCTGCAAACTTCTCCTCTCTGCATTTTGTTTTAAGAAGCTTATGCGTGATTGTGCAAAATGCAATGGTGGAGATGGAGACGATGGAGAAGGAATGAAATGATGGGAGGTGGAGTTGGAGTCCTCACATGTTGGCAAGTCATTCGGCCATGTCCAACATGCTAGCTCACGTAAAACCGCATCACTTTTCGGTGACGATTTTCGGTGGCAACCATTTGGTGCAGGAAGTTTCGTGCCTAGTGGGTGCAACGGTTTTGGCATGTGGGGGTAGGATGTATGTATATATATGGGCTATCACATGGGGTGTATGGTGTATATAGGGGCTATTGCATGGGGATCATGTGATTGTCACACCAGATAACCTCCGGCTAGTTTTTTTCCCAAAGCATTGTGAAGTTATGTTTTGGACATTTTTTTAGAATTCAAATTTTCTTTGACCATTAGATTTGAATATTTATGCCTTCTAAACACTTCACATGATTTTTGAAACTCTAATTCAATCATTAAAAACCAATCTTTTTCCTAATCCTAATCGGAGTAAACAACCTTTTCTAGCTAGGATTCAACAATACTATGTGAATATCCTTAGGATTGTGATAGATAAGAATATAAGCGAATATTTGAAACCTTATGTAGTTTATGTTGATTCTCAATCACCTCTTGAGATACTCCAAGACATTATTTGTACAAGTTTGGAAACGGTTAAACTATTAATGGTTGAAATAGGTAAAAAAATATATATATAATCTCTAGGTAGAACGAACTATATCAAAAGTATATAGATATGTTCTAGATTATTATTATATATACATATTTTTATCTCAACATTTATCATGGAACCTCGAGAGAAGAAACAAGGGCATAAACTTGAACCAATCCATGTTATATAGATGGACCTGGTTGGAATAGCTTTTTAGGGTTTCATTGTCACAAAGATACAACTTCAATCTACACTGTTTTCATGGAAAAAATGGTGTCTATAATAAAAATGGCAGGACATAATAGTATGAATGAAATGACATGAACAAAATAGTACTCAAAGCGAACACGGTTCGATGGTGAGAGAACTGCGAACTTCTCCTCTGCATTTTGTTTTAAGGAGCTTATGCGTGATTGTGCAAATGCAATGGTGGAGATGGAGATGATGGATGAGGACTGAAATGATGGGAGGTGGAGTTGGATTCCTCCTAGGTTGGCAAGTCATCCAGCCATGTCCAACGTGCCGGCTCACGCGAAACCTCGTCTCTTTTTCGGCGACAATTTCCGGTGGTAACTATTTGGTGCAGGAAGTTTCGTGCCCGGTGGGCGTGCAACGATTTTGGCATGTGGGGGTAGGATGTATGTATATATATGGGCTATCGTATGGGGGTGTATGGTGTATATAGGGGCTATCTCATGGCGGTCATGTGATTCTATCACCGAGGATAGCCTCTAGCTAGTTTTGTTCCCAACACTTTGTGAAGTTATGTTTTGGACATTTTTTTAGAATTCAAATTTTCTTTGACCATTAGATTTGCATATTTATGCCTTCTAAACACTTCACATGATTTTTGAAACTCGATTCAATCATTAAAAACCAATCTTTTTCATAATCCTAATCGGAGTAAACAACCTTTTCTAGCTAGGATTCAACAATACTATTGTTAATATCCTTAGGGTTGTGATAGATAAGAAAAAAAGAGAATATTTGACACATTATTTTTATGCTGGTAAAAAATTACCTCTTGAGATGTTGCAAGACATTATTTCTCGAAGTTTGGAAACGGTTCAACTATTAATGGTTGAAATAGGTATAAAAATATAGAATCTCTAGGCGAAACGAACTATATCAAAAGTATATAGATATGTTCTAGATTATTATTATATATACATCTTGTTTTATCTCAACATTTATCATGGAACCTCGGGAGAAGAAACAAGGGCATAAACTTGAACCAATCCATATTATATAGATGGGACTAGTTGGAATAGCTTTTAGGGTTTCATTGTCACAAAGATACAACTTCAATCTACACTTTGTTTTCTTGGCAAAAATGGTGTCTATTAATAAAAATGGCAGGACATAATAGTATGAATGAAACAACATTAACAAAATAGCACACCGAAACGAACACGGTTTTGATGGTGAGAGAACCTGCGAATGCGGAGCGGAGCTTCGCAAACTTCTCCTCTGCATTTTGTTTTTAGGAGCTTATGCGTGATTATGCAAATGTAATGGTGGAGATGGAAACGATGGACAGGGGCGAAATGACGGGAGGTGGACTTGGAGTCCTCCTAGGTTGTGGCAAGTCATCGGCCATGTCCAACGTGTCGATTCATGTGAAACCTTGTCTCTTTTCGGCGATTTAGGTGGCAACTATTTGTCCTGGAAGTTTCGTGCCTAGTGGGCAAGCGTGCAACGGTTTTGGCATGTGGGGGTAGGATGTATGTATATATATGGGCTCTCTCATGGGGGTGTATGGTGTATATATGGGCTATCGCATGGGGGTCATGTGATCCTATCACCATGATAGCCTCTGGGTAGTTTTGTTCCCAGCATTGTGAAGTTATGTTTTGGACAATTTTTTTAGAATTCAAATTTTCTTTGACCATTAGATTTGCATATTTATGCCTTCTAAACACTTCACATGATTTTTGGAACTCGAGTCAATCATTAAAAACCAATCATTTTTTTCCTAATCCCAATCAAAGTAAATTTTAAACTTGCAAAAATAGGATTTTTTCGAGGATATATTTTTCACTTAGTTGATTCTTATAAGATCCCTTAGTTTGATATAATATTAAAAAAAAACACACACCAAGTATATGCAACAATTCATCTATTAGACAAATAAATGGAATGTAATATAGTTGGAACCATAAACTTTTCCATGCTACAAATCTATTTATATTTGAAATTCAATTTTATACTTTATTAATGTATAAAATGACAAAAATAATAATAATTTAAAAAAAAAAGATGTAGCCATAATCAACTAGACATCCTTAGCTATTCAAAACCCAAATTTTCTATAAAATAATTGATCTTAAGGAAAACAAATCCAAAACCAAATAAAATAGTAGAAATGTGGTGGGGAGAAATTAAAAAAAAAAAAAAAAAAACCAAAACAATATAAATATTATCTAAATCAAATTAATAATTGAGGGAAGAGGAGGGATAGACATGAAAAATGACCAAAAGAAGAAAAATATTACCTCAGAATCAAATTAATAATTGACAATTATGCTAGAACCATTTTTTCCCCTTTCTAATTTTGTTGTGTTGTGGTCCAGATTTCAACAAAGTAGCTAGGTACCACTTCACAAGCTGATATATACAAAAGGTAGGTTAGCCGCCACTTATAACTTGTACATTTCAACATACATTATATAATTACACAATCTTAGAAAGATTTGAAGGATGTAGTTATGACGCGTCTTTGGCGGACGTATTGTGAACAAATCAGGTCGTATTTATCTTTGACCGTTGGTTTTTTCTTCTACTTCTACAATTCGTTGGTTTTGTTACTGAAAGTACCGACCTACTTACAGCGATAAAAACCAGGCCAAAAAAGGAAAACCAGGGCGAGCGGTAAGATTAATTGGTGTAACCAGGCCGCGTACGGACACGCCGTGTGAGTCAGAGTTTTCTTCGGCCTCGCCTGAGTCTCTTTAAAATGGCTACGAGATTTGTTGAGTCGGTGCCGGGCGTCTTATGCTTCCGTTTTGGTAATGGAGAAGAAAGGAGCTTCTCTGGTAGTTGTTCAGTCTCAAAACAACATTGCGAGAGAGCAGGGAATGCGAGCACACATCCACCAAGGCGGGGAAATAAGATCAAAATGGCGGTTATTGTTTCTATTTTTCAGCGAGGAATGCTTTCGGCGAAGCTTCGGGCCATGGAGAAGAAAGAAACTTCTGTGGGACTGGATCACTCCCACACAAACACTGCCAGAGATCAGAGGAATTCGAGCAGACTTCCACCAATGCGGGTCAATAAGATCAAAAGAGCGGTCATTGCGTCTATTTTTCAGTCAGGAATGCTTTCCTGCAAGAATCATAAACACAATTGAAGCAATTTTGGGGGTAAAGATGGGGGTTTTACTGTTCCCCTGCTTCTTGTGATTATTGATATGATGTGGGTTGCTCCTGTTAATCTGATGGTTAGTTAAAGTCTGTAAGCTTTTTGTATGGATGTAAGCTCCTTTCTGTAAGCTTGTATTGGGTCCGGCTATTTTCCCGGCACTTGTAATTTTGTGCGGTTCTGTTATTTTAAGTGTAAGCGTCTCTGTTTGTTTTTTTTTCGTTCTGTTTGGCTTGTGGATTCTCTGCAGTGTTTTAAAACAGGAATGCATATTTGTTTTCAAATTAATAAGAAAATGGGGTTAAAGGAATGAGACACTGGACTCAGATCATAACAAGCTCATTTGTTTTCCAGTTAATCTGTAAATTGAACCGGATGATCACAGCACAGTAGCTCTGCAGGAGATTTAATTTAAGCCCTCGCCCTTGGTTTTGAGAATCTGTTATACCAGATCTCGGTTTTTCCATTCTCAAAATTTGGGATTTTTAAATTGATTTAATAGAGGTTGAAACTGTTATTTCAGATTTCGTTATCAATAAAACACGGTTTCCCCACCTCAAAATTCGAATTTGGTATTGATTTTCTGTGTTTTTGAGATGAGAGAAGGGTAAGGCATGCAAGGCTTTTTTATGTTATGAAGGAATAGGATGCAGTCTTATGAACAGGGCCATCAAAGTTTTCTGGATAGGGTTATTGAGAAAGTTTAGGTCTTTTCCACCCTGATGGTGTTATAGATTTTTAGTTTCTGTTTGATAAATATAGCAGTTGTATTTTTTTTTAATGCTCTAAATGTTGATAATAATTAATGGATCAGATAATAACATTTCTATTATTTATAAAGTATAATCGAGAAAATTTAAATATAAAGTATAACACTTACCCACGAGTCAACCAAAATAACAAAACTCTTTCAGTTCATTTAAAACAGAAAAAACTATTGTTTACACTAAATTTAAACAATTATTTCAACATGAAAAAACTTTTAATTATTATTCGTAATGAAAACCAAAATTAAATTATTAAAATAAAATAATAAAATGTTGGGAACACAGGTGCAATAAATCCAATAGCAAGGTGGGAAGACTTGTGTCATAATTTTTATGAGGTTTGGGGATACATTGGACTAGTTTGATTTAATAATTATTTTTAGATATCAAGGAAGGATTTATATGATTTTATGATGTCTTTGGATTTAATAGTATGTGTGTCTTTCTTATGCGTTTATTCATGAGACTTTGCGTATGCATTATTTTTGTGTGGAGGTGGATCTCTAATCTATGTAATCATCTTTTAAAATAAAATTAGAAGTTATGAAATTACAAATAATTGAAGTTGGATTATTATTATTATTTTGATATATAAATTAATTTAATTGAAATTTTAATATTTTATTATATTTTTTCATACCCTCATACCAAATATTATTGTATATTTATTAAATTTGATTTTAAAAGTTTATAGTTGATTATAAGTATCTTTATTTTTAACTCGATTTCAATACTTTAACATGTCTTTACTCGTGACCTCGTCGATTTAAATAATGTTTTTAAACAAATCTCTTGATTTCAAACTCTTTTCTACCCTCAATTTTAATTCATGACCACTTCATTATTCTCTTTATCTACTAATATTCTAAAAAAACAAAAGGCCCTTCTAAGTGCAACTCTAATATCACATGTACCATATGCGTTATTTAATCTTAACTGGAATTCTTTGAAAGTGCATTTGTTTTTAAATTCGTCGCTTTCAATAAATTTTATTTACAAATAATTTTTAGTCTTAAAGTGTTTTGGTTTAAACTTTCTTGTTTTCCAATCAGTGTGACACTTCAAATTATTTTAAGGTTATTGGTTTAGAGTTGATAGAATAAATTATTAAATAATTTATTTTTCAGAAAGGGTTGAATTATGGTGATTTATATTGATATGTCATATTAAATTTGAATTTCTAAAATAAAACAAGTGTCTAATGCTATTAGTCCTTAACTAAGTGTTTGTAAAATTGTTTAAAATTATTGCATAGATGAAATAAAATAGTCGAATTATTTTGTATTGTTTTTCAAATGTAAAGGGTTGAAGTAAATTTGTGGAGTAAAGTCAATTAACATCCAAGGTCTCAAACAATGCTCCACTAAAATAGGTTTTTGAATTTTGTAAAACTATTGCATAGACCATATGAAATAAAAATAGTTTATTGTGATTGGTTGAAAAAGATTTGCTAATAGAAAAGTGATTGGTGAAAAACTCTGCGCTCTCCATATGGGTAAATAAGATTGAAACAATTTATTTATTTATGTTATTGTTTTTCAAATATACGAGACCGGAGTAAATTTGTGAGGTAAAGTCAATTAACATCCAAAGTCTCTCGAGGCAGAGACAATGCTCCAAGAAATAGGTTTTTGAATTTTCTCATTTTATTGTATGGTAATAAGGAGAATAAGGAGAAAAAATCTTTCAAATACTATTTTTTTATGTATGTGAATATAGAAAAAAATCTTTCGAACCAATCACACATAAAAATTAGTATTTGTTAATATATATATTGATTGCATAGATCATATGAAATAAAAATAGTTGTTTGTAATTAGTTGAAAAAAATTGACTAATAGGAAAGTGGATCATGATAACTCTTTATATAACTAGTAATTGCACATAATTTGCAAATTAGGTTAGAGAGGATAATTAGCAATAGCACCTTTGGTGCTCTTAAATACTAATAGGCTTGTTAATTACAATTAATTTAAAAATATATATATATATATTTTTAAAATTTAAAAAATATTAAAAAATTAAAAATTAATTAAAAATAACAAAAGGTTAAACTTAAAAATTAGTAAATTTTTATAAAAATTATAATTTCATAAAATTAATAAAAATAAAAATTAATTAAAAAATAAAAAAATATAACAAAAAGTTAAATTAATTACAAATTAAAAATTAACAAAAAGTAGAAATAATAAAAAATTAAAAATTGAAAGTTAAAATAAATAAATAAAATTAGATATTTATTAAAAATTAAAAAAGATTTTAAAAATTGAAATTAAAAATTAGTAAAAATATATTAAAAGTAATTAAAATTTAAAATTGAAATAAATTAAAATTAGAAATTTAAAAAATAAATAAACTTTTAAGTAATTAAATATAAAAGGAAATAAAAAATTAATAACAAACAACAAATAAATATAAAGAGAAAAGTAAAATTATAAAAAATAAACTTAAAAATTAAAAATAAGAAAAATTAATAGAAATTAAAATTTAGTGATTTTTTAAAAAAATTTATTAAAAGTAATTAAAAATTTATAACAACAATTAGAAATTGAAATAAACTAAAATTTAAACGTTTAAAAATTTAAAAAAATAAAACATTAATAAAAATTAATAAAAAAGGATTAAAAAAATTAATAAAAATTCAAAATTAACAAAAATTAAAAAATAATTAAATATTAAAATGAAAATTTAAAAAATATTCAAAATAAATAATAAGGTAAAATAATTAAAAATAAGAAGAATTAATATAAAAAAATTAAAATTAAAATTAATTAAAAATTAAACTTTTTATTTTTGAATGGAATTTAATAATAAGTCATGATAACTCTTTATATAACTAGTAATTGCACATGAGTTGCAAATTAGGTTAGAGAGGATTAAAAATGTAATGTTTATACACATGCAAATGGTTACAACTTTTATAATCATGAGAACCTAAAATATTTATATTATTTTTAACATTCATACCATTGTACAAACTCTTGTGTTTGTTTAAAAGTTGTTTCCTATAAATATACTTTTGTGTTTGTTTAATAGTTGTTTCCTATAAATACACTCTTGCCTTTGTTTAATAGTTGTTTCGATATATGTAAATTAATAGCTATATTAATTTTAAAATTCACATCACTTCATATCAACTTCAATTCACACAATCTCTTGTCTTTGTTTAATAGTTTTTTTAGATAAGGTAAATAATTTGGTTTTTAGGGGACTAAAAAAAAGTTATATACGCAAGGAGAAAAGATAAAACATTAAAGCTCATAAGAAGAGGCCTATACTAGTAGCCAAAACACCAATAAACAAATACATTGAGGGTCATGCACGGAATCGAGACGAGTGACTTCATGCAAAGCACGATCGGACCTTACATTATTAAATTTATTAAGAAGGACCTTAGTTCATGTGTCCTCAATAGCCTCATGGCATTATGAAGCGTTCAAAAATTCTATGTTCAATCCCCCACATCCATCCCGAGGCAAACCGCTAAAATGTCATCGGGCGAAGAAATTTCCCTTCTTTCGGCCACTGGTCCACAGTCCACAGAGCTAAAAAGGCCATCAACCACGTGGGCAGGAGAAGACATGGACTTCAAGGTAGAAACAACCTCATGAATGCCAAGTTTGAAATTTGAATTTGTCTCACCGATAACATCCCTTCCATCCAACCTGCCCCTGCAGTCATCAACGAAAGTCATTCCCCTAAAGCACCCAGTGCATCCATTGTTGAGGTATTTCCGATTACCATCGTGTCCTCCCCTTCCACATCTACATCATTCTCCTCTCAAGCCCCTCGGGATCTAATGTATCCTTGATTTAGAATCCTTGTCAATCTAGGAAATTGGCATGTGTAGACCGAAACTACCTCGGTATTTTCCACAGTGGAAGAAAGGCACCCCACAATAGTTGTTCATTTCATACCCCACCATTCTAAACTTGTTAGAGATTATTGATGAGCTCTCAAAATCAATCCTTTGGTCCCAGTATCAAAAGAGGATTCTAAAACATTTTTTTTGAGATATCTTGGTTCCCACATGTACATTGATACGAGAATCGAGGCAAATACTAACTGGATCGAGCTTTGGTAGTAGGATCAACTTCAATCGAAATCCCCATGGACCTTGCGATTCCCAAGAAAACTTCAGGCTCCCAAAACTCTAGAGGAAGAGTCAGAGACGAATTAGACTAGTAGTTCTTGAAATTTGATATCTTGTATCCCGCCTTGGGTTGTTAGGGAAAAATACTAAGGGAAACTCTTCCATAAAACCACAATGCTCTATATAACACTTTTTACACATCCTGTTCTTCTTGGAAATCAAAGAGGAATCCATCCCCTGCCAAAGCACTTAACTACACCTTGCATGCCCATTTCCTCTTGCACCAAATCTCGAACAAGATCTAGGTTTGGTCTTATGCTTGCAAAACTTCCTCTGACGGTATGTTTTAATATGCCTTTGGCTCTGTCGATAACTTATTCAAGTACTTCCAAATGAGGGATGTCATTGCTCCATGTTGGAGAGAGCTTGATAGGCACCCAATGTGTTGTCCCAAAAACCCGCATGCAACCCATATTTTCTTTGGGCGGGGAAGCACCACTCACCGCTTTGAGCCTTCTTGCTCATTATTGGCACCTACCACTACTCCACACACTACTCTCTCATCATGTTGCTCTAACTTTGGACAATAAACACTTTTATTGTACGAGCTATGAACTAGAGTGGTAGAGGATCACTTTCTCTAAGTGGGACATGGGAGTGGGCTTGGGTCCTTAATGTCTTCCAATTGATCCACATTCGGAGTACCTCGCTATGTTCCACTTGGTCCATATGGAGAATTTCGAGGTGTCCCCATGGTCACTTATTGAAAGCATCAATGAACTCAGTGAGAGTGAAACTTGGGTTGATGATTACAAAGTACTTGTAACTCACCAATAACCCAATACCTTGAGTTCAAATGCCAAAGCTTCCCATAAATGTAAACTTTTTTTACCATTGTGAATGAGAAATATAATTTTTAATGTAACTTATTCTTTTTGTTGAGTCATAATGACAAATAATTATGTATTGGAAAGGTTTTTATTTATTTATGTATTTTTGTTTGTTCGGGATTTGAGGAGGAAAAATTAAGTTTCCCAATATAAAAGTATTAAATCTTATTGAAAGTAATAGGAATCAAAATATATTAATTATGAACTAATGCATTAGAGTAATAATTTGAAAGGAATGTATAACATAAATAAGGAGATAAAAGTTCATAAAATATTTTTCATTGGTATGATGTGATATCCTTAACTAGGCACAAAATGTTTAGTGTAGCTTGTAAACATGAGGAATATGTGGAAGGGGAGAAGTATTGATGAGTAGTGAAATAACGTTAGAGGCTAACAAGGTAAGTGTTGAATGCATCTCTAATACATTTCTCATCATCGCTAGCATAATAATTATCATAACCCAATTCACTGAGGAAGTTATACAATCCCTCAAGTTAGAGGTATGTTTCATCAACAATCTCCATAACAACATGGAAATCACTATCAACAATTGTATGAGAGGGAAATAGATTTGTCAATGTTGTAGCATAAATGTCATAACATGTATCCAAAAAATTGGTAGATAGAGATGACATGACAACTATAAAATTATTACGAGCACCATGGGTGAAGAACTCCTTAATAACAATGCTTGATGTAAATGAGTGTGGAATCTCATTTGAATCAATTTCCTTTTGATGAGGACCAACACCACTTATCGTTTGAAAATGTGTTGGATATAGTAATCAATGGGAGGTTTCCATGAACTTGGGTTTCATACTACCTATAAAGGGAAATTTTTCATTAATCTATAAGAAAACTTTCGAGAAAGCTACAAAAGTATTAATAAATTTCCGCCAACAATAACATGCCATAAATTTATTTCACCTTAATAAATTATATATTAGAAATAATAAAAATATATCATATAAGATTGATTAATTAAAAAATAAGAACACAAAACATTAGAGAATGAGATGTTAGAATGGTATATCACTAGATCCCTCTTCTTTGGGTTGTTTTTAATAATAGGAGCATCATATAAGTAGGGTTCCTTTGTGCGGTGTGAATTGACCATTATTATTCTAGGGTTAGAGGTAGTTCTTGTTATCACCAAATTAGAGCACCCCGAATGGCTGAATTGTAGATGGGGCATTCGGTATAATTTTGTAACATTCGGTCATCTCTCAAGCTATGGGACTTGCGGGCTTGAGATAACCCTCAAAGAAGGTCAATTCCTGCTCCTAAACTACCTACCACAATCTAATCCTAATCTAACCTTCCAAGGACCAGGGAGAAATAATGTGTGGGAAATAAACCTACACTAAAAATGGTGATACACCAGAAAATGAGGTTGTTAGCCAAGAATCTAACTGCTTAAAATGGAGAGAGGTGAGCAAAGGAGAGGGTGGACAAGATGCACCACAGACCAAAGATAAGTTCACATAGAACACCACTTCATACCCATTAAACATAGCTTTCAAAACTTGCAATAAACATCAAGAATATGCACAATATACCCTGCAATGGAGAGAGGCAAGTAGAGACAATAACACATGCAAAGGATGGACAAAATGCATCACAAAACACATTATATTGCTCTAATAAGTATGCATAGTACAACATTAGTGGGCAAGAGGCAAGAAAATGCCATTACAAAGCTTGGAAAGGAGGCTTAAGCTCCACATTCAACCCTAGTAGAGAAGAAAGAGAGAGGGGGTAGGAGAAAAAATGAGCCCAAGATTACAATTTATAGAATGAGAAGGAGAGAGGAGTGTAATCCTGAAATTTATTTTCTAACCACTTGCAAGTTATAATAAATGAGGTGAAATGATGGAAATTGATTTGCAAAATATTCCTCATGATGTCCCATGACTGCCTGAAAAGAAAGAATGATTTCCCATGCCCATTAATTTTATTCCCAACCAATTTCCAAATCTCAAACTGAATTGGGTTCATTTTTTGAAAAATTCTCCATGAAATCTTCATCAATGCTGGAATTTCTTAAATATTATGCAAAGATTTTAGAATCAAGATTCCAAAGAGTATTCATTTACATGATTTTGTTGAGAATTGCTCGAGATATGAGCTTACGAGTGAATGTAGTTGCTTTGGGTTTTCTTGGTTTGTTTGGCCTTTACGGGGTGAGCATTTAAAATTGGATGGAAATTACATTTTAATTATTTCTCCTTTCACCTAATGTTCCACATCATTAAAAATACATAGGGAACTTTAAAATTGGTGGGGCCATTGTTGATTCGATTTCATTTACGTGGGGGAGGGCTTTAGTTTGATATTTAATGTTGTATAATTGCTTGACTTAGCGGCTCGTACCGAGCTTGCTATATTCTTGCATTACCATTACTCATTGCATCGAGCCTTCATGTTTTGTATTGGTGGGTTATTCAAACTATGTGTTTCACATGATTCTAGATCGTTTCTTGAATGTTGGCGAAAGCGAATAAGCGTAAATGGCTTAGGAGGAATACATCGAAATGGTGGTTGTAGGCTATTACACGCGTATGACTTCTTGATCCATAACCGATCGTGAGAGCTTCCTTTTTCTTGGAGGAACTACGAAATGGAAAACAAGACCACCAAATAAAATTTAAACACTATATGTAGTGGATTGCTTAGCGTATGCTACATCCGGGAAGTGTGATACTCCTGAGCATTTGTCGATCCACCGTTTATAACAACTTAATGTTAACAATAAAGGAAATCATATTATAATTAAAATGATTTAGGTATCTCATTCAAATGCAATAAGAAAATTCGTTCACAACAACCTAAGCTATGATTGAATCGAAGGTCAAGATCTCTGTCGAGAATGTGAGTACGGGCAAGGTTAGGTTACAGGTTGTTTTGGGTATTGGGTGGAGGTTTTAAGCTCTGTTCTTAGTCTGAGGGTAAAAACAAAGAGAATGACGTCGGTCTAGTATGACCGATGTCGGTTTAGGTGAACCGACAACGGTTGTGGGTAATCGGCATCGGTATGGTCGGGATACAGGAAACCCAATAAAAACTTGGTGTGGTGACAGATCCAAGGCTAAATGGGAATGGAAAGGATAATGGCGAGGTCTATGTAGGTCTTAGATGTACTCGGGAGTGATTAAAATGGGTATGGTTGGTTTAAGGATGTGGGTGAAGGAATGGTCAAGTTTTCATGGAGGTAAATGGTAGGGAATGGGAATGGGAGCGAGAAACTAATGACATAAATAAAAGAGTCTGTTAAAATGACAATGGACAAGTGATGGTTAACAAACACCTACTATTGTAGAGTTTGATGTCAGTTAGTAATGGTGGGTGGTCAAATGGAAAGTACGGTGTGGTGCTAGAATTTCTTGGATGCTCCAGTGAAGACAAAGGGCTCTATGGGTGCTTACAGTCTTTGGTGTGGATGCTACGATGCATATACGAATGTTAGTTTTGCTTGCATGCGGCTACGATTTCATCTCTTACTCTCCAAAAATGTGCCAACCTAGAAATAAGGTTTTTTTGGGGATTAAATGGTAACCAACGGTGGTTCTAGGTTAACGGTGGTGGTGGTTTAGGGTAATTGACGTCAATTACGGCGGGATTTCCTAGGTTTTCTAAAATGGGCAGATCCCTTTGATTTTCTTGGATCTTTTCCCTTTGCCCCATGGATTAGAATGGAAGCTTCCTTCTAACAGAGATGAATGTGGTTAGAGGGAATATAGGCTTTGATTTTTAGGGTTTGGGTAGGTCTTAGTTAGTTATGGCAACATACTAAGAATAGGTCTTAGGGTGAGGTGGCTAGATGATGTGTATAGGTGAGGTGGTGGTGTGGGCATTATCCAATTAGGATATTTAAATAATATATATTTTGAGATCATAAATTAATTTAATTAAATTAATTAAATTAATATTAGAGTGGGGTGAAAGGGGCCATGGTTAGGTGAGTGTGTGTGAGGTGGTTATTTATCGAGGGACCAAGGGGAGTGTGACCCAATTTTGGTGTCTACATTTTGCCCATTTTGTTGCGTAGCTTGTATTTAGTAAGTGACAATGACAAAAATAAGATGTGGTTGCCCTATGTGTGGGTGAAGGTGATCCCCCTCAAATCAGGAATTGATGAGGCAAAAGGTAGAATCGGTGAGTGGTTTGATAAAAGGTGAATGTGAGGAAGAGGAAGGTGGGCAACGGGGTAAAAAGAAGGAAAAGGTCTACGGGTAAGCTAGGTAATGGGTCAAGGTCAAAGGTAATGTGATCAAATGCACGCACACGTATAAGCTGCAAACACGGTACGAGGTTGAAGAGCATACAAACTCTACATTGTCTAAGGTCGATAGGTTTATCCAACCAAGGTTGAGGTGATTTCGGTATCAGGGTCTAAGATATTGTCGGGAAACACATCGCGAGTCGGAGTGCGGGAACATTTAGGTATGTTCCAGTACACCAAAGGTTGGAGTCGGGAAAACGGTCTCGGGAGAAGGCGAGGTAAGGTCAAGATGCCTATCAACACGGGTAACACTGACCACAAGGTATAGTGAGCACATGAGGTCATAAGTCACTGCATGATGTTCCGAGTCCAAGTATCAGGTCACAAAGCATGGGTAGGGCCGAGGGATGGGCAAAATAACGAGTCCCTGACTGGGGACACGGTGAGGGGGTCAATGATAAGATCACCAAGATAAAGAGAAGTGTCTAAGTGGGGTGTGGGTAAGGTAGGTAGGATTCAGGTCAAAAATGGGATTAGGGGGTAGGAGAAAGGCTAAGCAGGTAAACCAAGACGGTTTTAAGGAACCGATGCGGTTCTTTATGGAATGACCTCGGTAAGATAGGGCACAAGACCAATGTCGGTCAAGGTAAAACCGTCGCCGGTCAAGTCAAGTAGGTTATAAAAAGAAAAAAATTCTGTGTTTTTCAAATCATTTGTCTTTTATTTAATTGGGAAAAATGACAAGTGAAAGAGGAAAAGCTAGAAAGTGACTGAGTGAGACGGAGGACTAAGTTGGCAAGCCACGTGGTTGGTGATAGTTGGTCGATAGGTGGATCCACAAGCGAGATTGGATCAATTAGATTGGTTCGAGAGCGAGAGGTCATTTTGTGATGAAAGAGGTAGGAGAGGATCGGGTGGACCACCAGTGTAGCGGCTGACATGCCACCATGGCGGCGGAAGCGTGATGAGGTAAGAATCAATCCATGTTCTTGGTTTTATTTAAATAAATTGATAGAAAGTTGGGTGGGGGGAAGATGGGTTTTTGGGAAATGAAATTCAATTGTTAGGAGGGGTAAATTGGATAAAGAGGGATAGGGGAGGGTAGAAATAGGTAGTATGCTAGGTGGGAAGGGTTAAAGGTAAGAATGGGGGGTGGGGAGGGGAGAAATGGAAAAAATGGGTAGATCAAGGCACGTTGTCGTAGGTTGTTGCTTGCGGACTTGATGACCGAGCGTCGATCAAAGGTTGGCGGTGTCGGTGGGTTATAAGCGGAATCGATCCACGAATGAGGTGATCGATGCCGATTATGGGAAACCATGGTTGTCCTGGGACGACCGGCACGGTCGAGAGGGTAGAAAACATAGGCAAGGGTTAGGCGGTTAGGGCCAAGTGTTGAGAATTGTGTGTAAATAGGTAAGGTCGGGAGTGTATGTAAAGAGGTAGGGTGACATGGGGTTGGGAGGTTGGAAGGTTAGGGTTAGGAGGTTCCCACGATCAGCGATGGGAGTGTTACAAGACATGGTGATGGACCAGACTTGCTTTGCATGGGCATCAACATTCCTAGCATAGTTATACAAAGAGCTATGGGCGTGTAGGTGGCAGCGAGTTCGGCCTATGTTGCACCTTTGTTCTTCATTGTTGGGCCTATAAGCACATTATGTATGTTTGTTTGATCGGTATGCCCGGGCTGATGCATTCGAACTAGGTTTGGTGCGAGTGGGTTACGAGGATTCGGGTTCCTGCTATTAGAGAGTGTCCAAGAAGATAGAGCTACTCATGATCTAGCGTATTATCGTAGTTATTGGATGGATTATCCGGTGTGGACATTATCCGGAGACCGTATGTAGGGTATCCCTCATACGAGAGGGATGACATAAGAGCTAAGCGGGATTACATATTTTAGGTGGATAGAGGGCGTCGTGCGAGGGGATCACGAGATGATCCCGATTGTGCAGTCGAGATAGCAGATTGATGCACTTACAGAGATATACCCCACCCTTCCCACAGTATAGGAGGTATGACGTGGAGAGGCCATTTCCTTTACCACAATCGATAGTGCCAGCAGAAGGCGGGAGGAGCAAGTGCGATCGGAAACCGGAAAATTGATGATGCGAGTAGTGACCGTGATAGATACGAGGCGGTGGTGGGCCACACGATTCTGGCAATACCCGAGGTCAGGGCATCCGGATGAAGCAACCATCAGCGTGCGAGAGGACACCCTCTAGGGGCGAGTGATTACCTTGATTACCCGGTTGGGGATGGTACAGGGTAGTCGGTAGGTTCGAGGCGAGAGGTGGCCAAGCTACGCACAGCAGTGGCTGATCATAGCCTCATATGGCTCAAGGTGGAGATGGAGATGGGGATGTTGAGCGAGGTAGTTTTCCTACATAAACAAAGTTATAGGTTTGTAGGGCTAGTTGGCCATTACACAGGCACAAATTCAGAGCACTACGAGGCTTAGAGTACGAGCACGGGTGTGAGGCCGATGGAACCTCCACGAGCAGGGGGCAGGTCCCGTTTACGAGCAAGGGTGGGACGGGGTCCTATAGAGCAGTGCATGAGTCGGTGGCGATGGGGCCACCACAGATAATACCCCTAGCTAGATTATGGGATGACTTAGGTGAGGCCAGATATTACTAGGATTAGTTGATGGTGGTGGGATAGGTTTTCTATTCTATAGAGATTACAAGGCACAATGACCCTTGAGTGAGAGGACTAGATCCCATACCCACAACATGGAGAGCACAGGGGGCCATTGAGCCCCGAGATAGGATCGAGGTGAGGCCACCGATTCCACGAGAGGCCAGCTCGATTGATGTACTAGTGGATCCGGCCACGACCCATGGCAGCGAGAGAGATGTTATCGAAGTGCGGACAAGAGCCAGGGGGAGGAGATGGGCGAGACAGATATGGAGGATGTCTGGCAGGATGATATCTAATGCACATCCCTATATTTTGATGTATTCTATTCATTTTTTATATATACCAGCCTGTGTGCCGAAGAGAGTGAGGATGTATACGAGAGTTTTGTATATTTTTGATCATATACCGGCTTGCGTGTCGAAGATGGTGAGGTTGTATATGAGAGTTTTGAGAGATTTTGTTATATACACGCCTGCGTGCCAAAGATATTTGAGAGTTATGTATATGGATACACATGTTTGGATGTTTTTATTTATAGAGATGATGATGATTATGGTTATTATGTGTATATATGGTTATGTTGATCTTGTTATTTTAATTTATATATGTGATGGAAACCAAGTAGTGTAGGCATGATAAAGTCAGGTCATAGGCATGTATTGAGTCAAGTCATATATGTGTTAGGCATGGATTGAGTTAGGTCTTAGGCATGGTGGAGTTAGGTTTTAGGAATGGATGGAGGCATGATAGGTGTGTTAGGTATGGTGGAGTTAGGTTGTGGTCTAGGCATGGATTGAGTCTGGTCATAGACATAATGGAGTTAGGTGTTCGGAATGGATGGAGGCATGATAGGTGTGTTAGGCATGGATTGAGTTAGGTTGTGGTCTAGGCATGGATTGAGTCGGGTTTTGCTTTAGTTTGTAATTCATTAATTTGTGGAATTAATGATGATATGGGTCATGTTTGATATGTTTTGAAGTAATATGCATAATAATGGTAGACATATTGCATGTATGTATGATGATGATAAAAATGTAGAAAGCGATTTGTGGCTTGTTTGGTTTAATTCCCAAAAAGAAATATAACAAGGGTAGATTGTGATTTAGGAAAATGAAAGGTGAATTATTTAGGGTAGAGAGTGGCGAGCTATCCTCCAAGGGCCCCATGCCCTCGAAGTGTTGCTTACATAGTCTCAGTGAAAAGGGACCTCAGGCCGATGTAGTTCTCCCATAAACTAGGGAAGAATGCAAGGAGGTATGCAGTATGGGTTGGTAGATTATAGGCATGATTGGATCTAGGTATTTTGAGGTATGGGTGAATTTTGGGCACATTGGGATGGGTGATGTTGAGTTGGTTATGGAAAAAGATGAAAATTACCCAAAGATAAGCTTCGAGGAGCTAGTCCTGTATAAGATGATCAATACGTAATGAAGAATTTTAAAAGATAAGAGGAAGCATGAAAACTACCTAATTGGTAAGGAGCAATGAGTAGGTTGTACCTTGGATAGGATGATGAACGTAAGACCCTAAAGTAATTGCATGAGTGATTATTATAAAGGTGAAAAGTAGTCACATGATCGCCAAATTTCGTGCGGTTCAGATGGGTCCCTTGAGGCGGTAGGAAATGAAAATTTGAATGGCGAGAGTGGAGAGAGTGAAAAGTGGTTAGTTTATATGGTATTTGGTAGCATGCCTTGTGGCAAGAGATCCAAGATCACGATGGGCAAGTCCATGACGAAAAATTTTTATGTTTGACTTGTATTTGAGATAGAATGATCGATGTGGGAAGTCTATATGGGATGAGGAAATTAACTCCTTGAGGTATATGCGAAGCTGATTGATGCGGCAAGCTTCAAATTTTCTCTTCTTTTTTTTAAAGCAGGTTTTACATAGTTGTCCTTCGAGGGAGCAGTCTATTTATAGCAGTGATGTAGAGAGAAAGATGTCCTTTTGAGGGAATCATCTTTTATTGGAAGTTTGACTCATGGAGTTGGATCCCATGTGAGGGATTTTGAGTCATGGAAAACACTAGGGTGAAGAATTAGATTCTTGTTCAGAAATAAAGGTGAGATGACCATGGGGTCTCATCTAAAAGTAGACAAAAATTATCCATGAGAATCATGCCATGTGCAGTGCCGTGGTACACATATTTAAGAGAGACTAAAAAGAGTGATGGAGTACGCACATGATTCTTATTTAATCATTGGTGATGGTGTAGGAAGTGGATAACGCTCGGGGGTGAGCATGGAAAGAGAAAAAGGTGAGGTAGGACTGAAATTCAATAGTAGAATGGTCAAAGATGCAAGGCATTAAGGGGCTAAGGTTCGGGTTTAACATCTAACGAAGATAAACGATAAGCACTTGATCCATAATTATGAGTCACGATGTATGGTCCAAGCCAATTAGGAGAAAATTTTCCCCGTTTACTTTTTTCCGCTTTGGTTACATGTTGATTTTCTTTTAGGACAAGATCACCAACTTGGAAGGTTTGTTCATGGACGTGTTTGTCATAGGCACATTTGATACGTTTTGGTAAACTTGAAGATGGTCAAGAGCATTAATACTGATGTTAATATAATAACTCAAGCTATGCCAAGCGATCCTGGAAAAATTCATCGTCATTGAGCATGTCATGGAGAGAAATGTGGAGTGAGGGAATATGGACTTCGAGAGGCAGAACAGCCTTTGTACCATAGACCAGAGAAAAGGGTGTGGCAGCAATGGAAGTGCGAATACTAGTGTGGTACGCCCACAGAGCGAAAGGAATGTGCGTATGCTAGTTCTTCCCAATATCGTTAACCACTTTCATGAGGATTTTGTTTAAGGTTTTATTAGTGGATTGATTTGGCGGTTTGTTTGTGGGTAATAAGGTGATGAGAAACTTAACTAGATGCCGAAGGCGTCTCAAAGTTTTTCGCAAGGTTCTGTTTTTGAATTGTTTTTCGTTATCAGTGATGAGGTGATGTAGAACACCAAAGCAATAGATAATGTGATGATTGATGAACTCACATATTTTCTTGGATTTCATGTAGATGAGAGGTATGGCTTCAACCCACTTGGTGTAATATTTGGTAGTGGTGATGATCCATTGATGTCATTGTGAAGAATGGGGATTGATCTCTCGATGAGATCAAACCCCATTGAGAGAAAGGCCAAAGGTCACGGGAAACCTACAAGGAATGACTAGGTGTATGATGAAGGTTGGCATGTTGTTTGCATTTTACACAACACTTAAACGTAGTTGCAAAAATCATGGTTAAGGGTCAGCCGGTAATAACCTAGGTGAAGAATACGCTTAGTAACAACAAGGCCTTTGAAGTGACCTCCACATATGCCATCATTAACTTCCTTAATGGTAAGGAATTTGAGAACTCGTAAGGCCTTTGTAAGAGAATGCCATCAAATCCGCGCTTATAGAGGAGACCACCCATGATGATGTAATGAGAGACCTTTTTAAGAAAGGTAAGTTGTACATTACGAGTGAGGCCGGGAGGTAAGATGGAGAGGGATAGGTAGGCTGAATATTGTTTATACCAAAGGTCACTCGAGTCGGGGTAGCATTTTTGATGGAGTAAACTTGCGAGGTAAGTAATATGGTGATTGGAGTATTTATACGGTGACAAAATTTTAGAATTGGCGGGCGAGCGGGGATTTGAGATGCCAAGCATGGCATGGTGTCGAAAATTTGTTGGTTGAAGGGGGACGATTTGAAGGTCATAGCATTGAAGGTGGTCAAAATTATGTGCACGTGATGCTTATACTTTTGAAGTGTCTCGTTACAACACTAGTATATACCGTTGACTTGTTTTATGACCAATTAGGAATAACCAAAGATGTTTATTGGTTTAACATCTAAGGTATAGGCAGCTGGAGATCAATACGAGTGCCGTATTCTGCAATATTGTTTGTATAATCAAAATCAAGTTTGAAAGACAAAGGCATGGGTTCACTATCAAGCGGAATGAGGATAACACTAACCCCACCCCATGCGACACTTAGACCCATCGAAGAAGAGTGTCATTTGGTAAGTGGGTTCGTCTAGGAAAGGATAGTAATTGACTCATCCGGGAAGTCAAAGCTAGAGGGTGATCCCCGAAACAAGTGCGTTAACCAATTGGCCAGCAATAGCTTGGCCCTTGATGGACTTTTGATGGATGAATTCGAGTCAAGTTCAGCTAAAAGCATAAGCCGGCATGCGGCGCGTTGATTATGGTAGGGTTTGGCATACATGAAGTGCGAGGGCTCATTATTGGTCACAACATAGGTTTTGTGGTTGAGTAGGTAATGGAAAAGTTTAGTGGGCAAAAAAACTAAGGCTAAGCAAAGTTTTTGGGCATGGGTGTATTGGGTTTCATAGTCCAAAAGAGTACGAATGATGTAATAAACCACCTGCTCCTTGTGTTGTTCATCGTGATGAGCGAGCATGGCCCCAAGGAGTGATTGGTAGCTAGAGATGTATAGGTAGAAGGGTTGATCGTCTTTAGGTGGAATGAGTATGAGTGGTTGGAGAAGGTATTGTTTTAAGGCTTCAAAAGCTTTATGGCAATCATCATCCCATTTAAAGGAGACATCCTTCTTGAGAAGGTGATGAAATGGTTGACACCGATAAGATAATTACGAAATGAAATGGCGAATAGACTACAACTTACCTTGCAGGCTACGGAGTTTCCTAAGGTTATTGGGTGGAGGAATTTCAAGAATGGACTTGAATTTGGTAGGGTCAACCTCTATACCATTTAAGGAGATGATAAATCCCAGGAGTTTTCCTGAGAGAATTGTGAAGACACATTTTTTGGGCTAAAGGCGAATGAAATACTTAATGAGGTAGTCAAAGATGGTTTTAAGGACGGCGAGGTTCTTAGAGAAGCGTTTAGATTTGGCGGAAGATCGTTTATGTAATCTTCTAATATAAGGTGCATGATGTGATGAAAGATGTAAGTCATAGCCCACTGCTATGTGGAACTAGCGTTTTAAGGCCAAAAGGCATGACTCGATAGCAGAAAAGGTCCCCGAGGGTGATGAATGTGATTTTGTGTTGATCCTCCGGGGCAAGCAAGATTTGGTTATAACACGAGAAACCTTCCATGAGTGATAGCATCTCGTGATCGGTGGTAAGGTCAACCGGTTTGTGAATACCGAGTAGAGGAAAGTCATCTTTTGGTTAGGCCAGGTTGAGGTCACGAAATCCGTGCAAATACGAAGTCCCCCATTGCCTTAGTGACATGGAAAATGTTAGAAATCCCTTTGGGGATAATCAATGGGTAAGATGAAAGAAACAAAAAGAAGACACTGAAGTTCTTCTTTGACCAAAAGCGCAATGCGAGGGTGCATTTTCCTCAGCTTTTGTTTTATTGGTTTGGCATCGGGAATAGTTACGATATTGTGGACCACTATGGTGGGATCAATACCAAGCATGTCTGCGTAAGACCAAGTGAAAGCGTGGTTATGATCTTCTAGAAAAGAAGTGATGGCTTCATGTTCAGCAACATCTAAAGATTGCTCGATCTTTAGAATGTGCAAGTTGTCTTGAATATGAATGTTGATCTCGATAGTTGATTCATTCAACATGGTTTTCATCTCGAGATGGTAATGACCGATGAATATATCAGTCTTTAGCACCAAGGTAGGTGAGTATAGATTCATCATCGACATTGAATGATGTTGATGGAAGGCATATTGTCATTGATCATTTTAGGATACGAGAAAGGCGAGAGATGAGGAGCCTTGCCCTTGTGTTGATAAGTCGAGAGGCCCCAAGGAAATGGTATTTATAAAAAAAAAGTTAGGAGGAATGGATTCTAGATCCATCGACTCCATCAGTGAAGGTGGTGAAGAAGGTGGAGAAGGGTTGATGTCCAGTCAATGAGTTCAATGTGGGCCTTCTTGGCGGTGGTTTAGTAAATCCGATACCACTACGGTCGTTATGTCTGCATGTAGTACATGAAGTAACTTGAGTGTGGTGGCCTTTCTCATAAAAGCCAAAATCAAAACCCTTTCACACACATCGGTGCGGGAAGGTGTGGGTGAAATAGTGATTAGTGAATGGCTGGGGTCGGTAGAAAATAGGCGGGTTTGCATTGGTGGTTCGGGTATATAAGTGGCGTGTCGAGTCCCCATAGGTGAGATTGGTACGAAGGTGGGGAGGATCGTACATGAGACGCTCTCATGCGGTGGTCATAGCGAGGTCTTTGGTGAAGACTCCCATACTCTTGTGGAGTAAGGAATGTGTTGACACTATATAGGAAATACTCCCCAGAGTGAGGCGTTAGAAAATGCCTTCCGAGGATCGGTGGTTGATATGTGAATAGTTGGGATAGATGATATATTAGAGGTGGGATTAGAGGTAGAGGAAGGCGATTAGGAGGTGTGGTTTGGCCGTGAAGGTTGTGGCGGCGGTAGGAATGGAGGATGTAGGTGCGGTCGAGGTAGCGGTGGCCTTTGGTGAGTGGAGGTGTAGGTGAGGAGGCGGTGGTCGTGGAGGTAGATGCTTTAATGGGTATAAGCATGTCATTAGGTCGGTAAATCATATTGCAGGTTTTGAAGGGTGATGGGTCAAAAGGAATGGTATAGGTGTGTCCTTCATGCTCAAACTTTACACAACAATGCAAAGTGGAAGGAACACAACGCATGACATGAATCCGGGGTCTACCAAGAAATATGTTATATAGAAAGTCCCCTCAAGACGTAAAATAAATGCGGAATAGTATAGGAGCCCATGCGGACATGGAGGATGACAGGTTCCAAGTGTGGAAGTGATAGTGTCATTGAATGAGCGTAACATGACGGGATGTTTATGTATGCAATTATAGGGTATGCACATTTGGGTGAATTCATGGGAGGATATGATATTAATGCTAGTGCCCCAATTGATCATAACACGTCGTACACCTATATCATCGATGTGGATGGAGATGAAGAGAGCCGAGATCTGGGTCATCAATTTGGTGCGAGTGTGATCTCTTCATCTGAGAAGTTGAGTGTGGCTACTTGGTGAGTAGGTGGAGGTGTAGATGAAGGTGGTAATTTGGTGAGAGAGGCGACATGATGTGGTGTAATAATGGAGGCCATGGGTGTAGGGTCATTGGGTAAGACCTTAATACACTGAAGAACCTCCATGAGATCTTGGCGATGGGATTCTGAGGTTTGGATGAGTTCATACAGAGACATTTTGAGGGGGATTGGTGTAGTTGTTTGAGCATCGCGCGATGTGTAGCCCCATTAGAAATAAGATATGTGGGGCCACGAATGGTGATTTTTGGTGTGGGTACAGATGGTATGTTGGGTATAGGGTTAGTCAGTGGGTCGGTTGCCTTTTCCTTGCCTTTATCCTTCGGATTATGAGTAACAACGTGGATCATGTTAATCTGAGGTGGGGAGTTATGTGAAGTTGGTGAGCCATGAAAGGTATAGCGACAAGAAGGGCAAAAGCCAAGTGGTAGGAAGGGACCTTGTGAGATGAGCTGGGCACAACGACATTTGGGTGGAGGTTTGGTGAGTTCTTTGATGTAAACCATGTTAATTTTGAATCTTGGGGGTGGTTCTAGGTGTTGTGGGGGTGGTGGTCTTGGTCGCTGAATAAGGTAATGAGGGAAGAACTATGGGAATGGGTGCTGGTGAAATAGGGTCCTCATCGAGAAGATCATCATCGTTAAAGTTTTCTTCAAGAGGACACAACTAGATAAGAATGGTTTTAAAACCTTACAGTTCTCTACATTGTGTCCTAGAACACGATGGTAGGCACAAATTTTTGTGTCATCAAACCCTTTGGTTTGGGTTCGAGAGGATCATAAGGTCTGAGACGTGGTAATGTGATTATGGAAGTTGTAAGGAGGTTGGTTAAGATTTTGGCATAGGATCCCGTTAATGGATCACAATGGGAAGTGAAACCAGGTTTGGTTGTAGAGGTGACCAACTATTGAGAAAGGGTCTTTGCATGAGGGGGAGTAGGTCGAGCCATGGTTTTAGGTGCTAGTGTGGTCTTAGGTGTTGGTCGTGTTTGCTTGGGTAAGGGTATGGTAGATGAAGTGGAAAGAGAGTGTGTGGTTGGTTTGACTACCTTATTAGAGGGTAGCAAATTTTTGTCTTTAGGTTGCACCTTCTTGGGTAAAGGTGATATGGGCACACGAGATCTAGAGGGAAAATCAGATGGTGGAAGAGGGCGAGTTACCCATGGGGATAACTGAGGTACTGTGAAGGTAGATGGCATGGGTCATGCAGGAGATGTGAGGGAAAGAGATTGAAGTGTCGTGGGATGTGAAGAAGTGATCGATGGTATTGGAGGTATGGATGGTAAAGATGTTGTAGGTGTGGGCGGAAGTCATGTTGGTCGCTTGGGTATGTTAGAGGTCTGTGAGGGAGGAATGAGCTGCTGTGTTTTTAGTTTTTTGACAGGCGGAGGTTTCTTAACCATGCTGGAATGATGATGTCCTAAGACATATAGAAGGGGTGAAGGTGATGGAGGTGTGATCCACGAGGTTAGTGTATGGGATCTATGGGATGGGTTCTTCTGTTTAGGTGCCGGATTAAGCTTGACGTTAATTTTGGAGGAGGTGGCTAAATCTAATTTGATGGGTGGATGAGTAAGGCTAGCGGTTGGGATGACCCCTAAGGTAGTAATAGGTTTAGGCAAGGAAGATGGTGTAGGTGTAGGTTTGGATGTAGATGCATGTTGGGTTATAGGTAGTCTTTGTGAATTAGGCCATGAGTGGTACCATGGGTGAATTTGTGATAGTTGTAGTTTTTTCGTGGTTCGTTTGGCGAAATATTTTTGGATAAATAGTGGAAGTGTCAGTGAGTGACATCTACATTTGTGTCGAGACAGGAAGCATAAGACACCCCCAAAGTAAAGTTCTATCCACATAATTCGGGCGGTCGGCTAGGTGTGAGAATGACACTGCGGTGGGTGAGGTTGATGTGGATACAATGGCAACTCCCGTAAAATGTGTCTTAGATACGGGAATTTGCTAGCTATAACCTATGTGGGTAAGAGATTTGAAAGTAAGTCCATAGGATCTTGGGTGGCTGATGGAGAATGGTCACCTAGAGGCAATGACATCTCTACTAGATCTTTGATAGGTGGAGGAGATGACGGGTGCTCCTCTATTGGTGGAGGAGATGATGGGTGCTCCTTTGTGGGTGGAGGAGATATACAAGCATCTTGCGAGTCGGGAGGTGCTATGGGTGATAGATCTCTTGGTGGAGAAGAAAAAGATGAAGCAATATCGATGTTAACAGGAGTCTCCTTCATGGGTGAGGGAGGAGACAAAGGGTGTTCCTTTATGGGTGGAGGAATAGGTGAAGTGGGTTCAAGTGTAGGTCGAGGACTTTGAGCTACGATTTCCTCTATGGAAGGAATATGAGGTAATTGGGAAGCAATGGTGTGTCACGAAAAATAGCATGGCTTTCGTGGGTATGGCTATCATGAGTTGAGGTCTCTCGGTTTGATCGGAAGAAGAGACATGATTAGGAAATGGTTTCTATAAGATGTGTAGGTTTTTATTGGTAGATGCATTAGGATTATCCAAGGTCAACTCGCCCCTATCCAAAGCATTTCTTGGACAATTTTTTTGAAAGTGATGTAATTACCATCACTATGACCTTTTACTCGATGATAGTTGCGAATGTCGTGTTCTTTATACCATGCGGGTGTGGAGTGAGAAGGATCAAAACCAAAGTGTGTGGTTTTATAGGAGGAAGAGTGATGGTCCTAGCTTTAAGGAGCTTTTCTAAGACAGAAGAGTAAGGCTCCCCAATTGGGTTGTATTTCCATTGTTCTCATTTGAAATGAAAGGTTTAAATGGGCAAGAGATTTGATGAGGGTTGCTTTGATTTGTGGATGGGATGGGCCAACTTTGAGTACCACTGCGTTAGCGATTCCCTTAGTTTTTAAATAATTTTTCTACGGTTTGAAGAAGAAGAGGTATCGTTTGAATTAAATGCCAATATTCTATTCCATAGTTGAATTTTCTTTTTTCGATGGCTCGAATCTCTATCTTTCGTGCCATAGTGAATGCTTCATCGAAGGTGTTGAAAGTCTGCACTGCAAGGTTGGCGAGATATGTCTAACACAAGCCCACGTGAAGAGCTCTAGGAGTTCGGTCTGTGGTAGTTGGAAAATGAGTTGATTGATCAGGCTATGCCAACGAGTGACAAAGTCGTGATAGAGTCATCGTCATATTGACATGTAGAGTAGAGGTCGAGTCATGGTAACCTTCTTAATAACATTGATGGAGAAGTGATCCAAGAAGGCTTAGGCTGCTGATTGAATGAGAAGATATAATGTCTAGGTAACCCACTATACCAGTCTAATGTGGGCCCAGTCAGAGACATAGGAAAGGTCCTCAGGAGCAAAGCGTCATCATGGGCGATCAAATAACAACCGTGTTTGAAAGACCACAAGTGTCATTTGCGAGGACCTCTTTGCTTTATTGAAGTGCTTAAATTTAGGCATTTCCCAATGCATGGGATATGGAAGGATAGGAATGGATGGGTGGATAGGCTCATTACAAATCTCATCATAGGTGAGAGAGTTACGTGTGCGTAAACCGATGCTTCCAAAGTGTCGCATTTTATCCATCATTAACTTGATTAGGTCATTGGTAGGTTTTAATGTATGGATACCTCTTATAGCATAAGGTGGTTGGTGTTGGACATATGATGAAGGTGGAATTCTAGTAAATGGTGCTGCCATATAGGTAGATTGAGGAGGGAGTGAGATAGGGCGTATGTACGTAGAATGACTAGTAGACAAAACGAAAGCTTGCTGATAGTACATATATGGAGGTGGAAGGGTCATGGTGACCCTAGTAGCAATGGGGGCTAACGATTTGTGGAATAGAAAGGAAAAAGTTTTGAAAAGGGGTAGGGGTTACCAACACACTTGGGGGTGGTTGTGTAGCTATGAGTATATGCGAGATAATAGGCGTGGACGATATTATGTTCAGGTGGTTGTGCAAAGGTATAGTGGATGTAGCGGGTGTAATAGATGTGGCGAGATGTGGTGATTTTAATAAGTATAGGGGCCAGTGTGAAATGACTTGGTGCAAGGTGGTGTGGGAAGCACGTGAGCTATTAGAGGCTAGGGAAGAAGTAGGAGTGAGTGTTTTGGGGATAGATACGGGCATGCCTTATATCAATTGACCTAAGGCATCTCGAGTGGACGAGTGAGACAAATAAAACTACAAGGTGGCAGGGTTTTGGTCAAGGATTCGTGTGAACTCCTCGTCCCCTGTGGCGATAGTGATAGGTTGGGTAGGATCCTTAGGTGATGAAATGGAAGTTGGTGAAGGACTAGGTGGGAGTGGTTGCCGAATGAAATGGAGTATGATGGTGTTTTCTTGGCTTCGAGTTAGAACCATGTGAACAAATCTTGCGCGTGGCGGAGGCGCTTTATGTAAATGAGGCAGAAATACGAGAAAATGCATGAAAAATAGGTGGCGGTAGGTGGATTGGGGTTAAAGTGTCAGCTGGAAAATTACACATGATAACCGATGCCGATTATGGAAAACCAACTCCGGTCGCGATTAACGCGGTCATTCATTGTGGAAAATGGATAGTTGTCGAAACAAGGTAAGCGGCCAATAATTTGCCAAGTATGAAAGATGTTGATGAAATTTATCAGGACAGTGGATATGATGAGAGTGATAGAAACTCTGAATAGAAAAAGAAGGTGAAGCTAGGTGTCCTTTTGGAAGGTTAACCAAAAGAACAGTAAACCAACACTCGTTGGGTAAAACCGATGATGTTATAAGGGTAGCGATGACTGATTCTTGTGAAATTGAAACAAAGATGAAGAAAAGGTGGTTGTGAGTTAAAATCAAATATGGAATCAAACCCAAAATTCTGAGAATGATGGAAATAGGGTCCAGGCACACTCGGTGAAGGCTGGAATATACCAACTATGATGAGGAGCATGTAAGGAAAAGTGAAAAAAATGAAGAACGTGTCCTCTCACCTCAAAAGCGCAAGCCAAGCGAAACACTAAGAAAAATATGATCCTAAGAGTGTTTTTTCTATTATGTTTGTTTAGCTTAAGCTATTTAAGGATTGACTCATGAACTTTAGAATATAATTTTTGGTGAGGATGGTTTCCTATGAAAAGGTATATCTACTGAGGAGAGGTTTAAGGTATGTATGGCGGGGCGGGCCGTCACTTTGAGATATGAATCGGCGAGAGGCAACTAGTGGGGAGTACTATCAACCGAGATCATGTGATCACGGACAGATGCTACCGGGTAGGATGTTGTTTAAGAATGTGTGTATATTTGAATTTGTGTGGTTTGGTTTAGACTCTAGAAAAGAAGAAAATGTGCTTTCTACGATTCATTTGTCAACCATCAGTTGGGCATGACTTCTAGCATATAGGTTGCCCTCAATTAATGTGAGCTAATGCAGAAAGGCAGAATGAAATGAAATGATTTTTAAACCCAAATCGAAATGTTGAATTCGATGACACAAAAGATGAATAGGAGAAGGAATGCTCTTTCACTAATGTGATACTAATGAAAGGAAAGAAATGTTTGTTTTAAAGCACCAAAATACGATTTCTTTTAGAAAATAGGAGTGAAGATTCCGGGGAGAAATTTAATGTGAGAACCATTTAGAAAGGAACCAAACATGTATATTTTCACCTAGGAATGAGGAAATGTAAAGAACCCCAAATGGGTCCCACCGGTGTGCCAAAATGTTTCACACGATTCTAGATCATTTCTTTGAATGTTGACGAAATAGATAAGGGTAAATGGGTTAGGAGGAATACCTGTCGAAATGCTGGTTGTAGGCTATTGCGCGCGCATGACTTCTTAATCCACAGTTGTTCGTGAGATCTTCCTTTTGCTTGGAGGAACTACGAAATACATTGGGAACTTTAAAATTGGTGGGGCCATTTTTATTCGATTTCATTTACATGGGGGAGGGGCTTTAGTTTGATATTTAATGTTGTATAATTAGCTAGCTTGGCCAATTCAGCTGAGCTGGCTATATTCTTGCATTGCCATTACTCATTGCATCGAGCCTTCATGTTTTGTATTGGTGGGTTATTCAAACTATGTGTTTCACTGATTCTAGATCGTTTCTTCAAATGTTGGCCAAGCAGATAAGGGTAAATGGGTTAGGAGGAATACTGTTGAAATGTTGGTTGTAGGATATTGCGCATGTATGACTTCTTAATCCATAGCTGATTGTGAGAGCTTCCTTTTTTGTTGGAGGAACTACTTGAAATGGAAAACAAGACCACCAAATAAAAGTTAAATAGTATATGCAGTTGACTGCTTAGCGTATGCTACATCCGGGAAATGTGATACTCCTAGGGTATTTTGTCAATCCATTGTTTATAACAACTTAATGTTAACAATAAAGGAAATCATATTATAATTAAAATGATTTAGGTATCTCATTCAACTGTAATAAGTAAATTCTTTCACAACAACCTAAGCTATGATTGAATCTGAAGGTCAAGATCTCTGTCAGAGAGTCCTGGTATGGGCCAAGGTCAGGTTTTAGGCTATTTTGGGTATTGGGTGGAGGTTTTAAGCTCTATTCTTAGTCTGAGGGTAAAAACACGAGACCGAGCGTCGGTATGGGTGTCGGTTTAGGTGAACCGGTGATGGTTGTGGGTAACCGACGTTGGTATGGTCGGGATACGAGAAAACCCAATAAAAACTTGGTGTGGTGAGATCCAAGGATAAATGGGAATGGAAAGGACAATGACGAGGTTTGTGTAGGTCTTAGATGTACTCGGGAGTGATTAAAATCGAGTATGGTTGGTTTAAGGATGTGGGTGAAGGAATGGTCAAGTTTGCATGGAGGTAAATGGTAGCGAATGCGAATAGGAGCAGAAACTAATGTGAGAAATAAAAGAGTCTCGCTAAAATGACAATGGACAAGTCTTTGGTTAACAAAAACTTACTATTGTAGAGCTTGATGTCTAGTTGGAAATGGTGGGTGGTCAAATTGAAATAACTGGTGTGGTCTTTGGAGCTTACGGATGCTCTCGTGAAGACGAGAGGGCTCTGTGGGTGCTTCAGTGCTTGGTTGTGGAAGCTCTTATGTGTGTGTACGAACGTTGGTTCTCCTTGCATGTAGCTTTGATTTCATCTCTTGCTCTTCAAAAATGTACCAACCTCGAAATAAGGTTGTTTTGGGGATTAAGTGGTAACTGACGGTAGTTTCGGGTTGATCGGCGACGGTTTAGGGTAACCGGAGTTGGTTAGGGCGGGATTTCCTAGGTTTCTAAAATGCAAAGGTCCCTTTGATTTTCTTGGATCTCATTCCCTTTGCCCCACGGATTAGAATGGAAGCTTCCTTCTAATGGATATGAATGTGGTTAGAGGGAATATATGCTTTGATTTTTAGGGTTTGTGTAGGTCTTAGTTAGTTATGGCAACATACTAAGAATAGGTCTTAGGGTGAGGTGGCTAGATGATGTTTATAGGTGAGGTGGCGGTGTGGGCATTATCCAATCGGGATATTTAAATAATAGATATTTTTTAGATCATAAATTAATTTAATTAAATTAATATTAGAGTGGGGTGAAAGGGGCTATGGTTAGGTGAGTGTATGTGAGGTGGTTATTTGTCGAGGCACCAAGGGGAGTGTGACCCAATTTTGGTGTCTACACTATGCCTCGACCCCCTAACGTATGCTTTAAGTCACCTTATTTTGCGTTGGGCTGCAATGTGCATACCACCAACTTGCCACACACCCCAACATTGCCTCGAACCTGGTGCTATCATCACTTTGGTGTTTTCCATATCATTCTTTGAATTATTATTCCACATCGAGCCACCCTTGAATTATCTCGGTCACATTGTGTTAATATTGACTCGTCACCAACTCAAGTTTCAATACATTGACCGATTTATCATTCTATCTCCTCGCCAACTCAACATCACCCTTGCATGTTGACCACTTTGAATCCTCCTTATACCTCCGGTGATTTATTTTTCATGGATTACCGAGATTCTTGTTCCACATGGAGGCCAGTGTAACTTTTGGGTCTCCCATGCTTTTGAATCTTTTGGAGTTACGCTTGATGGGCCACATGGAGATCCGTGCAACTCACCTCCTTCTCCCACATAGGCCACAATGAGACTTTTCACCTGGATCGAGACTTGGCTCGCCGAGTCCTTCTCATTCCTTTTTCATTTTGGCCAAGTTTTCATCCACCAAGCCCTACTCTTATTCCAAAAATATCTCGTCCATGACTACATGATGCACAATTCGATCACCTTGCCTTTAACTGACTCATTGTGACTTGAGGCTCAACTCATTCCTTTCTTGGATGAAATGCACAACTAGCAGGCTCATTGTTGTTGATGCTACATTCGAGACTCCTTCATTGTGACCCACCCGCCACTTCGTGGAAAAGTCTTCAAGGTTATTTTGTGCTCCTTCATCCTTGCTCAAATCCATTTCTAATTAGCTCGGCTAATATCTCGTTACATCCTTACCCCCAAATACACTTTGCTTACTTTTCTTTGGGAGGTTATTCACATCTTGGCGTATGTCATGTGCTCGATCAAGAGTTCTCCCATGACGACATGGAGGGGGCTCATCCGGGTATAAAATATGACTCGGTGTGTAAAATTTTGGCGATCTCCACTATTATCTCTACTCCCCTATAGCATAACTCGATAGGGCCCCTTCCCAGCTCGGTTCATTGTGTAACTCAACGCACCATGTAAACAACTTGGTGAGCTATGAAATAGCTCAATAGGAGTGTTTCTACTATCTTGGTTCAAAATGGTGAATAACTCGGTCTTATACCAATATAACTCAGCTTTTCAAGGAGCTCCCTTACACTTGTGTAGTTCGATTATATTCTTGTTGGCTCGCCCACCTTATAAGACAACTCAGTGAGTAATGCAAAGAACTCGATTGAGCTTTGTTAACTCTACAAGCACCAGAGATGCCACTTTTAAGAATCCTTCTTACCTTCTCTAAATCTTGTCAATATTTTGGATCCTCTTAGGTGCACTAGGAACTCTGTAGAGTGGTTGAATATTTTTTTCTTTCCACCAAGTAGCCCCTTTTCCATTGGCCACAATGCAAGCTTGCTAGTTGTCCAATTTCACTAAGGAAGTGAAATTGGATAACAATTTAGTGACTCACGGGACCATTTTCCTACTAAATAGATCATGACCAGTTTCCTATAGCCATCCATTAGGCATGGAGTCTGCATGATCAACATGGACTAGTATAATCTTTGAAAATATTGACCCCATAATTATTTGAATGTTTAGGCCTTCTTCTGGGACTGTCCTTTGTTGCTTGCACTCTCAACTTTTATATGAAAATCATGAAATTTAATTTGTGAGAGTAGAAAATTGTTTTAAAACTTAAATTTTGTCTTTCCCGGCAAGTGCAATCCATGAGGTTGAATGATAGATACCGGAAAATGTTGCCTCAACATTTGATTTTTTTGCCAAGTATGAATAGCCTTGACTAATTTCTTGACATTATCAAACTTTATTAAAGTTTGATTCTCTTTCTTCTTTTGAAAGTTCCAATGCTGCCTTGTGTGCCTTACTAGAGGTGGAGCTGAAATGTAAATTGGGCTTATGGCTAATCTTTTGATTTCTTGTAAGGATGTAGAGTTTTTTTACGATTGTTCTCAAAGGGAATCATCAATATTTTCTCTTCAATTGATTTCACTTTCTCTACATTTTTTTGTTTTGAAGTTTTGCAACTAAGATTTTCCCTCTTGCAGCAATTAAAAGGCATGGTGAATTGTACCTCCTAAAGCATCACAAAAAAACTATATATAAATTACCAAATCATACATGCCTTGAGTAAGACATGCAGAGTGTGCACGAGCACTTCTTCTGTTGAAAACAAACCTACTCCTACTCCTACACTAACTAGAGAGATGGGAAACTTCAAACAAAACCTAAAATTGGAAATGCAAAGTAGCTTCCCTTTCTCATAATTGGCATCCATGTGGATGATGCGGAACTATGCATAGTTGTGGTTAGGAGTGAGAGATTGGCTACAAATTGGTTCTTCACTCCACCAAACATCAAGGTATTTACAAGAAACAAGACATATACCTCTTCCAGTTGTTTCTCGCTTGGTTCCGAGAGGCATTGTGGTTGATCCTTGGCATGTTTTGGTTCATCCTCATCATCGAAAGAAAGCATGATGGGTTGTGCCTCTTCCCTTGGCTCCAATGAAGCCAAGTACTTGATAGGAAAGGTTTGATCCACTTGCATTTGCCCACCGCTCTAAAACTTAACTCCAAAAATGGAGTCCTTGTTTAGACCTTCCTGAGAAAGGGGATACTTGCATGTTTTTGCTTTGAATTACTCATGTAATCAGTTGATCTTATGCCTTGATGGCTGGTGTGGAAATGGTTTCATTCTTTTTCTCTTTCTTCTCCTCACCTAATGAAACAATTGCAATATCTTAATCCTCCAATCTTTTTGCAAGAGGAATGTTTGAAGGAGTAGGTTTTTCTTGCATATTTTCCTCCATGGAAGTAGGCTCTTGATGTTGGAGGATGAATGATGGAGAAGAAAAATGGTGATTTCCATGGGCTCATCTCCATCAAAGTACTCATCCAAATAAGATAAGCAATCAAGCTCATCATTGTCTCGTTATGCGAAATGATCCCCATCCTCCATGATGACCTATGAATCTATAACTCGTTCATCATGATTCTCCTCATCTTCAATAATGAATTTTTAGAGCTCAAACTTATCCTCATCATCATAATTTGGGAGGATGAGGTGGAAGGAAGTTTAGGATCTTCTTGTCTATCCTTCTTTGCATAAAAGACCTCTGGATCTGTTTTATTCTTCCCCATAGCGTGGACATGCTCCTCTTCTTTTGGATTTGGAGCTACTTATTTTTCTTCCTTCCACTGCTGCTGAGAATTAGCCTTGGCCACCACTAGTTCTTCAAACTTGGCCTCATCTGAAGGATTGAATAGCAAGGGTATTTTTTCAATTCCAAACTTAAGAGCCCATATTTTCAATTCTTATGTCATTTCTTGTTTGCTATGATCTTTTTGTTATTCCCCTTAATTGGTTTTCTGACAATTTTCTTTATAGGATGAACACGGGACAACAAGAGGGGGTTGGGTTGGGTTACTGTTTGGTGTTTTCATTATTTGTGGTGGTGAGGGAAGTGGAACTTCTTGTTTCTGTAGAGGGGATGACTGTTTGGGAGGGAAAAGGGAAAAAGTGTTAAGATGAGATGGGATATTATATGATGGAGAAGGGAATTCAATACTTGGGGCAACATAAAATGGACTTGAATCTAGGCATTGTTCAAATGATAAAGCTTGGGAAGGGGAAAAATAAGAACAAGGAATTGGTGTTTGACTTACCCATTGACAAGGTTGTCTTGTACTTTTCTCATATGCTTTAATATCCTTGGTCCACTGTGCAAGTTGAGGCAACATTTCAACCATGAAATCAAGCTTCTGCTGTGAGCTATAGTGTCTTGGAAAAGGGTCTTCCCATGGACAAGGTGTCCTATAACCAATTCTAAATGCTTTCATCTATTTTATAGCTCTTGATTGAACCATGCCAACCTCCATTCTTAAAATAATCTCTAGAATATCAGCATTCTCCACTTGACTGTTGTCATTGTATGCATACCCTTTCTCTTGATAACCTCCATAGCCAAAGCTTGGTTTTCACATTGTTCATATGGGTAAGCATAGTGGTTCAATCGATCATAATGTTGATCGGAGGATTTGTGAAGCACATTGGATGTTGGTTGCACTGTTGAAAGTATGAATTCCACCGTGGAAATGAATCCATGATTGCACAACTTCATATAATGGGAGAAAATGGAAATACGTGGAAAGAAATACGAATGAAGATGAATTATATGGAAAGAAAGAAGGTCTGAAACTTCAAAAAAAAAAAATTTAGACCAAATGGAGTCACCAAGTATGTTTGTGAATGCTTCCCAAAAGCTGAAATTTCAACAAGAACACACCAACTGTTGAAATGGAGTCTGCTGCAAATGATTGAATTGCACTCCAACTAATGATTTTCTTGAAATGGAACACTTTTGAAAGATAAAACTCTAACTTCTGTGAGGTCCCACCAAGTGTGTCAAAACTGTTATCACCAAATTACAGCACCCCCCAAATGGCCTGAAATGTGGATGGGGAATTTGATGTAATTTTGTAAAATTGGGTCATCTCTCAAGCTATGGGACTTGTGGGCTTGAGATAACCCTCCAGAGAAGGTTGGTTCTTGCTCCTAAACTACTTGCCATAATCTACTCCTAATGCAGTAAAACAAACTATCTAATCCTAATCTAACCATCGAAGAGACTAGGGAGACAGAATGCATGGAAAATAAACCTACACTAAAAGCGGTGATACACTAGAAAAGGAGGTTGCTAGCCAAGAATTCAACTGCCTAAAATGGAGAGAGGTGAGAAAAGGAGAGGGTGGACAAGATGCACCATACACCAAATATAAGTTCACAAAAACACCACTTCATACTGTTATCTACGAATCACAAGACCCTATGGTTTACACAATTCCATGTACTTGAGCTCACAATGTGAATGGATAACATATGTATTATCTCCATGTTGTGGGACTTGCTACTTGAGATAAACCTCCAGAGAAAGCTGGTTCTTGCTCCTAAACTACCTGCCATAATCTACTCTAATGCAGGAAAAACTATCTTTCCTAATCTAACTTTCCAAGGGACCGGGAGAGAGAGTGCATGAAAAAAAAGCCTACACTAAAGCGGTGATACACTAGAAAAGGAGAGTGTGAGAATAGTCTTCCAATGTGTGAAAAGTAGAAGCAAAATGCATACTAGAAGGGGTGATAACAGTTCTCCATAGTTAGAAAATGCATTCACAACAACATTTCATACATACACAATGATAATGAATCCCTGCAATAGCATAAATAGACACAATATATCTGCAATGAGATTGGAGAGGCAAAGAGAATGCAAAAAAACACAACAGGGGAAGATACATCCACAAAATCATATTTATTGCTTCATTGATATGCACAGTTCAATCTATTACAAAATAAGGGCCTGGATCACCATGCAAGGAGTCCACTACAAGGGCCTATAGCACATTGGCTTTACAAAACAAATTTGTGAGTTTTTCTACTCAAAACTATCCCTCTTTACAATGAGCCCAACACTCTAATTTATAGAATTTTTAGAGGGAGAAAGAGGGGAAAATAAATTCCCAAAATATATCCTTCAACCACTTGAAAAAGGTAGTAAATGGAGTGAAATGATGTTATGTTGCTTGCTAAAGGCTCCCATACTGTCCCATAACTTGCAACTGTGAAAAATGTCAGCCCATGCTTCATTGAATGCACTTCCAACTACCAAATAAAACAACGCGTTTTGAAGCTAGGCACGTTTTCTACAAAATCACCATTGATTTATCATAAAATTCTGAATTTTTTTATTTACGTGTCGAGTCTTGGAAACATTATTCCAACGGTACCAATTTTTTTGCATTTTCATTGAGAAATGAAAAAGTTATAGTCCTTTGAGTGCGGGCAGCTATTTTGGGTTTGTCAGGCATTTCTATCATTTAACGAGAATGAGCATATGAATTTATTGGAGACAGGGATACTTATTTTATTTTCATATAGCTATCCTCATAAATTGGATCTCGGGGTCATCGTGCTCATTCAAGAAAGTCAAATTTCATAAAAATCAGAGCTTGGGGTCAAAAGTTATGGCCGTTTAAAGTTCGGGAGGGTCAGACATTGAATTTTCCTTTGCATGCGGCTATTTCGGGCCTTGGTGTCCTGGATGTCCCTTGTGTGACTTGGGCCAAAAAAATTCTTCTTTTTCCAACTCCCTCTTGTTGCGGCGATTTCGACCTTTGGGTCTCGGACGTCCCTCGTGAACTGTGCGGCTTGGAAAAGAAAAACCCAATTTTTCCGCATTTCATTATGCCCTTAGCATTTTAGGCTTGAATTTGGTATGATGAACCCTAGTACGATTCGCCTTGGTTCCATCCAGAACTCTCATACCAAATTTGCATTAAAATAGGTTTGCTTTACCTCATTTTTAGATATTTTTGCAATTTTTACTAACTCCTTGGAGCTCCTTGGACAGGGAAGTTAGACAAAAGCCAAAGGGACCCCAAAATCTAGTTTTTGTCCTTCCATCATTTTGCTTGCTCTAGTATGAGGTATTTATGCAAGTCATCCAAATTATCTTGAGGGGTGAATTTGGGATAACGATACCCATAAAACATAGCTTTCAAAACCTATAATAGACATCAAGAATATGCACAGTATACCATGTAATGGAGAGAGGCAAGTAGAGACAATAACACATGCAAAGGATGGACAAAATGCATCACAAAACACATTATATTTCTCCAATAAGCATACATAGTACAATATTAGTGGCAATAGGAAATAAAATTCCATTAAAAACCTTAGAAAGGAGGATTAAGGTCCACATTAAACCCTAGTAGAGAAGAAAGAGAGAGAGGGCGGGGAGAAAAATGACTCGACTCCTTTACAAATGAGCCTAAAATCACAATTTATAGAATGATAAGGAGAGATGAGTGTAATCCTAAAATTGCTTGTCCAACTACTTGTAAGTTGTAATAAATGAGGTAAAATGATTGAAATATATTTGTAAAATCTTCCCCATGTTGTCCTATGACTGCAACAGAGAAATAATGATTTCCCATTCCCATTAATTGCATTCCCAACCACTTTCCAATTTGTCAAACCTGACGAGGTTTATTTTATATAAATTTATCCATGAATTATTCATCAATTCTATAATTTATTGATTAATGTGTGAAAGAATTAGAATCATAATTTCAACGAGTATTCATATGCACGATTTTGTTGAGAATTACTCGAGATATGAGCTTCGACGAGTGGCTTGCATTTGCTTTGGGTTTACACATGTTTGTTTGGCCTTTACAAGAGGTGAGCATTGAAAACTAGATGGAAATCACATTTTAATTATTTCTCCTTTCACCTAATGTTCCACATCATTGAAAATGCATTGGGAACTTTAAAATTAGTGGGGCCATTGTTGATTTGATTGTATACTTAGCGGTTTGTCGGCTCGAAGCGAGTGGCTATATCCTGCATTGCCATTACTCACTTCATCGAGCCTTCATGTTTTGTATTGGTCGGATCTTAAAACTATGCCTCGACCCCCTAATGTTTGCGAGTCACCTTATTTTCATTGGGCCATGGATTTTCATACCACCGACTTGCCATGCACCCTAGCATTTCGAAACCTAGTGCTTATCGCCACTTTTGTATTTTGCCATATCATTCACTGACTTGTTATTCCACATCGAGCCAACCTTGCATTGGTTCAAGTGCATTTTGTTAATTCCTACTCATCATCCGACTCAAGTTTCAATACATTGGCCACTTCGTCATTCTATCTCCTTGCCAACTCCATGCCACCTTTGCATGTTGACCAATGATTCCTCCTTATACCTCTAGTGAGTTCTTTTGCATGGAGGTCGACAAGCTCTTTGTTCCACGTGGAGGCCCCGCACAACTTTGGGGTCTCCTACGCTTTTAAATCTTTTGAATTTACCTTTGAGGGGCCACGTGTCGATCCCACGTAACTCACCTCCTTTTCTCACACGGGCTCATGCAATGATACTTGTCATTGGCTCGGGCTTGGCTTGCCGAGTCCTTTCACATTCCTTCATCATTTTGGCCAATTGATCATTCGTCAACCCCCTGCTCTCGATTCCAACAAAACTCACCCATGACTAGGTGATGCATAGTTTGATCACCTTTCCTTAAATCTGATTCACCGCAACTCGGGGTTCGACTCATTCCTTGCCTAGATGCAATACACAACTTGATGAGCTCACTATTTTTGATGTTACGTTCGGACCCATTCAATGTGACCCGTCTGGCACTTCGTGATAGTTTCTTCAAGGTGGGTCTGATCTCCTTCATCCTTGCTCAAATCCATTTTTACTTAGTTTGGCTAATATCTAGTTACAACCTTGCCTCCAAATACACTGCTTACTTTAGTTGGGAGGTTATTCACATCTTGGCGTATGTCCTTTGCTCGATCAAGAGTTTACCCATGACTACATGGAGGGCTCGTCGAGGTATAAAATATGACTCGAGTGTGTGAAATTTTGGTGAGCTTCACTATTATCTCGATTCCCCTGTAACATAACTCGGTAGGGCCCCTTCCCTAACTTGGTTCATTGTATAACTCGGTGCACTATGTATGTAAAAGCATTTCGGTGAGCAGGAAATAGCTCGATAAGAGTGTTTCTACCATATTGGTTCAAAATGGTGAATAACTTGGTCCTATACCAATACAACTCAGCTTTTCAAGGATCTCCCTTACACTTATGTAGTTTGGTAATAATTTTTTTGGCTCACCCACCTTATAAGACAACTTGGTCAATGATGTAAAGAGCTCGATTGAGCTTTGTTAACTACAAGCACCAAAGATGTCACTTTTAAGAATCATTCTTACCTTCTTTGAATCGTGGAAATCTTTTGGATCCCCTTAGGTGTATTAGGAATTGTGTAGAGTGTTGGAAGATATTTTATTATTTCCACCAAGTATCCCCTTTTCCAATGGTCACAATGCAAGCCTTCTATTATACAATTTCACTAGAGGCAGTGAAATTGGATAACAATGTTTTTGTTAGTAATTCGTAATTGGTGGTGAGTTGATTTTTTCTCCGCATTATATGTGGTGCAACATGAAGCCCAGATATGTAATAAATGTTATTTATAATGATGTGATGTTGCATATTCTCCATAGAATGTGCTAGAGAAATTAATATATGCATAGAATTAAAAGTTGTCGACTCACTTTTTCTTTAAATGCCATGTTATATAACACTCCATTCACATGTATATTATATTTTGGGTAGAGAGTTAAACATGTAAGAGGACATGTGGAGTTATTAATCTTGAAAGAATATAAATGCAACTGAAAATTTGTTATTAATGAAAGGCCCTACATAAGATCCAACAACTAAAACTATACGAGGTTGAATCTCATGTGTTTACATAAAAATTTGGATAAAAGTTTTCCAAGTTTGTGAAGGGACGAATAATAAAATGCAAGATTCACAAATTTATTCTCGACATAGAAAGTGCCTTATATGCAATTTGATAACCATAGGAATTTTATGATATTATCATGAAATTTAAACAAGAAAAAGGAGGACGTAAATAGGGTTCTAGTAATAAATGATGTCGCTCACGATAGGAATTCAAAAAATGCATAATTCATTATTGGTCGGGTAAGTGACAAGAAAATAAACTTGTAGAAATTCAATATGCACATTTCTAAGGTTGTCTACAAAGAGATCAAAGACCAAACAACATTCCAAATAAAGTTGTACTTGGAGTACTTTCTAGTTCAACAAAAAAATTGAAGCATTTCTAGATGTAGAAAAGTCATTCACCCATTTTATTCACATTAATCATCTATGTACCACTATGTGTCTAGCTAAGCACTTATCTCTATGTGTGTTTTAAGAAATTATGATATCATTTTATCCACATTAAATCATAGTTAAGTAATAATAGATTTATTTTAAATTTGTGTGATTAATGCATATTAATTGAATCATAATAATCAACCTTTAACAATTTATTACATTTTCCTAATTTCCTCTTTACATATTTTATTAGTTTTTACTTTGTAAAAATATTTTGTTGGCTAAGGGATACAATTAAAATACATGTTTGTATCAACCATTTCTTATTCCATGCATACTATCGAAGGATGTAAGTGTTGATTTTATTTTAGGATTTCCTAAGACACAAAAGGGGAATGATTCCATATTTGTAGCGTTAATAAAAAATTTCAAGGAAGGATCATTTTTGGAATGTAGCAAGACTAGTTATGCAACTAATATCGATAGATTTTTTAAAAAAGTGATTTTTAGTTTACATACATTAAAAGAAGAATTATGTAATATAAAGATGTTAATTTTTTTAAATTTCTCAAGAATATTATGGAGGAAATTGGATCCAAAGTTTCCATTAAGTTCAAAATATCATCCACAAACAAATGGATAGAAAAATATTGTCAATAAGAGTCTAAGAAATTTATTGATATGTTTGATAGAAGATAAGCCAAGAATGTGGGATAGAATTCTTGTGCAAGTTTAATTTAGATATGATAGTTCATTGAGTATGAGAATTAGAATGACACCATTCTAAATTGTGTATGGTTGGCTTACAAGAAGAGTTATGGAGTTGTGTGACATGAGAAATGTAGAAATAATAAGTGTAGATAAAGAGTATTTTATGAAGCATGTGAGAGATTAGCATTAGCAACTGCACATGAAATTGGAGAGGATTTTGACACAATATAGATAGCATGTAAACATGATCAAACTAATGAAATTTGAATATCAAGTTGGAGACATGGGCTTCACAATTTTTGGAAGGATCAATTTCCACAACCAATGCATAACAAATCAAAGCTAAAGAGGATTAGATCATGTTGAGTGTTACAAAATTTTGTCAAGAATGCATATGAAATTGAGTTAACAAATGGATTTGATATTTCATTTGTATCAAATGTGGCATATTTATGTGTATATCATGAAGCAAAAAATGAAGGAAGAATTTGGACATGTTTCGATGTCAAGATTGATTGGAGAGAACAAATTCCAAAATAAATAATGCGAAGAGGTGGAGAGAGTGATTGACCCAAGGATTAAAAATACGATGCAATATATGAAATACGAATAATATATCGTCAATTGGAAGGACCACAATATTGAGAACACAACATAAATAAAATCATTTGAAGTTGCAAATCATGGAGTTCCATCATTAGATCAACAATGAGGAGCTAGTTATTTTCTTGTTACTAAGGATTATGATGAAGGAACATCCGGGTTATATAGCAATCATTCATCACCCAAAAACATATTAGTCTAGTATTATGCAAGTTGTGATTGTACCAATTTTTTGTTGTCTATTTTGTGCTAGTGTTTTTGTGCAAGAGTCTTGTTCAAATGTTTTTGTACATGTACTATTTTGTGCAAGTGTATTTTGTAATGTTTCACTTCCACCTACATCTTTGCTAAGATTGTGATGGTTTATGTTATGTTTTGTACATAGTTTGTACTATACAAGTCTTTGTATTATTTGATGCTATCAATTGAGATGTATAAGGGTATTTTAGACTATTGGTCAAAGTGTTTTCTGCATTTCGAGAAGACTTTAGTAAGGATTTCACTATGTCTAAGAGTTTTAAAAAAATTTGTAGATCTAAATGATCTTCCTATTGATAGCGTAAATTTTTATTACTTAGGGAACGTAACTTTAGTATCTTGTGAAAAAGTGTCACATTATTTTGTGCATGGTAATAATGTAGACACAAAATTATGCAATTTACACATAATTTAGCCTTGATCTTATAGTACTATTTAAAAGGCTCTCAAGTGGATAAAGTACTAATTAATCCCACCTTTTGCCCACCTTTATTTTTATTTTATTTCAGAATTCCCACATATTTTATTGCACTTCTCCCCCATTTCACAATTGCCCCATCATTCTATCCCGGGTCCCACTTTGGGTGCACCTAGGGGCACCCAATCCCACTTTGGATGCCCCGTTCTATGCGAGATCCTTTCTTGCTTCTTTTTAGGGCCTTTCTAGCCGTTTTTGTTTTTATATTTTTCCCATTCGGCCTTGTGGAAATTAATTATGAAATTAAGCTTGAAAGCCCTATAAATATAAATCTAAAATACCATAATAAGGGTCCTAGGTCATAGCATTACACACTACTATCACTCCATCTAGGGTTGCATCCATTGTATCACTTGTATCCACATAGTGCCATACATCAAGGCTAGGAGATCTGCATCACACACACTTCATAGGGGGAGGGATTTTATTCTATTCAATGCACACATGTTATTTACATTTTTTATAGTTAATATTTCTTGCTACTTCTCAAAGTGAGAATGACAAGAGAGCACTAGGGACATGACACACATATACCATAACTACATCCGGGTTCAAAATTTAGTGCAACACTCAGTGATAAGTCCACTAGCTTGGTGGATGAGGTCAGTCCAACCCATTCATATGCATCTTTTATTTTTATAGGCTTTGATACTTCTCTTTGAATTCCAAGTCATTTTCAGCTCATCGATAGATCTATCACAACAAAAGGAAAGGTTCAGAACTAACTTGTGACCATATAAGTTGTAGGTTTTGAGCATTTATAGTGTTCAAAGGATCTAGATTGCGAGACCAAGGCATTGTGGGTGCCCCAAGTACACTCCTTAGCACCCTAGTCACTTCAAATCCTTCATATCTATCCTTTGTAGGGTCCTGAGTGTTCGTCTATACTTCTAGATTTTATTCTTAGATCTGTGACAGTATAGTCTCTTCAAATCAACTAAGCTATTTCTCTCCCTTCTCTTGCACATTTAGGGTTTTATTTCACTTAGAATAGTTTACTTGCATTTATTTCATATTGTTTTAGTCTTTTATTACAACATTTTAGTCCTCCTAATTAGATTAACTAGGATTACTATTTCCTTACACTTAGTCTAATTTTAGTTAATCATTTTGGTGAACTGATGTCTCCTTCTAGCACCTTCTAGGGCTTTCAATTTCTTGCCATTATGATTTTTTACTTCTCCCTTTCCTTTTTATATGCCATTTCTTCATTTTCATTCTTACCCTCCTCCCTCCTGTAATTATCATTACATTCAATGCACCATGAGCATATCTATTCATGACTACTTACAAAAATACTTGGATTGTCTCCTTTGCCTCCAAAAATACTTAGCTACCCATTATGTCTCTCTGCACATATCACCAAAATATGTTTATCATAAATTTGTCTCGGATTTATCCCTTAATGAAGATCAAATCACTTTCACACATCGATGATCTCCCACCACCGAGTTCTTAGCCCATGACCCTCCCTTATATATCAGGTTTGTGTTAACAAAGTAGGTGTTAAATGTGCCTTAGTAGAAAATGGCTCTGGCCTCAACATTTGTAATATCAATTTTCTCCATCATATTGGCATGTCTCTGGCATCCCTCGCTCCTTCCTCCATTTCTATTTGTGGTTTTGATAACATCCCAAAATGTGTTTTAGGTATTGTCCAGTTACCCATTACCATCGGTCCATGTACGATTACCATCCCATGTCATGTCATGCCCAATGACCTTAACTATAACATCCTCCTTGGTAGGCCTTGGATCCATGCCATGTATGTAGTTCCCTATACGCTCCATGCCCGACTCAAGTTCCATTACCAGGGAACTGTTTATGATGTACCCATTGACCCTTCCCCTTTTGAATATTGTAATTCTGTTGAACACCCTTTGGACTTCCCTACTTCCCCACCTTTCCCCTCTCTCTAAATATGGTTTAGGATATAACTACCTGCATCACTTTGGCTTCTCTCACTACCAAGACCACAAAGTCACCAAACTTTGGGACCTCCCTACACACATCTACATAATTTTGGACTTGGATATCAACCTCTTCTCCCCCACTACCTTTAGAAGTACAAACACATGTCATGTTGTGTATCTTCCATTACTACACCCAGACCTTATTAGTAATGATGCCCCTTTATTTTGGGATAACACAAATACTTTTGCTACCGATGATGCACTACTAGATCATATGGGTGCTTATGATGATCTTCCTTCTTTTCACCATAAATGCAACATTGATCTCTCCCATCTATTAATATGGTTTTCTCTAGGAGACTCCGCTAATCCCACTGATAATTCTAACCACTGACAATATCCCACTGAGCCATACATTGAGGAATGTTCTTCCCTTATCAATGAAGAAACCATCCAACATAATTTAGAACATCGAACAATCCACAAATAGTCTTATTAGTTGCTTCCCTCACCCCTGCTGAGAAAAAGGATCTCCAACGATTCCTTCATGATTTCTCTGACATCGATTCTTGGGACTATAGTGACATGCCTAGTATTAATACCTATGTTACATGCATAATATCATCCTTAACGCTGGTGCTAAGCCCATTTAGCATAAAATCTGTAAGATGCATCCTAAGGTTGCACTATTAGTCAAAGAAGAAATCCAAAATTACTAGATGTCGGTTTTCATCCACGTTGTTGATTATCGGAATGGGTGTCTAATATAGTTCTTATGATGAATCACAATGGTCATGTCTTTTGTTGTAATGATTTTCGTGACTTAAATAAGGCTTTTCCTAAGGATAGTTTTCCTCTTCCACACATTGATGCTATTGTAGATTCTACTATCGGATATGACATACTCTCCTTTATGGATGGTTTTGTAGGGTATAACCAAATTAAGATTAATTAATCAAGAGAAAACCTCTTTTACCATGCCATGGGGTACATTCTGTTACAATATTATATCTTTTGGCCTCAATAATGCAGGGGTACCTATTAGTGTGCAATGACACATATTTTCATGATTATATCCACAAGATCATTGAGGATTATGTGGACGATATTCTAGCTAAGTCTCGATGACATTCCTCCCATGCACACCTGGGACCTTTGTGTATTCTTGAATGATTACACCAGTATATCATGTACACCTTAACCCAAAAAAAATGTTTCTTTGGGGTAAGCACTAGTAAGCTACTCTGGATACATCATTTCACATGATGTGGCATAGAAATTGACCCCACCAAAATCAAGGCCATCCTCGACATGCCTCCACCAAAAAAACCTTCACCAATTATGCTCTTTGCAAGGTAAAATTCAAGCTATTCGATGTTTTATTGCACAATTGGCTGAAAAAACACAACCTTTTACTCGTCTCATGAAGAAAGACACTAAGTTCATTTGGGACAATCAATTCCAACAAGCATTGATCACATCAAAGATTATCTACTAAACCCTCCTGTCTTAGTCCCACCTATGGAAAATCACCCTTCTTATTGTATATTTCTGCTACATTCCATGCCTTGGGTGCATTATTGGCACAACATGATGATACCCATTGTGAGTGATCCATCTACTATATTAGTGCACACTTCTCTCTTATGAATGCAATTATAGCTACATGAAAAATTGTGCCTTGGCCTTGTCTTCATTGCAGACAAGTTGCGTCATTATCTCCTTAACCATGAAGTTCACATTATCACCAAGGTTGACCCTCTGCGCTATCTTTTGTCCCTGCACTCATATTTAGGAATTTTAGCTGTTGGGTCATGCTCCTTACAGAATTTGACTTTAAGTTCATCCCTCAAAAATTAATTAAGGGGTAGGTCAATCATCGATTAATTAGCCCACCCCCCCTCTAGATGCTTCCCTATTTCCGATTCTTTCCATAATGATTTCACTGCATATACCATTGAATCACATATATGGACCATGTACTTTGATGGTTCTCGTTGTCACTTTAGTGGCAGCCTTTGGTGTGGTCTTTATTACCCCCATGGTGATCCACTTCCCTTTGCATACGGCTAGGGTTTTCCTACACAAATAATATCACCGAATATGAAGCCCTCATTTTAGGTTTACTTAAAGCAAAAAAATCCTCATTCGTAACTTGTGTATCCATGGGGACTCTTAATTAGTCATAAACCAAGTCAATGAAATCTATCACACTAAGGAGGAACATCTTATCCATCAATGCTTTTGTAAAAGACCTTTTAGTTACCTTTGAATCTTATTCCATTTCCACTATTCCTTGCAAAGATAATCACCATGCCGACGCCATGGCCAGTGCAACCTCGCTTATCCCACAAGATGTCATTAATGACCAGGCCACCTTCATCATTACTCACTTACGAAAACCTTCTATCTCCACCATCATACCTATCGCCACCTACGCCATCACCCATAGTCATGACACCATTGAATGGTTCACACCTATTTATAACTACTTGTATAAACAAACTATTCCTGATACTTCTGCAACCTCATGAAGCCCACCGGTTACGTCGCAAAGCCACTCGTTATGTTATCATCAACTCTAAATTGTTCAAACATTCTCTTGATGGTCATATTCTCCATTGTCTTCCCCTCACAGATATCCCTACGACCATATCTAACATTCATGATAGTATGTGGTGGCCATTTTTCGGGTAAATCCATGACACAAAAACTCCTACGCCAAGGGTATTATTGGATGAAAATGGAACAAGATTACCTTGAATATGCTAAACATTGTGACAAGTGTCAGAAACATTAGTAACCTCTACCACACACCCACATATGATCTTCAACCCATTGTGCCCACATGGCCTTTCTCCCTTTGGGGATTTGACTTAGTTGGCCTTATCAACCTAGAATCATCGATGGCCACAAATTCATAATTACTACCATGGAATACTTCACCAAGTGGGTTGAAGCAACACCCTTACATACAACCACTGACAACGACATTTGTAACTTTCTTACCACACACATTATCACTCACTTTGAGTGTCATCTTCCATTATCACCGATAATGGATCCTCCTTCAAAAATAAAGACATCAAGAAATTTTGTGCTAAGTTTAAGATAAAACAATCATTTTCCACACCTTATTATCCATAAGGCAACAAACAAGTGGAAGCTACCAATAAAACTATCATCAAAATTCTACGTAAGATTGTTGACTCTAGTGGCACTGATTGGCATAATCAAATTTTCTACGCATTATGGGCTTATCGCACTAGCATTCACACTCCTACTAATGCCACCCCCTTCTCCCTAGTTTATGGTGCTAAGGCAGTTATTCCATTAGAACTTGAAATACCAACCCTACAGAATCTCTCTTAAGGGCATCCTTAAAGACAATGAATATCATGCAAAAATCATTTACATGAATTAGAAATGTTAGACTCACATTATGTCCAAGCATTGGAAAACCTCCGCGCATACCAATCCTTCCATTTCACATGCTTACAACTGTAAGACACATTCTAGAGAACTTCAATATCGGTGACCTCATCTTAAAAGAAAACCAAAAAATACAAAGGCCAAAGCAGCCCTAAAAGGAAAATTTAAGCCTAATTGGCTTGGCCCTTACGTTGTCACAGACCAGCTTGGTGGTGGTGTTTACCACCTTTCCACCATTCTCGGAAAACCTCTTAAGAACCCGTTAAATGTCATGCACCTCAAAAAATACTACACTTAACTTGATGTGTTGCACTCACCACCCTATGATGCACTCTAGTTCCTCAGTCCATACTCGACTGTCGAGGGTTTACCAATCAAATGGACCTTACATTCACCAATGTGACATTTTCCTCATCCACCATTTCCCGTGTTAGTGACATACACCTTAGGTTAAATTTTCACCCCTTCTTATCATCTTATAGTGGTATACACTTTAGGCTAAATCACCACCCCTATTTTATCATCTTGTAGTGGCATACACCTTAGGGTACATCACCACTCCCTTCTTATTCATCTTATAATGACATACACTTTAGGCTAAATCATCACCCATCTTCATCCTTTCCTCTTATAGTGATATACACTTAGGGATAAATCATCTATCATCAACCAAGTTGTGGTATACGCTTACGCTATAGGGTCCACACACATCTCCCCACATGTCACATCCATTCATTACCACTACATATAAATCATCACTCATCAAAAAGTCATGGTATACACTTGCTATATAGGTCCATGCACATACATGTCACATTTCACACACTACTTGACCATTTCCGATGATGACCATTTCTCTTGTTTACGGTTCATTCTTGATTGAGCTGAGGGGGAAAAAATGATCCTCACTGCATACACATTTCATCCACTTAGGGGGAACATCACTCCTATCATTTCATTTTACATTCCATTCCATCCATCCACAACATACTGCATTATCTTTTTAGCATTTACTTTTTCTTACTAGTGTTTTGCATGCTTCACTTTACTACACATGTTAGCTTGATTTCTTATATGTCATTATCATACACACATGTGTTCATGACTTTTTCTAGTGTGATTGTAGATATAGGAATTTACACATGGCATGGATGCTCACCCTCTACCCTTCCTATACCGGTCATTCGGGGCATCCACATTCATCTTATATAGGTGTTATTGTTTCATTTTGTATTTTTCATCTTATGATACTTTTTATACACGCTTTGACATATAGGTTATCATTCTAACATGTTAATAGGTGTTTCATGTGTAGCACTTGTTTTGTAGGTTTACAAGTTACCATGAATACCTGTTGTTTCTACTTATCTCCTTTGTTTACCATTGTATGTGGGCTTTTCCCTTTGCTTGTGTGCACACTTGTATGTTGTTTGCGGCCTTGATGGCCTTGCATGTCTTGTGACATCGTGAGTGACATCCCATGTTTGAAACCCACTTTCTGAGGTCTGCTTGTTTTCTTGCGTGATTACACTACTTTCTTTGGTATTCTCTACATTGTCTCTATATATTTTACACTTGTCTTATTGCATGGATATGTTTTTGGACTAACACTTGTATTGGCTAACCATCCCCTTTTTGTGTGCCTTGGTATTTACCAAGTGTTTCCCTTTCCCATTGCAGGGCATAGTTCTATAGTTCAAAGTGCGTTTGGTCCTCTTTTGTTGTTGCATTCTCCTTTACCAGTGGTCACATGCACCCCTAAAGAGGGGGGCATCATTGAGGGTTTTATACTAACATAGTTTATTTACACTTGTTCGGACATCGCGAGTGAGTTCAGACTAGTCTACAAATTCCATACAGTGGGCTTAATAGGACATGGTGTCCTTCAGAAATTATATGGAGCGATTACAAGCTTGGGGGTTGCAATGGGTGTGCCTCTCTACACTTCTCCATCCAGTGGTGTCGGATCACCCAAAAATATAGGACAGATATACAAAGATCTCTTCACATATTTCAAAGAGAAGAGTTAAAGTTGGAGGACACAATGCATTTCCTCCTATACTTCTTCAGCTAGGGTGGCGTGAGATAGCCCAAAAACTTACGATAATAAAAGATATCCTTCTACACCTTTTTTCTCGACATGGATCAGGTTCACATGTTCCATTTACAATTTTTCTAGCGTATTTTACATTTGTGTACTTTACACATGCATATTTTACACAACATTTTTACATACATACATATTTGACTACTTAATCATTTTCTCCTTACATGTCCACCCTATGATAACTAACAAAATCAAATTGGGCAACAACAACAACAATAACAATAACAACAACAACAACACACACTATGAAGTACTTTCCTTTACTAACCATACACGGGTACACTACACACAAAAACATATAACTACACACATTTCGCCCTAGGTTCACTCTCATCACTTTTTATGTGCATTTTTCATCTTTAGAATCCACACTCCTCGATATTTTTCTTTTTTCATCATTCCATGCTTGATTTTGTTCCATCGATATGTCTTTTCTACACTCTTCATGGATATCAGATACGCATCTCTATCTACTTTATGTTACTAAGATTTCCACTCACCAATATAAAGTGGGGGCAAAATGTAGACACAAAATTATGCACTTTACACATAATTTAGCCCGGTCTTATACTACTATTTAGAAGTTTCTCAAGTGGATAAATTACTAATTAATCCCACCTTTTGGCCACCTTTATTTTATATTTTATTTTGGCATTACCACATATTTATTGCACTTCTATGCCCATTTCACAACTACCCCGTCATTCTAGCCCAAAATCAAGGTGCCCCATCTCTGTCTTAGGGTGCCCCAATCCCTCTTTGGGTGCTTCGATCTATGCACATCCTTTCCTGCTTCTTTTTGGGGCCTTTCTAGCCATTTATTGTCTTTATATTTTCCCAATAGGCCTTATCGGGATTAATTATGAAATTAATCTTAATAGCCCTATAAATATAAAGTTATAAGACCATAATAAGGGTCCTAGGTCATAACATTACACACTACTATCACTCCATCTAGGGTTGCATCCATTGCATCACTTGCATCCACATAGTGTCATGCATCAAGGCTAGGAGATTTGCATCACACACACTTCATGGGGGGATTCTATTATATTCATGCACACATGTTATTTACATATTTTATAGTTATTATTGCTTGTTATTTCACAAAGTGCTACTACGACACGAGAGCACAGGGCATTATATGCACACACACACACACACACACACACACACACACACACACACACACTAGAACTACATTTGGGTCCAAAATGTAGTGAAGTTCTCAGTGATAAGTCCACTAGCTTTGCGGTGAGGTTAGTTCGATCCATTCATATGCATATTTTATTTTTCTAAGGTTTGATACTTCTCTTTGCATTGCAGGTCATTTTTAGTTCATCCGATAGATCCAGTGTGAAAAACAGGGAAGGATCGGAACTAACTTGTGACCATACTAGTTGTAGGTTTTGAGCATTTACAATGTTCAGATCACCTAGATTACAGATCAGGGCACCCCAGGGTGCCCCAGTACACTCCTAGGTGCCCCAGTCACTTTAGATCCTTCATATCTATCCTTCACAGGGTCCCTGAGAGTTCCTCTGCACTTCCAAATTTTATTCTCAGACCAGCGATAACCTACAACAGTCTCTTTGAATCAGCTAAGCCATTTCTCTTCCTTCCCTTGCACATTTTGGGTTTTATTTCACTTAGAAGAGTTTACTTACATTTATTTCATATTTTTTTAGTATTTTATTATAGCGTTTTAGTCCTCCTAATTAGATTAACTAGGATTACTATTTCCTTACACTTAGTCTAATTTTAGTTAATCAAATACATCAAGATTTTTTAATTAGAGTTCATAATAACAACATATGTTCTATTTGATTGCACATATCCACCCTTAAAGTTTTAGTAATTAGAGCTATATTTAGATAATGTGTAAGGATTTGGTGGAGCAATTCACAACACAATATTATGTGTGATGTCCGAACATGGTGTATAACTTGAAATATTTTGTGAGCATTTCAATTATGACATAATTGTATGACATGACATGGATTTCACCTAATCCAATAATTATAATGGGTGAGTTCACTCAAATTGCATTTAGTTGTGTTCAAATTATCTTGCATATAGAATTGGGAAAAGTATTATAAGTATCACATGAGTCACTTCTAGATTTGAGGAAATATTGGAAGTAAGTGGGTCTTGTAATTATAAAAGTACACCACAACTCTTGTGTTGTGGATGACTCCCACATGGCTAATGATATAATCTATATTGGTTAGTTCAGTGTGTTGTGGTGTAGTGATATACTTACAAAGGTGGTATGTTAGCGCAGTAGAAACCTTAGGATCAATTCTTGAGCATCTCACTTATGAGATATTGATTGTGTTGCCATGTATTCTCTTTTTGATTGAATAAAGATGATTGCATTTTGATTTCCATACTTGTGTATGTGTGTTGCATTTTATACATAGTATTCCACTAAGAATTCTAAGGGTTTTTAGTCTAATACATCCTATAATAGGGAACCTTAAGCTTGTGATTGTATCACATACACTATTTTCATATGTCTGCAACTAGTATTTAGAGGTATTTGTATTTGTTATTCATACAAGTTGTAGTACACGGGAAACTAAACAAAAACTTTCACATTTAATAGTTTCTCATGGTTGATTGTTCTTGACCAATTTTTTAACACTCAATGCCTAGGTTTCAACCTTGTGACCTCCCACCCTACCATCACTTTGACATTACCAATTCACTTGTGCATACATTTTTGAAATTATCTTGTGGCACCTATTTTATTTATCAACTTATTAGTTGAAATGCTCGAAAGCTTTGGTCAATCTGTGGTCGGATAGCCAAGGTAGGTGCAAAAGGTTAGTGTATATCCCGCTCCTTATATTACAATAATTTGAAAAGTTTTGACAAGTTTTCATTGTTTCCCAGAAAATGCACACAATATTATTATTAGATCTTGCCCAAAAGTATTATTGCAATCAATGAGGAAAAATTTCAAGGATATCAGCCAATCAAAATTTTAAAAACTTGTCACTTCTAAAGTTCTTCATTTTTCAACTTTCATATTTCAAAAATTGGTGAAGATAATTTTTTTTTTCAAAAAAAACTATAAATCAATATTTATAATCAATTAAATCTTTGCCAACTTCAAAGGTATCCCTCACAAACTTTATCACCTACAAATAATTCAACCATAACGAGTGTCTTCTTCATGTCTACTAGAAAAATACTCACATGGTAATTTGATTCAAATCCATTCTTAGATATGTAATCATAAATCTCCTTACCGTGTTGTAGAGCTATTAAGTGGGTGCATGATGGAGAATGCTTACAATGGTAATAGTATGTTGTCCTCTCAATTTTACCCACCCTTTCAAATCTAATTTCATGAAAATTGGAGCCCTGTCATAGAAGAAATTCATGTTTTAAACTCCTCAGATGCTCATTTTCATTTCCCACGACGTTTTTAATCAAAATTTCCTCAGTCTGTTGTCGTTAAAACATTTTACCTATTTTCAATTGATGGGAAATGATTCTAGTTCTTATTTTATGCGTTTGGAATGCGTGGGACCTTGCATCTTTCATTTTTAACCTTTTTGCTAGAGAAATAAATTCTTCATCGGGAGCAAAAATGGTGTTTTCCCATTTCCTGCAACTTCCTACGTTATTTTCCCCATCAAATTATTGCTCAAAAAGGTGAAGCTACATGTTTGTTTCCCATTGGATGCGGTCGAACAGGTTCCTTTTTGAACTTATCACTTTTGGTGATTTTGGAAAAAATATCAAATTTGCCCGCATCCCCGCCGGTCCCTGATTGGCTGGAGCATTTTTGGTGGAAGTTCGGGCGGTGGATCCATTTTATTCTCTAAGGCATTACGGTGAAAGGGTGAAAAGTTCTAAAATGACCCATGACCCTACCCATGCAAAAGGATAAATTCCTAAGTTGAAGCCCACAGTCAATCAAAAAGGGACACGTGTTCACATTGAAAATTCAATGGCAGAGGCATGGACTTCGGGGAAAGTTGGAATTTTTCTCCTTTTCAAAACAGATAAAAAGTGAAGCACATCCTCGCAACCAATCAAGTGATGCCATGTGTTAAAGAATGAAATAGGGACACGTGGTTATTTTTCAGTTCATAGGCACTTTGGCGGACTGGCAGAGGACTTTGGAAATTTTAGCCTTGCTTGCAATAAGGGCAAAAAGTTCTAAAATGGCTCGCGGCCCCGCTTATGTGAAGGGAAAATTTCTAAGTTGAGGCCCACAATAAATCAGAAAGGGACACGTGTTCATGTTGAAAAGTCACCGAGCAAGGGCATGGACTTCAGGGGGAAAGTTGGAATTTTCCCCTTTTCAAAAGTGGATAAAATATAAAACTGAAGCGCATCCCCGAAACCAATCACGTGATGCCACATGTTGAAAAATAAAAGCGGAACGACGGGCCTACAGGGAAATTGAGAATTTGATCCTTTTTCACCAAAGGGTTAAAATGTTGCAAATTATGCTACGAACCCTTTTCCAATCATGGTGTGCCACGTGTTCATGTTGAAAAGTCAAAGCGGGCCGAAGGAATGTTTTTGAGAATTTAAGCTTTTTGTTAAAAAGAGTTGAAATGGCTCATTTTGAACCGCATTTCCTTAGCCACTCAGATGGCGCCACGTTTCTGGACTTTGGTGGAATTTTGGAGGGGTGGAGAAAAATGAGAAATCATGATTTTTATCCCAAATGTCGAAATGCATTTCTCCCCGGGGTTGTCGTTGCTTGGATCTTGTCACGCATAGGGTCCAAATTTGAAGGTAAAAAGGGAAAGGATAGCCAATGCACTCATCTAGTTTTTAACACCATTAACGAACCAGAGCTCTTCAAAACACAAAAATGGATCATTCTTCATTCATTTTTCTCTGTATCCTTGTCGTTTCTCCATGAGATGCATTTTTGGTTTATTGTGGAGCCAAATCGATAAGTTTAAAGGAATGTAAAGTTTGATTATCAGAAAATAGAGTTTATCGGGCATACGCGATAAAAGGGGGAAAACTTACCAGTAAGCACTTGAGTGCTATGAAAGTGGTTAAAAGGTGGAAATGGCAGGAGCACATGAAGAAGAAAATCATGAGATACCCCCTGCTAAAGTAGTCATGCTCGAACTAATGAAATATTCACCTTTTTCAACCTCTGGTTTTCATGAGTATGTTTGTTTCATGTCACTTTCCAAAAGTGGATCTACAGCAAACATTATACCTTTTGGATATTATTTTCTTGTGGAAAAAGTATGGATGTATACACAATTGTTATAAGAACATGGTTTTGGCCACGGAAAAAGGATTTTCTGGTTTTCGAGAAGGTTATAAATTTGAAGTAATTCAATACTGAATTTCTTTCTTTTCTTATTTCCTCTTATAAATTTTTCTCTCTCCTTGCTTGATTTAATGGATCATTTGTTTTACATACAATAGAAACTTTGTGTTCTGGTCTATGTGAATCTATAGAACTTTGTGTCTACAAATTTGTGCAGTGGTGAAGTAATTGATCCTTTTCTATATTTTATTGGTTCAATGTAAGTAGGAGATACTCTACTATCTATATTTCCCAAAAGCATTGTTGTTTTCTTCCTTCTCCCATATCTTCATTCTTCCATTCCTTCTGATTGATAATCTTTTGAATATGAATCGAACTAGACTACTAGGGTTCAAACATTGAGAGTTGTATATTTGTACATTTGTTTTTCTAGCTTTTAATAAGGGAACTTCTCCCATCAAAGAGGAGTGACTTGTTGTGTCCCGACTATGGTTTGAACCCATGTTCCATTCTAAAACCCAACAATTTTTGGTGACTCCAGTGGGGAATTCATTGCAAATGGATTCCAGGTTTTGAATAACAACTTCTTGATCATCTTTGATCTGGCGAGTCCAAGATACACTCAAGGTAGAAGAACCCTTGGGGAAGAAGACCCTCATTTTCAAATTTTGGATCATCAAGGTTTCTCTCTCCCTTCAACAACAAAAAAAAGAAGAGGAACAAGATTTGCAAGCACTCCTCCTGATAGAGACAAAACTTTTGAAAGTGACATCCCTCAAGATCAAATCAATCCTAATTTGCATGCTTTGATTCTCCCTGGTGTTTCAATTCCTCTCTAAACAATATTTCCAAGGATGACAACTCCTCGACTTGGGGCCAAAGGGTTGGGCCTCTTGCTCTTCCCCACTCATTGCATGAATTTCCCAGAGGCAATTGAAATAATTTCCCTTAATTCGAGAGGTGATGGGAAGGTTCATACAGATGAGCATATTGTGGCCTTCATTGTTGCTTTTGGTTTTCTCGACGTTGAACACAAGGATATCTCCGTTAGAATTTTTGTGGAGACTTTGCAAGATAATGTTGCCGATTGGTTTTACCATCTTCCTGTTGGATCCATCACCAATTGGAACACCATGACGACCCAGTTTGAGCAACGTTTCAAACATGCTGAGGATGTACATGCCCTCTTGGCCTAGATTTCTCAAATAAAGAAACAATCACAAGAGCCCATGAGGGAATTTGTGGCCGAATTCAATAGGCTAGTTAACAAGATCCCACAAAACACATGCCCTATGGATCAGATTCACATATGTTTCTTCCTTAATGGCCTACTGCCTAAAGTGAGCTATGCACTTAGAAGAGCTAATCTTTCCACTTTAGATGTTGATCAAATATTTTTGTCAGTGTTGAAGATGATCTGATCATGTCTAGAAAGCTAAGGAGAGAATCATCCAAATCCAAAGCATCTCCTTCTTCCACATCTTCTCCTAGAGCTAATGTAGATCAGTTAGTACAAAAACTTGTTAATGATCTCATTGCTCTCAAGAAGTAGTTAGCCCAACATGCTCCTTATCAGGATGTTCCTAGGAAGAACTTTTAGCCCAGGAATTGGTTTCCCTCTCCTCAGATCAAATTGGCAATTGAAGGCCCACCTATTAAAGTCCCAGTCATTCGCATGACATGTGAAGTGATGGAGCCGATTACGAGGAGGAGGATGAAATCCATGAAGAACAAAAAGAGGAAGATGATGAATAATTAGAAGAGTTGAGTGGATCTCACATCCATTTTCTCACCATTGAAGGTATAGATGAAGAGGATGATTATGAATAAAGAGTTATAAAGATGAACAAAGAATCAAATGATATAATGACTTGTGAGCAAGCCAAAAACAAGGAGAAAGTGGTGCAGCTGTTAAAATATCTAAGGACCCTCCTACAGTCATTCCAGTGATTTCAAGGAAAGGAGCTCCTATTCCAACTTCTTCCACACCCAAGGTAAGTTCTATTGTTCCTTCCTCCTCTATTTCTGCTCCTAAAACTTCTTTCCCTTCAAATGATAGAGTTGATAAGTAAAAAGTTTCATCTACTCCTAATTAATTAATTACTCTTTGTTTGATAAAATTAATTTTTAATAATTTTGGAGTATTTAATTAAATAAATATTAATTAAAATTCATTCAAAAAGTTTTATTTTAATTGCCGGGGAAAAATAAGCTTCCGCTTCCCATTGTTGGGAATGCCAAATTGGCTTCCGAGGCCCGGATTTCCCTTTCTGGCAAAATTGTTTTAAATTCCCGCTTGTGGGATTTCTTTCACAATTTCCAAATTAATAAATTGGAAAATGGGAAAGAAATCTCCTGATTTCCCACATGGGGAAATTGAGCAGAGATTATGAAACCCACTTTGCCATTCCATTGGCAATTGGTCGTTGCTTTCCCCATTTCCCCTAGAAATTAATTCCACTACCGGGAAGAGGGAAGTTAGATTAACCTCATAAATTCCTCGTCAAAATAGTTGGAAAGACTCGTATGAGGCTTTCTAAAATTGCTTCTTATTTTTCTAAGAAATATAATATACTTTTATCACATTAAAACTTCGCACACTCTCCAAATGAAGAGAACATTTTCCAAGACCATTATAAAACACAACATACAAGGAACAAAGTTAAAATCTTTATAAGGAAGGAACAACAGGGAAAGTGTCACATCAGAGGCCACATTGAAAAGAGCTCCACATTCCATTCACAAGGAGGATCCCACGTATGAGCAGGAGGACAATTAAAATCAGTTCTCCACGCATTGACTGGCATAAGATCAAAAATAACAAGAATCACGCACAGCCAGAGGTGGAAAAGAGAAAACACAGTCAAAATCAGAAAATACATGCAATGGAGGGAGGAATAGACAAAAAGAATAGTCCAAAATGAAGTAAAAGGATAAAAACCAGTCCCAAAAAACACCACGCGAAGCAGAGCTCCACATTCCATGCAAGGAGGCTATGCACAAAGAGACCCAAGAGAGAACACTTTTCCACGCATTGGAGAAAAGGAAATAAAACCAATCCACACAAGCATTAGATAGAAAGTAACAACACCCCCATGTCCTTGGATAATTTTCAACGCCAACGGAAGGAGGAGGAGGAAAATATTTCAATACATGTTAAATAAATCATTATTTCCATGCCTTTTTCAAGAAAGAACAGTCCAAAGCATATGTTTTTGTTAGCCCAAAGGGGAAAGGCAAAGCTAGAAAATAATCCTCCACATAGGGAAAAGTTATAGTCCACAAAGAAAATAGTCCACACAACCAAGAATCCTTTCCATGTGTGGGGGAAGGAAGGAGAACACTCAAAAGAAATATGTTTTTTTTAAAAAAAGGTGTTATGTTTGTAGAGTCATTTTTCATGTTAGAGTTAGAAAAGACACATCATCACCATGTGTTACACTCGGGTATTTTCACGGTGGTCCCGCTCGTAGATGGCGGGTCGAGAGGTTCTTTCCAGAAGCCCCCAAAGCAAATTTTCATGGGTGGTTTATTAACCCATGGGTAATGGGTAACCGTTATGGGCTATTTTTGGGCCCATGGTTTTTGGTACCCATTGTTTTGATACCCATGGTTTTTTGCCCATTGTTTTGATACCCTTGAAATTTTTTGCCCATGGTTTTGATACCCATGGTTTTGTATCAAAAGCGCTTAAGCAATTGTCTATTTATATGGTCTTATGCATATGATAGATAGACAAGAAAATGTATTACAGATGTGCTTTGAATTCGGGTGTGAATTCTGTAGAGTTTGTTGAGCATAGCTCCAAACGGATACAGGTATATGCTAAATTGAGAGAGTGGAGGCTTGTAATAAAATCTAGCAAGTGATTCTTGGTGGATGTACCTCATATTGGGTGAACCACGTTATATATTGTGTCTCGTGTTGTGTTATTTATTCTGCACTTTTATTTGAGATAAGATAAAAATATTTTCGCATATTAGTTTCCACATTTTTGCGATTTGTAAGGGATTATTACGCAAAATATTTAATCTCTTATTTCTATCAAAAGGAAATAAGATAGTTTAACAAAAACAAATCTCCACGCATAGCTGTTAATGAAGAGCCTACATTGGAGAAAAAGACCCACGTCTTGAAAGAAGCATTCCCATGCAGCCATGAAGGAATATAGATTCACACTTGCATAATTCAAGAAAAAACCAGTCCAAGGAGTTCCACGCATTTGCTAAAATTATCTTCTATGATTATTTTCATGCATTAGGAAGAGTTTTCATACATAAAAGCATCTTTCACGCCTTGGAGGAAAATCAAATCCATTCATAGGCTCACATGCTAGAAAAATTTCACGCATTCATTCTTGGTGATTGCTCACGCAAGGAATGAGAATTAAAACAATCCAAAAATAAAAAGAAAAAAATCCAAAAATTCACCACAGGAAAAAGAAGAAATCAAATTAAATAAAAAGAGATTTTATCCACACAGCTGTGAGGATAATTTGCTTTATTAATTAAATAAAATAGAGATTTTATATTTATATATATATATATATATATCATTGTATCGCTCGGATTTGGAACTCAAGCTTAGTCTCGTTATATTTGTATTTTTAAAAAAATTGTAACCGGCACTAGTTATTATTATTATTATTTTTAAAATAATAATAATAATAATAAAATTAAAGTGAGTCATATTTTTCTTGCATTGATGGGGGTTTTAGAGACTAAGACCCGACCCCGCTTGCATTGTTTTTGCATGCCCGAGTCATTCTTCGAAATTCATAATGGCTGAGAAATCTAACAAATCCGCATGAAGATCGAGGAAGCCAGTGGAGAAATTGAATAAGTTTGCACTCAAGTACTAATTCCAAGGAATCATTCCTCCCAATTCTATCAAATCAGCATATACGAAAATATAATGAAACAAATATGGGTCACATAAATGTGCAACAATTTTGTGAGAACGGGTGAAAATGAAGGCAAAACCATATTCTCGGATAGGCTTTACCATAGTGGTCTACCTCAAGCACAACATTTCCTGTCTCGGTGTAGTGTCCAGAGTTGGTTATCGCTTGTGTTGAGCACTATGATCCTGAGAGATGAGGAATTTTTAAAGATAATCATGAGCCTTTCCTCTTAATCACACCAAGAGCACATTGAGGAATTGCTCGGCATACCTGACTTTCTTGAGAATGTGGATATCACTTCCAGATCAGCACAAGAATTTTGGGATGAGAACCCCTTGAGATGGAGCAAGATGGTTAATAACAACTGGTTAGTGACCAAGAGGCCTCAGAATTGATAGGCTTCCCAAAGAACTATACGCATTGAGTTTGTGGAAGAAATCGGGGACATGATTACTCTCCTAAGTCAATTTTTTGGTTTACCCTCTGCTAGGATTTTCCACCCATGGATGTATCAGTTTATCTGTATCATCCTTGCCAAGAAAGAGTTTGTGGATTGGGCCACCATCATCAGTAACACCCTTCACAAACAATTGATAGAAGTTAAGATGATTGGATGCTTCTACATGACATCGTATCTGACTTATGCAGTAGCAAGAAGAAAGCTATTTTGGGACTTGAAATGAGAGGAGTCATGGGGCCATCAAATAGTGTTTTTCATTATTACCCGCAACTCAGTTTCAAAAATAGCTCTCACCATTTTAGAAGAGTCAATGATGCATTCACCTTCCGCGTGATTCGGAACCTGAATCGAAATACAGAGGAAATATTTTCTAAAGAAGCCATGAGTGTCATTTCCCAATGGGGAACATGGTTTATTCAATTTTCATCCTTTTCCTACATTCACGTGAGTGGCTTTGTTGGTACTCCGTGGAAGCTTCCTAAGTACATCAGTGACAGATGGGCATTAATGGAACTTGCATGACAACTATTCCAAGTTCATTATCTTCTCAGTGACAAAGCACCATTCAGGAATTCATTTCCCAATCCAAATCGGGAATACCAATGTCCAAATCTTTTTCAGTGCACAACTCATGGAAAAAGAGTTCACTCTCATTACAATCCATCCATATGTGAAGAGCCCTAGTTTGATATCAATGGATATATGTAGAAGATTCTTGGAGAAAAGTATCAACATAACCCTACCATGGAAGATTTTTGGGCTGCTGTTGGATGAACATGAAGTAAGAAGATGAGAGTTTTCTCACCTAACACTTGCTCAGATCAAGGCCTTCCACATCAAGAACCCTCTCGATTCATTCATAAATGATGATGAAGATGTCATTGATCCCTCATATGATGTAGTTGCTTTTACCCATTGCCTCGAATTGACTGGACCAAAAGAGATGAATTTTCTCTTGATAGCAAGAATCAACCGATTCTTGAAAGAAGCATATCTTGGTATGACAGAGAACTTTCCAAGTTACAATCAATTCAAGATCATGCTTCGGGATCACAAAAATTTCCAACACGAGGAGGCCTTCATTCAACCAAAGCCTCTTCTCGATCAACCTCTATACCATCCAATCATACACAACAAGCAAGAAAGGAGTGGTTGCCAAAATCCACTTCACCAAGTAACGTGTCACGAGGAGAAAAATCTAAAGATCCTAACCCCGAAGAAGGAAGAGAGCGTGTATCAGGATTTTCTACCTCAAGTAGAGATTCTTCTACCCACATTGTTAATAGTGCTCAGAAGCTCGTGGAAAATGATCCTCAGCCATGCTTGAACAAGCGTCCACTCAGGTGTAGGTAGTTCAAATATCAAACACTTCGGAGCATGTAGTTCATGAAGGGATTTCCCAAAATCTCCCGAATAATCAGGAGGTGGATATTGAGGTTGTTTCTCCTCAAATCGAGGTCGTAGATAAGGATTCAAGCAGGATCTCATGATGTGAGAACAATGAGAATATTGATTTGAGCTCTAGGATTTTGTATGTGGAAATAGTGCATGATACTCCTTCCTGGGTTGATTCGAGGTTAAGAAAAGGAAGAGGGTTGTCAAGGCAATTGACATTGATTTTGATGCCCTTTTCAAACTTTCAAATGATGTCATTCCAAAGAAGCCTAAGGTGCTTTCTCGAATAATGGTGGATAATGACGGAAATAGATTTGTAGATCTCGCCATCCCACAAGTTGATAAGGAGCGTGATGCCATGACACCTGCTGATTATGAAGTTTCCAGACTTGGACTTGGGAGGTCTACATTAGAAAGTGACATGGCGATGGCTCGAGATTCAATTGATATCGTGCTAAAGAGACTTGAGAAATATAAGTCTCAGAACTCTCAGCTCAAGGCCGAAAAGAATCAATTGGTGGAATATGTTCAACATTTGATAAATCCCATATCATCCACTTTCCCAGTACCTGATGCAGTGGCTGCCCTGATGAAGAAACTCTCAATTTTTCAAAAGAAATAAACACATTAGGCCATGTCACTAAAACTTGGCTTTCAGAGATTCTCGTTTTAGGCCAAGGGATGATCAAGACCGCGGTTAAGCTTCATGAAGATGTCAGTGCGTATCTTGATCCAATTCTTTCTTTCAAAGAAACTTTTGTTTCTAATATATCAAATTTGGATGAGATATTTCCCAGTTTGCAGGAGATGACAAGTATGGAATCCTTAGTTTTAGCCATTGAAGGAATTCTTGAATTTGAACATCGAGGGACACGTTTTCTTTGGTGTTTGCATCTCAAATCAAGGAAGATGCTTCTCGAGGATTCTATGATCCATTATGAGAGCATGTGCAATGAAGCCTTCACTTCACTCTCCTTGATTCAAGAATTCATAGCTGAGATTCCTTACAACCTCATAAATGAGCATAATCAAAGGTGTTCATCGGAGCAGGTGGAAGAGAAATTTTCACAATTGTTTAAGGACATGTACACTCCCACCAACAATTTCTCATTAGTTTCAATGGAGCGGTGCATCAAATTAAAGAACTTATTTGAGAATGCTCAATCCAAAATTGTTAATTTAAATGATATGCCAAGTAGGATTCTTGAATTTTGTAGGTATTTTGTGAGGCTATTCTTGACCAAATGAACCTCTAGAAGAAGAAAAGATGTTTGAAACTTTGGGAAGGTTTAGATCCTTTCAATTGGCAAAAGCGAGATCCTAATTTCACTCGGGGGTTCAAGGGAGATAATTTTCTTGGTATCTAACGAAGTGGGAGAGTCCATTTCTCATACGCTTGAGATAGGCGGACCCCATTTCAATGGATAAGGCACTAGTTATTATTATATTTTAAAAAGTGGATTTTTAAGAAAAGGATGTTGTTATTTGTTTTCGAAACTATGGATAACTTAAGTGATTTCTATTTTTGGTTGTCTTTAATAAAGTTGGTTAGAAAAATTCAAAGGTCACTTAAGTGCCTTATTTAATGATCATGTAAAACCCTAACTACTTTGTAACCAACTTTTGGGTTATAAAAGGAAGTGAGGGCTCATTTGTAAGGGTGACTTTGAGAGAGAGAAGAAAATACTTTTGTGTGCAAGCTTTACTTCAAAGAAAGAAACTTTGTGTTCTTTTGAGAAGACATTTTGGAGTTAATGAAATATGAACTTTGTGTCCCATTCATTGTCTCTTATAGCATTTGATGTTCTTATGTTCATTAGATGTTAGTGTTTGAATCTTGCATGCAAATATTGTCTTTGATCTTATTGTCAACATTATTAATTTGTTGTTCTAGTTCACAGTGATCAAGCTCTGATTATCTACTTGCTCATGTGTGTTCCCTTTTACACATTCTTGTTTGGCTAACTCAAACTCCATTTTATTTGTGTTGGTTATTCATCTTTCCTCTTCATGTAATATTAGGCTCTATTTTTACCTAACTCTTGCATGTTCTTTCATTCATTCCATTCCACTCCTTTCCTTCATTCCATTCCATCTCCCTCATTCATTTTTTCTTTCCATTGATGTTCCAAAACACCCCCACATACAATTTTGAATGTATAGATGTAAATATAGTTTTGGTTTTCAATAAAGGTAGCCTCACCTTCATTGAGGAGGGACTTCATTCCCACACTGTTGCATGTCATTTGCATGCATGCAAATCCATATGCTAATAGTTTTTGGTGACTCTATTGGGATTCAGGAATCGTTAACCAAGTGCTTGGTTAAATCTTTATGACTATCCCCTCTGCACAAGCTCAGTTCTTCAACCAAACCTTGTGCCCGATGAATATTTTCAAGGAGACATTGCTGCCAACCTTGAAAAGTAGCTTGGGAAACCATGAAAGCTTGCAGCAATTTTTGGTTGTTGATAGAGCCATTGACAGAGAAATCTACATTGAAGACCTTAGAAGAAGAGCCCACACTTGTGGAGAAGACCTCCTGGACACGTGTTGATCATTGTTCACCAACGCGGTCCTCTTCCACCAAGGTAATAAGTTGTATGACTATTATAGGTAACCCACCTATCTTGCAACCAAATCTTGTTTTTGTAGATAATCAAGAAGATATATCATCATATTTGAGGCAAGCTATTTGGGAAAAGTGCATGAATAACTATCATTTTCATCTCACCGCATCAATACTAGATAATGAAGAAGAGAAAGCCATGAGAGTTGCTAGAGCTATTCAAGTGCACAAATAGCTCAAGAAAGAGAGAAGAGAAAAGGCTAGAGCTGATCAGAACATGCTAGTGATCCCTTCACAATAAATATTTCAAACTGGAAGGAAAGAGGTTTACGTGAGGAGAAAAAGCTAAAGGTCGATCTGATCCCATTTTTGACTTTCAAGGAAAGTTTGGTTTCAAGTTATCTCCTCCAAAGAAGAACACACCTCGTAGATCTACAAGCCTTGCATCAAGTCCTGAAAGAGCAAGCAAGGAAGGAATCACTACCAGTCAAGCACTTGTCCTTGCTCACGTTGTTTTACCTTCGCATACCACCTTTCCCAAAATGGTAGTCAACGTACCATGGGGAAATGCCATAGGCCCATTGGCCCTACTAGCTCGACATGACCTCCCAAGAGGATCGAGGAAGATTCTTCCCAAGTTTGATGGAGATGGGAAGACATCACCAGATGACCACATTTTTCTTTCTTTGTTGCATGTGTGTTTTTTTGGTAGAATATGAAGATGTTGCTATTCACCTCTTTCATTGAAACATTGCATGATGTTGCTGCAGATTGGTTTCATCATCTACCCAATGGATGTATTACAAATTGGAATGATATGAAAACTAAGTTTGAAAATTGATTCAAGATGGTAGAAGATGAACATGCTCTTCTTGCCCAACTATCTTAGGTGAAGAAAGAGCCAACAGAACCCATGAGGAATTTCATGGCTAAATTCAACAAAATGGTGAAAAAGTTCCGTCGGGATTCATCCAAACCTTGATGGACAAAAATGTTTCTTTATTAACACACAACAACTAGAAGTGTGCTATCAGCTGAGAAGGGCTAGAGTGGCTACTTTGGAACTTGCTCAATCCTTGGCCATAGAAATTGAAGATGACTTAATCATGGTAGGAAAATTCAAGAAAACTTCCCTCAAAGGAAAGAGTCAAGAAACCCCAATGCTTAGAAGCTATACTCACTAAGTTGGCTAATGATGTGCTTGGCTTTAAAAAACAAGTTGCTCAAAGTAGTAAACCTACTCCTTACAAAGACATCCCAAGAAAAGGATACGTTCCCAACAAAGCTAGGATTACAGGTGCTCCGACGAGGCTTGCTATTGAAGCAGCTCCTCAACTAACTCAAAATGTGATGTCATTGAAGAAAGTGATGATGAAGTTGAAGTCATCGAGGTTGATGAGGAAGAGCCGGATTCTGGAACATCTGAACCTGAAGTTGAAGATCTGAGGGAGAAAGTAATAATCATTTCTTTGAGTACCATTCAAGAAGAAGAAGATGAATATGAAGAAATTATAGAAGATATGAATAGTCAATCCTTCGTTGTCTTCACACGCTCTCAGAAAAAGGAGAAGGATACCACTAAGGTGGGAGATAAAGAGGTTTCAAGGAACTTCAAAAAGAATCTAAGACTAAGGAAACTTCCAAAGAATCCAAGACAAATGAGACTCCTAAAGAGTCCAAGGTAGACTGAGGTTTCAAAGGTCAAAACTATCTTAAAGAAAGGAGGGCCTTTGTTAGATCAATCAATTGATAAATCAACTACGAAGAAAGTTTCTTCTTCCACATCCGTATCAACCAAGCCCGAAGCAAAGGTCAAAAGTGTGCCATCATCAAGTTTAAAAGAACTAGTATCTGAGACATCAAGTATGGTTACTTTTCCCAAATTTGATATCATTGATCATATCAATAAAACAAAAATTTCCATGTCACAAAAGTACTTGAAGTCCAATAAGGATCAACTCGAGAAATTGGTCCAGTTTATCAAAGGTGACTCTATTATTCATTCCTCCAAAGGAATTCTGAAAACTCCCAAAGATGGGAAAACTCAAAATATTGTGGTGGCCACTACACCTTCAAATGAAAAGATTGAACCTTTCTTTGTGTCTTTTTTGATCAACGGATGCAAATTAAGTAATTGCATTATAGACTCTGGAGCCTCGGATAATGTGATGCTGGAAAAAGTAGCACATGCTCTTGGTTTGACTTGTACGAGAACATTCGGATCATGTTACTCCATGGAAACCAAGCAAGTTCCTCTGATCGGGTAGATTAAAGACGCCCAAATGGTTTTAGCCCAATTCCCTCAAAAGTGAGTTAAGGTAACTATTTTAGTTGTTGATATTCCCACCTCATATGGAATGTTGTTGAGTAGGAAATTTTGTAGAGATTTGGGTGGTGAGATTCAAATGGATTGGTCTCATGCCATGATCCCTATCAATGGAGAAATGAAGAAGCTTATGCCAGAAGCTCAAGCAAAATTCACGGTAACTAAAACCGAAGATCCTCGTGCACAGATCCTTTTCCAAGGCTCAAGTATGGGTAATTATATGATGACTGTAGAAATTCATACCCCTGAGATCACTTGCCAAGATTCCAATGAGATATGGACTCTTGAGTTTGATGGAAGTTGTTGCTCAATGGGTTCTAGTGCAGGAGTGGTGCTCATATCTCCAAATGGTAAAATATTTCCTTTTTCCTACAAACTTGAATTTTCAAATACTAACAACACTGCAGAGTATGAGGCATTAATCCTTGGCCTTCAAGTTGTAGAGGAGAAAGGGATCAAAAATTTGGAAGTCTTTGGAGATGCGGAATTGATCGTGAAACAAGTAAGAAATCAGTTCCAAGTAAAGAATGATCATTTGAGACACTACAGAAATAAAGTGTGGGATGCATGATAGAAGCTTTGATGCTTTTTCCATAAAATTTGTCCCTCGTGAAAAGAATGACAAAGTAGATTCTCTAGTAGTCTCAGCTTCATTAATGATTCCTCATTCAGAGTTTGATCAAGTCAAATACACCATTGAAATGGTTTTTAGGCCAAGTGTTCCTGACAATGTAGAAAATTGGCAAGTATTTAATGATGATCAACAAATTATTGCCTTCTTGGAAAAGAGGGATAATTTTGAACAATTGTACTTTGAAGGAAGTGATTCTGTGTTTCGTGAATCAACTACCTCACCCATTCAGGAAGGAGTTGAGAATGAAGATCCTGGTGATGGCATCATCAACTCAAAGGAAATAAAATTCCCAAAGGATTGGTTTCACTTGAAGAAATTTTTGACAAACATGACAGGTTTATCAAAGAGAAAGAGTAGGCAGGACCTGCAAATTCTGCTGACTATGAGCAAGTTAACATCGGTACCAAGGATAAACCTCACTGGTCAATATCGGTAAGTGTTGCTCACCTGAGGAGCGTAGGAAATTCATAAGCCTCCTTACCAAATATTCTGACGTTTTGGCTTACTCATATGAAGACTTGAAGTCTTTCCAACCTAGGGAAATGGAGCATGCCATACCCTTGAAGCCTAGTGTAGTTCCATTCAGGAAAAAGCAAAGACAATATAATCCCAAGATTGCAGGGACAATATTTCATGAAGTTCAAAAGATGTTAGATGCACGAATAGTGTTTCCTATTGACATTGACTGGATAGCTAATATTGTACTAGTTCACAAGAAAAATGGAGAAATTAGGATTTGTGTGGATTTTCACAATCTTAATCAAGCTTCCTTGAAGGATAACTACCCACTACTAGTCATGGACCATATTTTGTAGGCAGTAACTGGATCGGAAATGCTATCTATGCTAGATGGTTTCTCTGGCTATAATCAGATTGAAGTGGCTAGAGAAGATCAACATAAAACCATGTTCACCACCCCCTAGGGTACGTTCACGTATAGAAGAATGCCTTTTGGTTTGATTAATGTTGGTGCTACTTTTCAAAGGGCTATGGATATGGCATTCATGCAGATTATAAAGACAAGATCATCGTGATATACCTAGATGACTTGATAGTGTTCTCAAAGAAGTGAGAAGATCACCTAAGAGATTTAGAGAAAATATTGCAAAGATGTAGACTTCATAAGATTTCTCTAAATCCAAAAAAAGTCTATGTGTTTGGAGTTACAAAAGGAAACTCCTAGGTCATATTGTTTCTAAGGAAGGAACTAAGATCGATCTGAGCGTGTTCAAGCTATCAAGAATCTTTCCTTGCCTACAAGTAAGCCTAGAGTCCACTCCTTCTTTGGGAAGGTGAATTTTTGAGAAGGTTTGTGCCAGATTTTGCCGAGATGACTAAAGAAATCGCTGATATGATGAAAGGAAAAGAATCCTTCAAATGGTCAAAGGAAGGTAGAGAGGCATTTGAGAAAATCAAGGGTGCTATTGCAAAAGCTCCTACATTGGTGTGTCCCGATTTTAAAAAGGATTTCATAATTTATTGTTATGCTTCGCCGCACACAATCTCTGCCATTTTGACTCAACACAATCAAGAGGGGATCGAATCTCCTATTGCATTCATGAGTTCTAGATTCAAGAAACATGAACTTAATTACACTCCTCTTGAGAGACATGTGTACGTGGTGGTGAGAGCCTTGAAACACTTTAGGTACTATGTGTTGAATTCTCACACCAAAGTCTTAGTTCCAGACACCGCAGTTAAATCGATGTTGACACAACAGGAACTAGGATCTAAAAGAGGTAATTGGGTCTCCAAGATCAAGAATATGATTTGGATATCAAGCCTACCAAGTTGGTTTGAGGAAGAGGACTCTGCCAACTCATCGCAGAGAATGAACCACGAGATAACTCTGAAGAAGAACCAGTTGAAGAAAATTTACCACTTTGGTTTTTTTGTCATAATACCACGATGAGATGAATGGTATTCTGATATTGCCTACTTTCTCACATATGGTGAGTGTCAGAGAGAATGATAGCTAAGGAGAAATGAGCTATCAAACTAAGAGCTTGTCAGGTATGTCATTTGGGACAACACGTTGTTCAAGAAAGGAATTGATGGCATGTTCCTCAGATGTGTTGATAAAGAGCAACAACCTAGGTTGTTGGAAGCTTTCCACAATCATGCTTGCGGTGGTCATTTCTCTGGCCTAGTGATGGCTCATAAAATTTTGTGAGCACATTATTATTGGCCCACTATGTTTTTCGATGCTCAGAAATGGGTGACAAAATGTGAAGCTTGTCAACAATTTGTTGGAAGACCAAAGTTGGCAGCTTTTCCTTTGAAGCCAGTTGTCATTGAAGAACCCTTTCAACAATGGGGTTTAGATTTCATTGGGGTTTTGAATCCTAATTCTAGTGCTGGTCATACTCACGTGCTCACCACAACTGACTACTTTACAAAGTGGGTAGAAGCTATACAGTGAAACAAACATCTACTGCGGTAATTTGTGACTTCATCAAAGAAAATATATTGGTTCGTTATGGAATTCCACACAAGATCATGATGAAAATGCCTCAAATTTTTCTTTTGTAGAGATGATAGGTTTTTGTTATGGGTATGGGATATCTTTGTCTCATTCATCAGATTACTACCCTCAGGGAAATGGTCAAGAATCCAATAACAAAAACATCATTACTATTGTGTGTAAGTTAGTAGAAGAAAATCAAAGAACTTGGCACAAAAAGTTATATGATGCATTGTGGGCTGACCACATAACTCCCAAAAGAGCAATGGGATGTCTCCATTTCAAATTTTGTATGGAACCGATGCTCAAATTCCCATCACACTGGAGTTACCAACATTAAAATTAGCCCAAGTCAGTTGATGATGAATGCTTCACCAATGCATTAGATAAAAGGATCATGTTCCTAAGCAAGCTTGAGGAACAAAGAAGTCAAGTGGAAAATAGGATCGAGGAACATCAATCCAAGGTAAAGAGGTTGTTTGACAGGAAAACCAAAGAGAGGCAATTCCAAATCAATGACTTGGTTCTTCTCTGGGACAAGAGACATGAACCAAAAGGAAAGCATGGGAAGTTTGATTCGTTGTGGCTAGGCCCTTTCAAAATCAGACATTTCTATGGAGATAACACCTATTACTTGGTGTATCCTGATGGAACTCATTTTCCTTTTCCCTATAGTGGGAAATATCTCAAGCACTATCAAAATTGAAAATGGGTTGTTCCCCGTATGTACATAGGTAATTAGGATTTTGGTTTGTTTCTTTTCCCCGTTTTTGGTCTCCTCTCTTGTGTCACCCCATTTTTGTGCCCCATCATTTTGAGATCATGTTCATGAATATTTTGGTCTGGGTCCATTGTTGCGTCCATGAAGTCCTTGTCCCCAATTAGAGCCAATTATTATCAGCCAATTTTGACTTCATGCAAAATTTAAAAAAAAAAAATAAAAAAATAAAAATGGAAATTTTGAAATTTTTCAAAAGTGTTACTTTGCATGTGGTTTATCACTCATCACGACCATCTCATTTTTGTGATCGTTTCGGTCTTCGTTTCATCCTTTTCGGGTGAGAACTCCTCCCGCTAGGCATTAAACTGCGTTAAAATTAATTAATTAAATTAATTAATTAATTACTCTTTGTTTGATAAAATTAATTTTTAATAATTTTGGAGTATTTAATTAAATAAATATTAATTAAAATTCATTTGACAAGTTTTATTTTAATTTGCGGGAAAAATAAGCTTCCGCTTCCCATTGCCGGGAATGCCAAATTGGCTTCCCGGCCCGGATTTCCCCTTTCTTGGAAAAATTGTTTTAAATCCCGCTTGTGGGATTTCTTCCCCAATTGCCAAATTAATAAATTGGAAAACGGGAAAAAAATCTCCCGATTTCCCACATGGGGAAATTGAATGGAGATTGCCAGCCCACTTTGCCATTCCCATTGGCAATTGGTCGTTGCTTTCCCCATTTCCCTGGCAATTAATTCCACTACCGGGAAGAGGGAAGTTGGGTTAACCCTCATAAATTCCTCCATCGAACTCGTTGGAAAGAGTCATATGAAGCTTTCTAAAATTGCTTCTACTTCTTTAAGAAAAACATAATATTTTTATCACATTCAATCAAATTCTATGAATGCCATTGTGAAAGAGAAAATCAAGAAAAGACAATCAAAGCAAAGCAAAGAAAACAACTTTCCATACATTCCAAGAGATAAACATTTCAAGGAGAAATCCCCAGCATTGTAGTTGGGACAAACAAAAAAAAATCCAATTCCATGCAGAAGAGAAATTCCACATTTTTCAGCATTAGAAGAGAAAAAAAAAAAAAAAAAAAAAAAATAAAAAAAAAAAAGAATTCCAAAGCAAAGGAGAAAAAAGAAAGCAAACAATTTTTGAAAAAGAAAAACATTTTCAAAATAGGATAGAAAAATGAATGGATTCAAGAAAAAAAAAAAAAGAAAAAAAAGGAAAAAAAATCCAAACCCAAAACCAGCAGAAAAATTCCAAAGGCATTAAATCCACATAGCATGCCAAGGAGAGAACCAGCACACAGCTTTGGAAAAAAGGAAAAAAAACTTCCCACCAAGCAGAAAAAAATAAAAATAATCCAAAAACAAAATCAAAAAGAATCCATGTTTGCCAGAGGAGAGAGAGGAAAAAACAAAGAAAAATCACAGGGAAAAAAAAAAAAAAAAAAAAAAAATTACACACACAAAAAAAAAGACCAATCCATCAAGCAAAAAAAGAAAAAGGTGGAAAAGGAACCAAATCAAAAAAAAATCTCCACAAGGAAAAAATGAAAAAAGAAAAAGCATCCACACTTATCCCAAGAATCCTTTCCATGTTGAGGGGAAGGAACAAAGAAATTTTTAAAGAAAAATATGCATTTTGTTTTAAAGGAAAGAAGATAGTTTAAAAAGGAAAAAAATCTCCATGCAAGTTAAAAAAGATGAAAGCCATACATTGGAGAAAAAGACCCACAAGCTTTGAAAGAAGAAAATTCCCATGACCAAAGAAAGAAATAATTCACACATTGATAAAAAAAAAAAAAAAAAGTTCCACGCATTTGAAAAGAAGATTTTCACATTTCAGGAAGAACAATAGAAAAATTCATTTCATACAAAAAGCATTTTCACACATTTAAAGGGAAAAGAAAATCCATTCAACATTCATTCAAATATTTCAAGAAAACTTTCATGCATCATCAAATAAACATCAAAATTAAAAAAAATGAATTCAAATCAAGTTATTAAATTTGTGATAAAATTTTCACACATACGAGGAAGAATTTGCTCTAGAAAATTAAATAAAAAAATAAAATCGGGATTTGATTTTTTAATTTAAAATAATATAAATATATATATCATTGTATCCTAGATTTGGAATTCAAGCTTAGTCTCGGTATATTTTATATTTTTAAAAATTTTTTGTAACTAGACTAGTTATTATTATTATTATTTTTATAATAATAATAATAAATAAAATTAAAGTGAGTCATATTTTCTTGCATTGATGGGGGTTTTGGAGACTGAGACCGACCCCACTTGCATTGTTTTGCATGCCCGAGTCATTCTTCTGTGAAATTCATAATGGCCAAGAAATCTAACAAATTGTAGGAAGATCGAGGAAGCCAGTGGAGAAATCGAATAAGTCTACACTCAAGTGAATTCCAAGGAATCATTCCTCCTAGTTCTATCAAATCAGCATATGACAATATAACTGATACAAATCATGGGTCACATCAATGTGCAACAATTCTGTGAACGGGTGAAAACTGAAGGCAAAACCATATTCTCGGATAGGCTTTACCATAGTGGTCTACCTCAAGTAGCAACATTTCCTGTCTTGGTGCAGTGTCCAGAGTTGGTTATCGCTTGTGCTGAGCACTATGATCTTGAGAGATGAGGAATTTTTAAAGATAATCATGAGCCTTTCCTCTTAATCACACCAGAGCACATTGAGGAATTTCTCGGCATACCTGACTTTCTGAGAATGTGGATATCACTCGCTAGTCAGCACAAGAATTTTGGGATGAAGAACCCCTGAGATGGAGCAAGATGGTTAATAACAACTGGTTAGTGACCAAGAGGCCTCGAATTGATGACAAGTTTCCCAAAGAACTGTACCGCGTTGAGTTCGTGGAAGAAATGGGGACATGATTACTCTCCTAAGTGAGTTTTTGGTTTACCCTCTGCTAGGATTTTCCACCCATGGATGTATCAGTTTATCTGTATCATCCTTGCAAGAAAGAGTTTGTGGATTGGGCCACCATCATCAGTAATACCCTTCACAAACAATTGATAGAAGTTAAGATGATTGGATGCTTCTACATGACATCGTATCTGACTTATGCAGTAGCAAGAAGAAAGCTATTTTCGGGACTTGAAATGAGAGGAGTCATGGGGCCATCAAATAGTGTTTTTCATTATTACCTGCAACTAAGTTTCAAAAATAGCTCTCACCATTTTAGAAGAGTCAATGATGCATTCACCTTCCGTGTGATTGAAACTGAATCGAATATAGAGGAAATATTTTCTAAAGAAGCCATGAGTGTCATTTCCCAATGGGGAACATGGTTTATTCAATTTTCATCCTTTTCCTACATTCACGTGAGTGGCTTTGCTGGTACTCCATGGAAGCTTCCTAAGTACGTCAGTGATAGATGGGCATTAATGGAACTTGTGTGACAACTATTCCAAGTTCATTGTCTTCTCAGTGACAAGCACCATTTAGAATTCATTTCCCAATCCAAATCGGGGAATACCAATGTCCAAATATTTTCAGTGCACAACTCATGGAAAAAGAGTTCGCTCTCATTACAATCCATCCATATGTGAAGAGAGCCCAGTTTGATATCAATGGATATATGCAGAAGATTCTTGGAGAAAAGTATCAACATAACCCTACCATGGAAGATTTTGGGCTGCCTGTTCGGACGAACATGAAGTAAGAAGATGAGAGTTTTCTCACCTAACACTTGCTCAGATCAAGGCCTTCCACATCAAGAACCCTCCCGATTCATTCATAAATGATGATGAAGATGTCATTGATCCCTCATATGATGCAGTTGCTTTTACCCCATTGCCTCGAATTGACTGGACCAAAAGAGATGAATTTTTTCTTGATATAAAGAATCAACCGATTCTTGAAAGAAGCATATCTTGGTATGACAAGAGAACTTGCCAAGTTACAATCAATTCAAGATCATGCTTTGGGATCACAAAAATTTCCAACACGAGGAGGCCTTCATTCAACCAAAGCCTCTTCTCGATCAACCTCTATACCATCCAATCATACACAACAAGCAAGAAAGGAGTGGTTTCCAAAATCCACTTCGCAAGTAATGTGTCACGAGGAGAAAAATCTAAAGATCCTAACCCCGAAGAAGGAAGAGAGCGTGTATCAGGATTTTCTACCTTGAGTAGAGATTCTTCTACCCACATTGTTAATAGTGCTCAGAAGCTCGTGGAAAATGATCCTCAGCCATGCTTGAACAAGCATCCACTCAGGTGCAGGTAGTTCAAATATCAAACACTTTGGAGCATGTAGTTCATGAAGGGATTTCCCAAAAATCTCCTGAATAATCAGGAGGTGGATATTGAGGTTGTTTCTCCTCAAATCGAGGTCGTAGATAGGATTCAAGTAGGATCTCATGATGTCGAGAACAATGAGAATATTGATTTGAGCTCTAGGATTTTGTATGTGGAAATAGTGCATGATACTCCTTCCTGGGTTGATTAGAGGTTAAGAAAAGGAAGAGGGTTGTCAAGGAAATTGACATTGATTTTGATGCCCTTTTCAAACTTTCAAATGATGTCATTCCAAAGAATCCTAAGGTGCTTTCTCGAATAATGGTGGATAATGACGGAAATAGATTTGTAGATCTGCCATCCCACAAGTTGATAAGGAGCGTGATGCCATGACACTGGTTGATTATGAAGTTTCCAGACTTGGACTTGGGAGGTCTACATTAGAAAGTGACATGGCGATGGCTCGAGATTCAATTGATATCGTGCTAAAGAGACTTGAGAAATATAAGTCTCAGAACTCTCAGCTCAAGGCCGAAAAGAATCAATTGGTGGAATATGTTCAACATTTGATAAATCCCATATCATCCACTTTCCCAGTACTGATGCAGTGGCTGCCCCTGATGAAGAAACTCTCAATTTGTCAAAAGAAATAAACACATTAGGCCATGTCACTAAAACTTGGCTTTCAGAGATTCTCGTTTTAGGCCAAGGGATGATCAAGACCGTGGTTAAGCTTCATGAAGATGTCAGTGCGTATCTTGATCCAATTCTTTCTTTCAAAGAAAATTTTGTTTCTAATATATCAAATTTGGATGAGATATTGCCTAGTTTGTAGGAGATGACAAGTATGGAATCCTCAGTTTTAGCCATTGAAGGAATTCTCGAATTTGAACATCGAGGGACACGTTTTCTTTGGTGTCTGCATCTCAAATCAAGGAAGATGCTTCTCGAGGATTCTATGATCCATTATGAGAGCATGTGCAATGAAGCCTTCACTTCACTCTCCTTGATTCAAGAATTCATAGCTGAGATTCCTTGCAACCTCGTAAATGAGCATAATCAAAGGTGTTCATCGGAGCAGGTGGAAGAGCAATTTTCACAATTGTTTAAGGACATGTACACTCCCGCCAACAATTTCTCGTCAGTTTCAATGGAGTGGTGCATCAAATTAAAGAACTTATTTGAGAATGCTCAATCCAAAATTGTTAATTTAAATGATATGCCAAGTAGGATTCTTGAATTGTAGGTATTTTGTGAGGCTATTCTTTGACCAAATGAACCTCAGAAGAAGAAAAAATGTTTGAAACTTTGGGAAGGTTTAGATCCTTTCAACTGGAAAAAGCGGCAGATCCTAATTTCACCGGTGGTTCGGGAGATAATTTTCTTGGTATCTAAATGAAGTGGGAGAGTCCATTTCTCATACGCTTGAGATAGGCGGACCCCATTTCAATGGATAAGGCACTGGTTATTATTGTATATTTTAAAAAGTGGATTTTTAAGAAAAGGATGTTGTTATTTGTTTTTGAAACTATGGATAACTTAAGTGATTTCTATTTTTGGTTGTCTTTAATAAAGTTGGTTAGAAAAAGTCAAAGGTCACTTAAGTGCCTTATTTAATGATCATGTTAAACCCTAACTACTTTGTAACCAACTTTTGGGTTATAAAAGGAAGTGAGGGGCTCATTTGTAAAGGTGACTTTGAGAGAGGAGAAGAAAATACTTTTGTATGCAAGCTTTACTTCAAAGAAAGAAACTTTGTGTTCTTTTGAGAAGACATTTTGGAGTTAATGAAATATGAACTTTGTGTCCCATTCATTGTCTCTTATAGCATTTGATGTTCTTATGTTCATTAGATGTTAGTGTTTGAATCTTGCATGCAAATATTGTCTTTGATCTTATTGTCAACATTATTAATCTGTTGTTCTAGTTCACAGTGATCAAGCTCTGATTATCTACTTGCTCATGTGTGTTCCCTTTTACACATTCTTGTTTAGCTAACTCAAACTCCATTTTATTTGTGTTAGTTATTCATCTTTCCTCTTCATGCAATATTAGGCTTGTTTTTACCTAACTCTTGCATGTTCTTTCATTCATTCCTTTCCACTCCTTTCCTTCATTCCATTCCATCTCCCTCATTCACTTTTCTTTCCATTGATGTTCCAAAACACCCCCACATACAATTTTGAATGTACAGATGTAAATATAGTTTTGGTTTTCAATAAAGGCAGCCTCACCTTCATTGAGGAGGGACTTCATTCCCACACTGTTGCATGTCATTTGCATGCGTGCAAATCCATATGCTAAGTTTTGATCATTGTTTGTTCGACGTGGTCCTCTTCCACCAAGGTAATAAGTTGTATGACTATTACAGGTAACCCACCTATCTTGCAACCAAATCTTGTTTTTGCAGATAATCAAGAAGATATATCATCATATTTGAGGCAAGCTATTTGGGAAAAGCGCACGAATAACTATCATTTTCATCTCACTGCATCAGTACTAGATAATGAAGAAGAGGAAGCCATGAGATTTGCTAGAGCTATTCAGTGCAAATAGCTCAAGAAAGAGAGTGAAGAGAAAAGGCTAGAGCTGATCGAGAACAACACCAGTGATCCCTTCACAATAAAGATTTCAAACTGGAAGGAAAGAGGTTTACGTGAGGAGAAAAAGCTAAAGGTGATCTGATCCCATTTTTGACTTTCAAGGAAAGTTTGGTTTCAATTTATCTCCTCCAAAGAAGAACACACCTCGTAGATCTGTAAGCCTTGCATCAAGTCTGAAAGAGCAAGCAAGGAAGGAATCACTACTAGTCAAGCACTTGTCCTTGCTCATGTTGTTTTACCTTTGCATACCACCTTTCCTAAAATGGTAGTCAATGTACCATGGGGAAATGCCATAGGCCCATTGGCCCTACCAGCTCGACATGACCTCCCAAGAGGATCGAGGAAGATTCTTCCCAAGTTTGATGGAGATGGGAAGACATCACCAGATGACCACATTTCTTGCTTTCTTTACTACATGTGTTGTTTTTTCGGTAGAATATGAAGATGTTGTTATTCACCTCTTCATCGAAACATTGCATGATGTTGTTCAGATTGGTTTCATCATCTCCCAATGGATGTATCACAAATTGGAATGATATGAAAACTAAGTTTGAAAATCGATTCAAGATGGCAGAAGATGAACATGCTCTTCTTTCCCAACTATCTCAGGTGAAGAAAGAGCCAATAGAACCCATGAGGAATTTCGTGGCTAAATTCAACAAAATGGTGAACAAAGTTCCCGTCGAGATTCGTCCAAACCTTGATGGACAAAAATGTTTCTTTATTAATGCACAAACAACCAGAAGTGTGCTATCAATTGAGAAGGGCTAGAGTGGCTACTTTGGAACTTGCTCAATCCTTGGCCATAGAAATTGAAGATGACTTAATCATGGTAGGAAAATTCAAGAAAACTTCCCTCAAAGGAAAGAGTCAAGAAACCCCCAATGCTTCAGAAGCTATACTCACTAAGTTGGCTAATGATGTGCTAGCTTTAAAAAAGCAAGTTGCTCAAAGTAGTAAACCCTCTCCTTACAAAGACATCCCAAGAAAAGGCTATGTTCCCAACAAATTAGGATTGTAGGTGCTCAATGAGGCTTGCTATTGAAGCAGCTCCCATGTAACTAACTCAAAATGTGATGTCATTGAAGAAAGTGATGATGAGGTTGAAGTCATCGAGGTTGATGAGGAAGAGCTGGATTCTGGAACATCTGAACCTAAAGTTGAAGATCTGAGGGAGAAAGTAATAATCATTTCTTTGAGTACCATTCAGAAGAAGAAGATGAATATGAAGAAATTATAGAAGATATGAATAGTCAATCCTTCGATGTCTTCACATGCTCTTAGAAAAAATGAGTAGGATACCACTAAGGTGGGAGATAAAGAGGTTTCCAAGGAACTTCAAAAAGAATATAAGACTAAGGAAACTTCCAAAGAATCCAAGACAAATGAGAATCCCTAAAGAGTCCAAGGTGACTGAGGTTTCAAAGGTCAAAACTATCTTAAAGAAAGGAGGGCCTTTGTTAGATCAATCAGTTGATAAATCAACTATGAAGAAAGTTTCTTCTTCCACATCCGTATCAACCAAGCCCAAAGAAAAGGTCAAAAGTGTGCCATCATCAAGTTTGAAAGAACTAGTATATGAGACATCAAGTACGTTACTTTTCCCAAATTTGATATCATTGATCATATCAATAAAACAAAAATTTCCATGTCACAGGCAAAGTACTTGAAGTCCAATAAGGATCAACTCGAGAAATTGGTCCATTTTATCAAAGGTGACTCTATTGTTCATTCCTCCAAAGGAATTCTGAAAACTCCTAAAGATGGGAAAACTCAAAATATTGTGGTGGCCACTACACCTTCAAATGAAAAGATTGAACCTTTCTTTGTGTCCTTTTTGATCAACGGATGCAAATTAAGTAATTGTATTATAGACTCTGGAGCCTTGAATAATGTGATTCAAGAAAAAGTAGCACATGCTCTTGGTTTGAATTGTACGAGAACATTCGGATCATGTTACTCCATGGAAACCAAGCAAGTTCCTCTGATCGGGTAGATTAAAGATGCCCAAATGGTTTTAGCCCAATTCCCTCAAAAACGAGTTAAGGTAACTATTTTAGTTTCTGATATTCCCACCTCATATGGAATGTTGTTGAGAAAGAAATTTTGTAGAGATTTGGGTGGTGAGATTCAAATGGATTGGTCTCATGCCATGATCCCTATCAATGGAAATGAAGAAGCTAATGCCGAGAAGCTCAAGAAAAGTTCATGGTAACTAAAACCAAAGATCCTCGTGCACAAAGATCTTGTTCCAAGGCTCAAGTATGGGTAATTATATGATGACTAGAAAGTTCATGCCCATGAGGTCACTTGTCAAGATCCCAATGAGATATGGACTCTTGAGTTCGATGGAAGTTGTTGTTCAATGGGTTCTGGTGCAGGAGTGGTGCTCATATCTCCAAATGGTAAAATATTTCCTTTTTCCTACAAACTTGAATTTTCAAATACTAACAACATTGCAGAGTACGAGGCATTAATCCTTGGCCTCCAAGTATAGAGGAGAAAGGGATCAAAAATTTGGAAGTCTTTGGAGATGTAGAATTGATCGTGAAACAAGTAAGAAATTAGTTCCAAGTAAAGAATGATCGTTTGAGACACTACAGAAATAAAGTGTGGGATGCGATAGAAGCTTTGATGCTTTTTCCATAAAATTTGTCCCTCGTAAAAATAATGACAAAGCAGATTATCTAGGACTCTCGGCTTCATTAATGATTCCTCATTCAGAGTTTGATCAAGTCAAATACACCATTGAAATGGTTTTTAGGCCAAGTGTTCCTGACAATGTAGAAAATTGGAAAGTATTTAATGATGATCAACAAATTATTGCCTTCTTGGAAAAGAGGGATAATTTTGAACAATTGTACTTTGAAGGAAGTGATTCTGCATTTCATGAATCAACTACCTCACCCATTCAAGAAGGAGTTGAGAATGAAGATCCTAGTGATGGCATCATCCAACTCAAAGGAAATAAAATTCCCAAAGGATTGGTTTCACTTGAAGAACTTTTGACAAACATGACAAGTTTATCAAAGAGAAAGAGTAGGCAGGACCTATGAATTCTCGTTGACTATGAGAAAGTTAACATCGGTACCAAGGATAAACCTCACTTGGTCAATATCGGTAAGTGTTTCACACGAGGAGTGTAGAAATTCATAAGCCTCCTTACCAAATATTATGACATTTTGGCTTACTCATATGAAGACTTGAAGTCTTTTCAACCTGGGAAATGGAGCATGCCATACCCTTGAAGCCTCAGTGCAGTTCCATTTAGGAAAAAGCAAAGACAATATAATCCTAGATTGTAGGGACAATATTTCATGAAGTTCAAAAGATGTTAGATGCACGAATAGTGTTTCTTATTGACATTTGACCTGGATAGCTAATATTGTACCAATTCACAAGAAAAATGGAGAAATTAGGATTTGCGTGGATTTCCACAATCTTAATCAAGCTTCCTTAAAGGATAACTACCCACTACCAGTCATGGACCATATTCTACGAGATAGCTGGATCAGAAATGATATCTATGCTAGATGGCTTCTTTGGCTATAATCAAATTGAAGTGGCTAGAGAAGATCAACATAAAACCATGTTCACCACCCCCTAGGGTATGTTTACATATAGAAGAATGCCTTTTGGTTTGATTAATTCCAGCACTACTTTTCAAAGGGCTATAGATATGGCATTCACAAATTATAAAGACAAGATCACCATAATATACCTAGATGACTTCACAGTTTTCTCAAAGAAGTGAGGAGATCACCTAAGATATTTAGAGAAAATATTGCAAAGATGCAGACATCATAAGATTTATTTAAATCCAAAAAAGTCAATGTTTGTAGTTATAGAAGGGAAACTCCTAGGTCATATTATTTCTAAGGAAGGAACTAAGATCGATCCTAAGCATGTTCAAGCTATCAAGAATCTTTCCTTGCCTACAAGTAAGCTGAAGTCCACTCCTTCTTTGGGAAGGTGAAATTTTGAGAAGGTTTGTGCCAGATTTTGCCGAGCTGACTAAAGAAATTGCTGATATGATGAAAGGAAAAGAATCCTTCAAATGGTCAAAGGAAGGTAGAGAGGCATTTGAGAAAATCAAGGGTGCTATTGCAAAAGCTCCTACATTGGTGTGTCCCGATTTTAAAAAGGATTTCATAATTTATTGTTATGCTTCGCCGCACACAATCTCCACCATTTTGACTCAACACAATCAAGAGGGGATCGAATCTCCTATTGCATTCATGAGTTCTAGATTTAAGAAACATGAACTTAATTACACTCCTCTTAAGAGACATGCGTACGTGGTGGTGAGAGCCCTGAAACACTTTAGGTACTATGTGTTGAATTCTCACACCAAAGTCTTAGTTCCAGACACCATAGTTAAATCGATGTTGACACAATAGGAACCAAGATCTAAAAGAGGTAATTGGGTCTCCAAGATCTAGGAATATGATTTGGATATCAAGCCTACCAAGTTGGTTCAAGGAAGAGGACTCTGCCAACTCATCACAGAGAATGAACCATGAGATAACTCTGAAGAAGAACCAGTTGAAGAAAATTTACCATTGGTAGTTTTTGTTAGTACCACAGATGAATGGTATTCTAATATTGCCTACTTTCTCACATATGGCGAGTGTCCAAAGAATTTGATACAGCTAAGGAGAAATGAGCTATCAAACTAAGAGTTATCAGGTATGTCATTTGGGACAACATGTTCAAGAAAGGAATTGACGGCATGTTCCTCAGATGTGTTGATAAAGAGCAACAACCTAGGTTGTTGGAAGATTTTCACAATCATGCTTGTGGTGGTCATTTCTCTGGCCCAGTGACGGCTCATAAAATTCTGTGAGCACATTATTACTGGCCCACTGTGTCTTCCAATGCTCAGAAATGGGTGACAAAATGAGAAGCTTGTCAACAATTTGTTGGAAGACCAAAGTTGGAAACTTTTCCTTTGAACCCAGTTGTCATTGAAGAACCCTTTCAACAATGGGGTTTAGATGTCATCGGGGTTTTGAATCCTAATTCTAGGGCTGGGAATACTCACGTGCTCACCGCAACTAACTACTTTACAAAGTGGGTAGAAGCTATACCGGTGAAACAAACATCTACTGCAGTAATTTGTGACTTCATCAAAGAAAATTTATTGGTTCATTATGGAATTCCACACAAGATCGTGACGGACAATGCCTCAATTTTTTCTTCTAGAGATGATAGGTTTTTGCTATGGGTATGGGATATCTTTGACTCATTCGTCAGATTACTACCCTTGGGGAAATGCTCAAGATGAATCCAAGATAACAAGAACATCATTACTATCGTGCACAAGTTAGCCAAAGAAAATCAAAGCACTTAGCAAAAATTTATATGATGCATTGTGGGTTGACCACATAACTCCCAAAAGAGTAATCAAGATGTCTCCATTCCAACTCTTGTATGGAACTAATGCTCAAATTCCCATCACACTTTGGAGTTACCAACATTAAAATTAGCCCAAGAAGTTGATGATGAATGCTTCATCAATGCATTACATAAAAGGATCATGTTTCTAAGCAAGCTCAAGGAACAAAGAATTCAAGTGGAAAACTAGATCAAGAAACATCAATCCAAGGTAAAGAGGTTGTTTGACAGGAAAACCAAAGAGAGGCAATTCCAAATCAATGACTTGCTTCTTCTCTGGGACAAGAGATGTGAACCAAAAGCAAAGCATGGGAATTTTGATTCACTGTCGCTAGGCCCTTTCAAAATCAGACATTTCTATGGAGATATAACCTATTACTTGGTGTATACTGATGGAACTCATTTTCCTTTTCCCTACAGTGGGCAATATCTCAAGCACTATCAAAATTGAAAATGGGTTGTTCCCTGTATGTACATAGGTAATTAGGAGTTTTGGTTTGTTTCTTTTCCCCGTCTTTTGGTCTCCTCTCTTGTGTCACCCCATTTTTGTGCCCCATCGTATTGAGATCATGTTCATGAATATTTTGGTCTGGGTCCGTTGTTGTGTCCATGAAGTCCTTGTCCTGAATTAGAGCATTTGTTATCAGCAAATTTTGACTGCGTAAAATTTATAAAAAAATAAATAAATAAAATAAAAATGGAAATTTTGAAATTTTTCAAAATTTGTTACTTTGCATGGTTTGTCACTTTCATCATGACTGTCTCATTTTTGTGATCATTTTGGTATTCATTTCATCCTTTTCGGGCGAGAATGCCTCTGTCAGGGCATTAAAGCTGCATTAAAATTAATTAATTAATATTTATTTAATTAATTAATTACTCTTTGTTTGATAAAATTAATTTTTAATAATTTTGGAGTATTTAATTAGATAAATATTAATTAAAATTTGTTCGACAAATTTTATTTTAATTAATGGGAAAAATAAGCTTAAAGCTTCCCATTCTTTGGAAATGCCAAATTGGCTTCCCGAGCCCGAATTTCCCCTTTCCTGGAAAAATTGTTTTAAATTCCTGCTTGTGGGATTTCTTTTCACAATTTCCAAATTAATAAATTGGCAAATGGGAAAGAAATCTCCCGATTTCCCACATGGGGAAATTGAACGGATATTTCCAGCCCACTTTGCCATTCCCGTTGGCAATTGGCCGTTGCTTTCCCCATATCCCCTGGTAATTAATTCCACTACCTGGGAAGAGAGGAAGTTGGATTAATCCTCATAATCCTCTGTCAAAATATTTGGAAAGAGTCATGCGAAGATTTCCAAACTACTTCTTATTTGTTCTAAGAAATATAATGATACTTGTATGACAAACATTCAAAAGCTTCGCGTACTCTCCAAATTTTTCCAACACATTTTCCAAGACCATTGTTCAACGTGAGCATATAGGGAACAAAAACAGGGGAGCAAAAACAAATGACCCAAATGCACAAATATAGGGAGCAAAAAAAAATGACCCAAAGGCACAAATACTTTATGAGGACATTGGTCATGGTAACTACATGATCATGTCACAAGATGAGGTTAACCATACTAAGGAAGTGCTTCTTGATCCTAATGGAGTTTGGATATTAGAATTTGATGAAAGCTGCTCCTCGGCTGGTTACTAGAGCTGGTGTGTTGCTTATTTCTCCTAAAGGGAAAATTCATCCTTTCTCCTTCAAGACCCAATTTGAAAACACAAATAAAATGGCTAAGTATGAGGCTATCATCCTCGGTTTAAGCATGGAAAAAGAGATGGGTATCAAGAATATCCTTGCTCATGGAGATGCACTGATTGATTATAAAACAGGTCATATATCTTTTTCAAGTAAAGAATAGAAAGTTGAAACATTACATGAATCTGGTTTGGGATTCCATTGAGTTCTTGAGGCCTTTTCAATAGAATCCATGCGAGGAAAGAAACACCGGGGTGGATTCCTTGGGTGTCTCGGGATCTCTACCGATCCCTCATCCAGATTTCTCCCAAGATAAATTCACCATTGAGATGATTCATTGGCCTAGTGTGCCTTACAATACAAACAATTGGCATGTCTTTAATGATGATCGGTACTTTCTTTCCTTCCTTGAACTCGAGAGATAAGTTTGATCGGTTGTACTTTGAAGGAAGTGAAAATATTCCTAGAGAGTGTGTATCCCCAAATGAAGAAGATAACAAATAAGAAATGGATCAAGATGGCTGCATAAAACTAAAAGGTAACAAGATACCTAAAGGGTTCATAAGTTTGGAAGAGTTATTTGATAAACACGATAGGTACATCAAGTCCAAAACTTCCAAAAAAGCTCAGCAATCTGCTGAATATGAAATGATATAAATTGGGAATCTTAATGAGCCCATGTTGGTAAACATTGAAAAGTGATGCACACAAGAGGAGAGGGAGAAAGCAAAAAATATGTTGAAAAGGTATGTTGATGTTCTTGCCTATTCTTATGATGATCTCAAGGATTTTTAGCCTAAAGAGATGCAACATTTCATTCCTCTAAAACCTAGGACCAAGCCTTTCCAGAAAAAGTAGAGGTAGTATAACCCTAAAATTACTGATATAATATTTCAAGAGATCTAAAAGTTATTTAAGGCTAAGATTATTTTCCCCATTCACCATTCAACATGGATTGCTAATATTGTGCTGTCAGGAAGAAGAATGGTGAGATCCAGATTTGTGTTGATTTTAGGAATTTGAATCAAGCCTCTTTGAAGGATAATTATCCTCTCCCATAATGGATCAAGTGTTGCAAGCTATTATAGGTTCAGAAATGTTGTCCATGCTTGATGGATTCTCAGGATATAATCAAGTAGAAGTAAGTGTTGCAGATCAACATAAGACTACCTTTACCACTCCTTAGGGCACCTTTGCTTACAGGAGAATGCCTTTTGGCCTCATCAATGTCGGTGCCACGTTTCGGAGGGAAATGGACCTTGCCTTTGGCAATCTCAAGGGAAAATTCTTAGTGGTATACCTTGATGATTTGACTGTGTTTTCAAAAACCAAAGCTGATAATTTCCAACACCTTGAAACTATCCTCCAAAAGTGTAGAGAGCATGGCATCTCCTTGAATCCCAAAAATATGTCTTTTGTGTCACTGAGGGAAAATTATTGGGACACATTGTCTCAAAGGAGGGAATCAAGATTGATCTAAAAAGAGTCCAAGTAATTCAGCATATCCCTCTCCCCACAAGCAAGAAGGGTGTGCACTATTTCTTTGGCAAGATCAATTTCTTAAGAATATTCATACCTGATTTTGCTGAACTTACTTTGAAAATAGCCCACATGATGAAAGGGAAGTAGACTTTTTGGTTGGTCCTCTAAAGGAAAGGTTGCATTTGAAGACATCAAGAGAGCTATAGCAAAGACTCAAATCTTGGCGTGCCCTGATTATAGAAAAGACTTCATTGTCTACTGTTATGCTACTAAAAGTACTCTAGCTTTTGTGTTAACCGAGGAGAATCTTTGAAGGTCATGAACTGCCCATAGCATTCATGAGTTATATTTTGAAATCCCATGAGCTGAAGTACACCATGATGGTGAAACATGCTTTTGTAGTGGTCAAATTTCTGAAGCAATTTCATTTTTACATCCTCAACTCTCATTCTATTGTGCTTCATACTTTGATACAAATATTAAATCCATTCTTACACAACAAGAATTTGGAACCAAGAGAGGCAATTAGGTAGCCAAAGTTCAGGAGTATGATCTTGACATCAAACCCACCAAGCTAGTTTGAGGAAAGGGCTTATGTGAACTCATTGCTGAAGGAGTTGATGCCAAATTTTCCAAGGAGGAAGTTGATATCCTTGTTGTTCTTTTCCTCAGCTCAACTGACAAATGGTATGTTGGCATTGCACACTTTCTTACTTATGGAGAATGTCCATCCCATTTGAGTGCCAAGGATAAGAGAGCCATCAAATTAATGTCTACGCAGTATGTGTTGTGGGAAAATGCATTGTTCAAATGAGGGATAGATGGAAGGTTTTTGAAATGTGTTGACAAACAATGACAGAAAATAAATTGTTCTTGGCCTTTCATGACCAAGCTTGTGGAGGTCATTTCTCTTTTCATCACGGCCCACAAAATCCTCCGTGCAAGATATTATTGGCCTACGTTGTTCAAAGATGCATCAAAGTGGGTAGGCAAGTGTGAAGCATGTCAAACCTTTGTTGGAAGACCGAGATTGCCTACTTTACCTCTCAAACTAGTTGTGATTGAGGAAAAATTTCAACAATGGGGTTTGGGCTTCATTAGGACACTCAATCCACCTTCAAGTGTAGGGCATACTCATGTTTTTGGCCACTTTGATTATTTCACCAAGTGGGTGGAATCCATTCCAATTAAAAGTACTACTTCAAGTAGTATGCAACTTCTTCAAAGAGCACATCTTAATAACGTTCGGGATACCAAACATGATTGTCGCGACAATGCTTCCAATTTTCTTCTACTAAGATGATGGATTTCTTCTATGGCTATGGCATTTCCTTGCCCACTCTTCAAATTACTATCCCTAAGGGAATGGGCATGTAGAATCAACTAACAAGAACTTGGTCACCATTGTTCGGAAGCTTGTTAATGACTTTCAGAGGAATTGGCATAAGAAACTATATGATGATTTATGGGTAGATTGGAATGTCTCCTTTTCAAGTGGTGTATGAAGTTGAAGCTCAGCTGTCAATGATATTGGAATTGCCAACCTTACATTTGATGAAGGCCATTGAGGATGCCAACTTTACCAATTCATTGGACAAAAGAATTATGTATCTCCAGAAGTTGAATGAAGAGGCAGTTGCAAGTGGTTGAAAAAATATTAGCTCATCAACTCAACGTAAAAGATTTGTTTGATAAAAGGATAAACCTAGAACTTTTCAAGTGGTAGACAGTGTTCCTCTTTGGGACAAAAGGCATGAACCTTGAGTAAGCCATGGTAAATTTGATTCCCTTTGGCTTGGTCCTTTTAAAATTAAACATTTTGTTGGTGAGAACTCTTTTTACCTGTTATCTCATTTTTGAGTTTACGCCAAAAAAATCAGATAACCCTAAGAAATTTTTGAGCTGGTTTTCTAAAAATTACCTTTCAAAGAGATAATTGGGTTTTCGGGTTTTCTTGGATGCTTCATGTCGTGTGTTCCCCGAAACCCGAAACCCGCATCAAGTAAGGCGAGTCGGGTTTGCGGATATTCCAAGCATCGGAACATGCCTTCGTCAAAACATGCTTCATGTCGCATGTCTTCCGATCCCGAAACCCGGTTTACTCCTTTGTTTCGGGTTTCGAGGCTATCAAACATCATGCTTCATGTTAATTGTTTCCCGCAACCCAAAACCTGAATTACTCTAAAAACCTTTGTGTTGGGTTTCCGGATATCCCAAGCATGCTGACATGGCATTAATGCCGAGTTGTCGGGTAGTTGGCACGTGTCAACTGAAGTGTATTAAATGTGAATTTTCTTATATATATTCAGATTTCCACGTCATTTTTACCAAACGTACTTTGTACCTCATGGATTTTCGTGCATGCATCTTCGTCCCCAAAACCCGAAACTCACCTCTGTGCCCGATTGCATTACTCGTTTTTTATCATTCCTTGTCCTGGTTGGAGGTATTTTTCTTCATTCTTTATTTGTGGTTTTTGTGGATTAATTGTGTAAGAAATTCTTCCAAGTTTCTTATCGGGGTTGTTGTGGGTTTTTTATCTTTTCCATTTTGGGGATTGTTTTCAAATCAGGTTTATGTTTTAGGGTTTCCCCCTTTGGAATTATCACTTTATTTTATCCCTCAGAATGTTATTATAATTAAAAATATGTTTGGGATATAAATGGTGAAGGAAAAACTTGCATGTTTCAAATACCCTATTCCCTCTTCTCGGGTTTTGCAGGGTGCTTTGCAGTGTTCAAAACCCGCAGTATATCAGAAAATTTGAAGTGTCGGGTTTTTTGAAGTCTCGGCATCCTCCGGAGTGTCGGATTTTTCAAAGTCTCGGCATACTCCCGGCGTGTCGGGTTATTTCAAGTCTCCGGCATCCTCCCAGCGTGCCGGGTTATTTCAAGTCTCCGGTAGCTCCAGTGTGTCAGGTTTTCTGAACTCCCTGACATCCTTCTCGGTGTGTCGAAGTTTTGAGGATGTGTTCAACATCTCCTGATCTCCGACACTCTCCTCCTTCAAAATCCCTCATGTCGGATCTGGTCCATCACAAGAAAACATGAAAAGCTTTTGAATGTAAGTGATACTCATGAAACTCCGTGAAGTTTTGAATGATCATTCCACCGCACACCGATTGAAAAGAAATGCAAGGCATAATTGAAGTTCTAAGAATTTCAAAACAAGCAGCTCGGTGGAGGAAGAGAAAGATGAAGGAGTGAAAGATGACGATTGATTAAGTCCTCGATGCGATGTGTCATTTCAATCTTGAAATTGACATGTCTTTTTCATTTCTGTTTTGTCACATTTTTGAATCATATTTTGACTTGGTCTCCTACGTGAGAGTCAAGCAAAATAGAACTCTTTTAAAGAACACTATTTTCTAGGATTTATCCTATTTTTCTCTACTCCTTTTATTATAAATAAGGGATGCTTATGCATTCCAAAGGGTCGAATTTTTGAAATATTGGGAGCTATTGGAAAGAAGAAAAACTTTGTGTTTTCTTTTAATCATTTTAAAGAATAGGAATTGATATTATTTTACAAACTTTGTGTTGTGGGATATATCTTTCTTAAGACATTGTTCTTACGTTCATAATCTTAAGCTATTCTTTGTTTAGCATCTTAGTGTTTCTAATCATTTCGGACATTATATTTATGATCTAAAGCTCGTATGATTATTTCGTGCTGTGTTTACTCGAAAGAAAATACATTTCTCTCATTTCCTTTCCATTGTAATAATTTACGACCTGTCCATTTAGGAAAACGATGTCTTCCCAACGTGTGGATATGGATTTCGGGATTCTATCCCAACCCCAATGGTTAGATTAGTGTGAATATTGTATATGTTGTTTTTGTTGTGTTTTAGATTAGTAATAAGCGGGCAGCCTCACTGTCTTTTAGAGAGGATTTAATCCCATATATGTGTAGTTGAACCTCATATTTTGGATTGACAAAATATCCAACCAATAGTTTTTGGTGACTCTTTGGGAATACGGATTTATAGTATAAAGCTTATCCTCTTGGTGTCTAGCGACTCCGTATTTGCCTTATTTTCAACAAGATCTCTTTCCCAACTCAAAGCTGGCTGGAAAGATCTTTACTCGGTCCCGCCGAGCCCAGGGTGAAGTTGATCCACTCTTTGAATTGCTACAATGACACAATTTCAGTCTTTCTCCCAACAACGTTATTTCCAACCGAACCAAAAGTTCTTCACCTATTCGGAGAAACCGGGTCCCTGTAGAATGAGACGTATCTGCAACTTGTCGTGCGTTGTTCTTGTCTGACACTCGGATCCCCATACACACTCTTGTCAGAAGGATGGCAGTACAACTTGTGCCTTGGGGCACAGCCATTGGTCCTCTTTCTTTAACTCCACCATTGCATGAGTTACCACATGGATCACGTAAAAACATTCCCAAGTTCAATGGGGATGGGAAGCAGCATCCTGATGAACACATTGCATCTTTCTTCATAGCATGCGATGTCCTCAGAGTATCTCACAAAGATGTCTCTGTTCGACTCTTCGTTGAAACATTACACGGTGCAGTAAAGCGGTTGAATGGTTTTATCACTTCCGAATGCATACATCACAAACTAGGCTACCATGCGGACCAAGTTCAAAGCATGTTTCAAACCAGCCGAAGATTCCCATGCTTTGTTAGCTCAACTTACTCATATGAAGAAGGAATCGCATGAACCCATGTGGGACTTCGTGGCGAAGTTTAACAAGCTGATCCGAAAGATTCCAGAAATAGCTGTACCTACTCCAAAAAACCAGAAATGCTTCTTCATTAATGCTCAGCCTCCTAATGTAAGATTTTTATTAAGAAGGTTGGTTATCCCAGATTTGGCTATCGCTCAGTCAATGACTATTAAAATAGAGGATGATCTCATTTTGGTCGGAAGGATCGGGAAAGATGTACCCAAACCTAAAAATCTAGGTTCTTCCCAAGGTAATAGTATCTTGATCTATGATTCAAAAAATGGCTAATGATTTGATTGCTTTAAAAAGTAAATGTCTCAGCAGGTGAGCAATGTTCCGTATCGGGATATCCCTAGACGGAATTTCAATAACAATAATGGTGCACCTGCCAGAGATAGGCCATGGTTAACTCCTACTCAACCAAGGCTAGCAATCAAAGCTCCTCCTATTAACGCAAAGTAGAAATAGTGAAGAAGAGGATGAACCAGAAGAACAAGATTCCCCGAGGCTTTTGAAGCTTCAGGATATGCCGATGAGTCTTATGACGATTCGACTGGCGACTCCAACATTGGGTATTTGGAATACGAAGAAGATGAATGTGCGCCGGATGGTCAGTCATTTGTTGTCTTCACTCGATCCCAATCTCAGAATCCAAGAAAACCTCTTGAAAACCCCAAGGAGAAGAACAAGGAACCTCCCATAGCCATAGTTAAGAGAGGTACTCCTATTTCAGCACTGAAAGAGAAGTCACCAAAAAGGCAACTTCCCTTATTCTCTTTCTCCTAAGGTCGTGTCCCAGCTCAAACTCATGTGATTAGAACTGACCCTACCATCACCCCTTCTTATCTTGCTTTTGACATTATCGATCATGCAAAGAGAACCAAAATCCGGATGTCGGAAGCAGAATATCTTGATCAAATCTGAACAGTTTGAAAAACTTGCCAAATTCATCAGAAGTAAAGCGGCTGTTCCACCACCTTCAAAATTTCTCCTTCCAAATCCTACTCAACCCCCACCTCAGAACAATCTGACCTCTACTTCTTCTTCGGGATAGATTGAACCATTTTATTTGTCTTTACTTATAAATGGGTTTAAACTCAGCAATTACATCATCGACTCAGGGGCCTCCGACAATGTTATGCCCATGAAAGTAGCTCATGCCCTTGGGCTTACTTTGACTAAGTCATATGGATGGTGTTACTCCATGGAAACCAAACAAGTTCCTTTGATTGGTCAAATCAAAGATGCACAATTTGCATTCGTTGCCTTCCCAGAGAAGAGAGTGAAAATGACCATTCTAGTTGCTGATATCCCTTGACTTACGGTATCCTCTTGGGTAGAGGTTTTTGTAAAGATGTCGGAGGTGAGATTAATATGGATTGGACTAAGGCCAGGATTCCAGTCAATGGGGTTTATCATGTTCTCCATCCCGAACCTCAGGCGAGGTATTTGGTAACTAAATCAGATGATCCTAAAGCTCAAATTCTTTTCGAAGATGCTAGCTTGAAATTATTTCATGACTTCAGAGATACCAGCTATGGATGTTAAGGAAGAAGATCCCAATGCTATTTGGACCCTTGAATTTGATGGTAGTTGCTCAACCACCGGATCGGGTGCTGGTGTAGTTCTTATATCTCCTAATTCCAAGATTTTCCCATCAGCTTACAAGTTGCAATTTGATAATACTAATAACACGGCTGAATATGAAGCTCTGTTATTAGGATTAGAAATGGCCAGACATAAGGGAATTCAAAATCTCAAGGTCCAGGGGGATGCGGAGCTGATTGTCAACCAGGTCAAGGGAATCTATCAGGTAAAAAATGATCGCTTGAGACATTACAGGAACAAAGTTTGGGATAGTATAGAATGCTTTGATGCATTCTCTATTAAGGCAATTTTGAGAGATTATAACGATAAAGCTGATTCTTTGGCCATGTCTGCATCCCTCCTTCTTCCTCATCCCCAGTTCAAACAAGATACATACACCATTGAGATTGTGTACCATCCCAGTATCCCAGATAATGCGACTCACTGGCAAGTGTTCAATGATGATCAACAGGTGTTGGCTTTTCTAGAAAAGGCTGACAATTTTAGTGAGCTATACTTTGAAGGTTCGAGAATCAGCTTTCCGTGAATCTATCTTAGATCCATATCAAGAGGTTGATGGTGAGTTTATCCATCTTAAAGGAAACAAGATACCCAAAGGTCTGGTTTCTCTAGAGGGTTTGTTCGACAAGCATGATCGTTTTATTCAAAACAAGAGACAAGTTGAAGGAGCTTCTTCCTCGGAAGTAGATCAAGTCAATCTAGGTTCGTCTGATCAACCTCGGATGGTGAATATTGGGAAATGTTGTTCCCCTGAAGAGAAAGCAAGATTCACTTCACTCCTGAAGAGATACATGGATGTGTTAGCCTGGTCTTATGCAGATTTAAAATCCTTCAAGCCCAAAGACATACAACACAGTATCCCTTTGAAGCCTGATGTGAAACCATATAGGCAGAAGCAAAGACATTACAATCCCAAGATCTCAGGAACTATCCTTGTAGAAATTTAGAAAATGTTAGATGCCAGGATTATTTTTCCAATCCATCACTCCACCTGGATTGCTAACATCGTCCCTGTCAGGAAGAAGAATGGTGAAATCTGAATTTTTGTTGACTTTCGGAACCTAAATCAGTCTTCGTTGAAGGACAACTATCCCTTTCCTATCATGGATCAGGTGTTACAAATTGTTACTGGATCAAAAATGCTATCCATGCTCGATGGATTTTCAGGATATAATCAAGTTGAGGTAACTACGGAGGATCAACACAAGACGGCCTTCACAACCCCATGGGGTACCTTTGCTTACAGGAGGATGCCTTTCGGCTTGATCAATGCCGGAGCCACCTTTCAGAGAGCTATGGACTTGGCATTCAGAGACCTGATGGGCAAAGTCATAGTGGTATATTTAGATGACTTGACCGTTTTCTCTAAAAAACGGAGTGATCATTATGATCATTTAGAGCAAGTACTTTTGAGATGCAGGCGTCATGGGATTTCATTAAATCCCAAGAAGTCCATGTTTGGAGTGACCGAAGGAAAGTTGTTGGGTCATATCGTGACTAAAGAAGGAACCAAAATCGACCCAGAGAGAGTAAAATCCATTCAAAGTCTTTCCCTACCCACAAGTAAAACTGGGGTTCATTCATTCTTCGGAAAGGTCAATTTCCTAAGAAGGTTCGTACCTGATTTTGCTGATAAAACCAAGGATATCCTTGGGATGATGAAAGGAAAAATTCCATTTCGATGGAGTACTGAAGGGAAGCTTGCGTTCGATGAAATCAAAAGGGCAGTTGCTTGCGCTCCTATCCTAGTATGTCCGGACTTCAAAAAATATTTCATCATGTACAGCTACGCCTCTGCTCACACAGTGTCAGCCATCCTGATGCAGGAGAACGGGGAGGGCATTGAAGCTCCCATCGCGTTTATGAGCTACCCATTAAAGGAACATGAATTAAAGATGTCACAAATTGAAAAGCATGCTTATGCAGTGGTACGAGCGGTGAAACATTTCAGGTACTATGTGCTAAATTCCCATACCCTCGTTCTCGTTCCCGACACTGCCGTTAAATCCATTTTGACTCAACAAGAGCTAGGGAGCCAACGAGGTACCTGGATAGCTAAAGTTTAGGAATACGACTTAGACATCAGACCTACCAAGTTAGTATGAGGAAGGGGCCTGTGCCAATTGATCGCAGAAAATCATGCTGAAGCAGAATGTGAAAAGACCCAAGACACTTCTTCAGAGTTGCCCATGGTGCTTTTCGTGAGTACAACGGATGAATGGTACACGGATATTGCTTTCTTTCTAACTTATGGTGAATGCCCCCGCATTTAAGCCAAAAGGAGAAGAGGACGGTCAAGTTAAGATCTGTGGGATACCTCCACGTGGGATAATGGGATATATAAGAAAGGTATTGATGGTGTATTCTGTCTTTGTGTTGATAAATCACAATAGTTAAAGTTGTTAGAATCCTTCCACATAGCATGCGGAGGACATTTCTCATCCTCGGTGAATGACTTATAAGATCCGTGGGCTAGGTACTATTGGCCTACTCTTTTCCGAGATTTAGCGAGTGGGTGTCCAAGTGTGAAGCTTGTCAACATTTCGTTGGTTATCCCAAGCTAGCAGCTCTTCCCTTGAAGCCCGTAGTGATTGAAGAACCTTTTCGCCAATGGGGAATTGACTTCATTGGAACATTGAATCCTACCTCCAGTGCCAGACATAATTACGTGCTAAGCGCTCATGACTATTTTACCAAGTGGGTGGAAGCCGCACCAATCAAGCAAGCAACCTCAGAAGCTGTGTGCAAGTTCCTTAAAGAAAATATAATTGTCAGATTCGGTGTGCCTCACAAGATTGTGGCTGATAATGCCTCCAATTTCTCATCGCATGAGTTGACAGAATTTTTCTATGGATTCGGCATCACCCTAGCTCACTCATCTGATTATTATCCCCAAGGCAATGGGCAAGTTGAGTCCAGCAACAAGAACCTAGTTACCATAATTAGAAAGCTAGTAGATGAAAACCAGAGGACATGGCACAAAGCATTATATGATGCATTGTGGGCTGATCGAATTACCCCAAAGCGAGCTATAGGAATGTCTCCTTTCCAAGTGTTGTACGGGATTGATGCTGAGATTCCTATCTCAGTATAATTTCCAGCCTTACAGTTGGCAAAAGCAGTCGAAGATGCGACTTTTCAAAATTCTATCGAGAAAAGGGTTATGTACCTAGCTAGGCTAGAAGAGGAACGGAGCAAGGTGGTTGATCGCATTGTAGACCATCAGAGCAAAGTAAAGAAAATTTTTGACAAGAAATCAAAGCAACGTCATTTCCAAATTGGAGACCTGGTGTTGCTTTGGGATAAGAGGAGAGAGTAGAAAGGAATGCACGGAAAGTTTGATTCCTTGTGGAAAGGACCTTTTAAGATTCATCAGCGGAGCGGTGAAAATAGTTTCCATCTATCATACCTTGATGGAGGGTTACTCCCTTTGCCTTTCAGCGGTCAACATCTGAAGTTGTTCCATCATTGATGCAAGACGCTCTTTTGCATCGTACATACTTTATTTAGTGTCTTGTGTTTGCGTTTAGTTTTCTTTCTTTCCTTGTTTTGTTTTTCGGTTTTCTTCTTTTCGACTCCATGTAGCCCAATGGATAAAGCAGAGATTCTAAGTTCTCTTCCTTTGATATCACAAAGAAAGTCCCCAACTAGAGCCAGTTGTTATCTCATTTTTGAGTTTACGCCAAAAATCAGATAACCCTAAGAAATTTTTGAGCTAGTTTTCTAAAAATTACCTTTCAGAGAGATAATCGGGTTTTCGGGTTTCACAAGCAAGACAACATGTGTCTTGGATGCTTCATGTCGTGTGTTCCCCGAAACCCGAAACCCACATCAAGTAAGGCGAGTCGGGTTTGTGGATCTTCCAAGCATCGGAACATGCCTTCGTCAAAACATGCTTCATGTTGCATGTCTTCCGATCCCCGAAACCTGGTTTACTCCTTTGTTTCGAGTTTCCGAGGCTATCAAACATCATGCTTCATGTCGATTGTTTCCCGCAACCCAAAACCCGAATTACTCTAAAAACCTTTGTGTCGGGTTTCCGGATATCCCAAGCATGCTGACATGGCATTAATGCCAAGTTGTCGGGTAGTTGGCACGTGTCAACTGAAGTGTATTAAATGCGAATTTTCTTATATATATTCAGATTTCCACGTCATTTTTACCAGATGTACTTTTTACCTCGTGGATTTTCGCATGCATCTTCGACCCCGAAACCCGAAACTCGCCTCTGTGCCCGATTGCATTGCTCGTTTTTTATCATTCCTTGTCCTGGTTGGAGGTATTTTTCTTCATTCTTTATTTGTGGTTTTTGTGGATTAATTGTGTAAGGAATTCTTCCAAGTTTCTTATCAGGGTTGTTGTGGGGTTTTTATCTTTTCCATTTTGGGGATTGTTTTCAAATCAGGTTTATGTTTTAGGGTTTTCCCCCTTTGAAATTAGCACTTTGTTTTATCCCTCAGAATTTTATTATAATTAAAAATATGTTCGGGATATAAATGGTGAAGGAAAAACTTGCATGTTTCAAATACCCTATTCCCTCTTCTCGGGTTTCGCAGGGTGCTTTACAGTGTTCAAAACCCACAGTATATCGGAAAATTTGAAGTGTCGGGTTTTCGAAGTCTCCGGCATCCTCACAGAGTGTCGGGTTTTGAAGTCTCGGCATCCTCCCAGCGCATGTCGGGTTATTTCAAGTCTCGGCATCCTCCCGGCGTGTCGGGTTATTTCAAGTCTCGGTAGCTCCAATGTGTTGGGTTTTCGAACTCCCGACATCCTTCTCGGTGTCCCGGGGTTTTCGCGGATGTTCAACATCTCGATCTCGACACTCTCCTCCTTGAAATCCCTCATGTCGGATCTGGTCCATCCATCAAATACAAAAATCTTCCGGCAGTAATTACGCATCGATGATACTCATGAAACTTGATATGGAAGTTTTAAATGATCATTCCACTCCATGCACTAATGAAAACAAAATGCAAGGCATAATTCGGAAGTTCCAAGAATTTTGGAACAAAAAGGCTCATTTGGAGGAAGAGAGAGATGAAGGAAGGAGCGAAAGATGACGATTGATTAAGTTCTTCGATGTGATGTGTCATTTCAATCTTGAAATTGACATGTCTTTTTCATTTCTGTTTTGTCACATTTTTGAATCATATTTTGACTTGGTCTCCTACGTGAGAGTCAAGCAAAATAGAACTCTTTTAAAGAACACTATTTTATAGGATTTATCCTATTTTTCTCTACTCCTTTTATTATAAATAAGGGATGCTTATGCATTCCAAAGGGTCGAGATTTTTGAAATATTGGGAGCTATTGGAAAGAAGAAAAACTTTGTGTTTTCTTTTAATCATTTTGAAGAATAGGAATTGATGATATTATTTTGCAAACTTTGTGTTGTGGGATATATCTTTCTTAAGACATTGTTCTTACGTTCATAATCTTAAGCTATTCTTTGTTTAGAATCTTAGTGTTTCTAATCATTTCAAACATTATATTTATGATCTAAAGCTCGTATGATTATTTCGTGCTCTGTGTTTACTCAAAAGAAAATACATTTCTCTCATTTCCTTTCCATTGTGTTTCTTCCATTGTAATAATTTTTGACCCTGTCCATTTAGAAAAACGATGTCTTCCCAACATGTGGATATGGATTTCGGGATTCTATCCCAACCCCAATGGTTAGATTAGTGTGAATCTTTGTATATGTTGTTTTTGTTGTGTTTTAGATTAGTAATAAAAGGCAGCCTCACCTGTCTTTGAGGAGGGATTTAATCCCATATACTGTGGTTGAACCTCATATTTTGGATTAACAAAATATCCAACCAAAATTACCTGGATTACATGGATGGTCCTCCTCTCCCACTTCCTTATAGTGGGAAATTTTTGAATTTGTTCAAAACCTAGGAGTTTTGGTGGTCCCTCTATACATTTTGTATAACATTTTGCTTTCCTCGATTTTTTGGTTGGTTTCCTTTATGTGTTCTCTTCTGTGTTGGTATTGCTTCTTTTTGACTCCATTGCCCATTAGCTAAGACACTGATTCAATCTGATTACCCATAATTCTCTAAGGTTCTTGATTTTTCCTCCTTCCTCGGTAAACCATATCCAAAAGGAGCCAGCTGTTGTCCTCTCAATTTTCCACACCCTTTTAAATCTAATTTCATAAAAATTGGAGCCATACCGTAGAAGAAATTTGTCTTTTAAACTCCTCGGATGCTCGTTTCCATTTCCCATGATGTTTTTATCGAACTTCCTCGGTTTGTTGCCGTTAAAATGTTCTACCTATTTTCAATTGATGGGAAATGATTCTAGTTTTTATTTTATGAGTTTGGAATGCGTGGGACCTTGCATCTTTCATTTTAAAATTTTTGCAGAGAAAGAAATTCTTCATCGGAAGAAAAATGTCATTTTCCTATTTCTTGCAACTTCCTACGTTCTTTTCCCCATCAAATTCTTTCTCGGAAAGGTGAAGCTACGTGTTTTTTCCCATTGGATGCGGCTAGATGGGTTCCTTTTTGAACTTATCACTTTTGGTGATTTTGGAAAAATATCAGATTTACCCCACATCCTGCCGGTCCCTGATTAGCTGGAGTACTTTTGGCAGAAGTTCGGGGTGGTGGATCCATTTTATTCTCTAAGGCATTACGACGAAAGGGCACAAAGTTATAAAGTGACCCGTGGCCCCGCCCATGCAAAAGGGAAAATTCCTAAGTTGATGCCTGCAGTCAATCAGAAAGGGACACATGTTCACATTGAAAAGTCAATGGTGGAGGCATGGAATTTAGGGGAAAGGTTGGAATTTTTCCCCTTTTTAAAACATAGATAAAAAGTGAAGCACATCCCCACAACCAATCAAGTGACGCCATGTGTTGAAGAATGAAAAAGGGACACGTGGTTTTTTTTTCTCGGTTCATAGGTGCTTTGGTGGACCGGCGGAGGACTTTGGGAATTTTAGCCTTGTTTCCACAAAGGGAAAAAAGTTCTAAAATGGCCCGCGGTCCCGCTCATGCGAAGGGAAAATTTCTAAATTAAGGCCCATGGTCAAACAGAAAGGGACATGTGTTCACGTTGAAAATTCACGGGCGGGGAATGGACTTCGGGGGGAAAGTTGTAATTTTTCCCCTTTTCAAAAGTGAATAAAATATAAAACTAAATCGCATCCTATGAACAGTCACGTGATGCCACGTGTTGAAAAATGAAAGTGGAACGACGTGCGTGTGGGGGAAATTGAGAATTTGATCATTTTTCACCAAAGGGTTAAATTGTTACAAATTGAGTGGGAACCCTTTTCCAATCATGGTGTGCCACGTGTTCACGTTAAAAATTCAAAGCGGTGACGAAGGTTTTAGAGAATTTGATCTTTTTGTTAAAAAGAGTTTAAATGGCTCATTTTGAACCACATTTCCTCAGCCACTCAAATGGCACCACGTGTCCGGCCTTTGGCGGAAGGGGCAGAGCAAAATGAGAAATCACGCTTTTTCTCCCAAATGTTAGGAAATGTAGATTTCTCCCCTAGGGTCGTCGTTGCTTGGATCTTGCCACATGTAGGGTCCAAATTTGAAGGTAAAAAGGGGAAAAGATAGCCAAATGCACTCATCTGGTTTTTAACGCCATTAACGAACCAGAGCTCTGCAAAATGCAAAAATGGATCATTCTTCATTATTTTTCTTTGTATCCTTGTCATTTCTCCATGAGATGTATTTTTGGTTTATTATGGAGCCAAATCGATAAGTTTAAAGGAATGTAAATTTTAATTATCAGAAAATAGATTTTATCGGGCATACATGATAAAAAGGGAAAACTTTGCAGTAAGCACTTGAGTCTTTATGAAAGTGGTTAAAAGGTGGAAATGGCAGGACCACATGAAGAAGAAAATCATGAGATACCCCCTGCTAAAGTAAGCATGCTCGAACTAATGAAATATTCACCTTTTTGAACTTCTGGTTTTTATGAGTGCATTTGTTTCATGTCACTTTCCAAAATCGGATTTGCAACAAACATTATTCCTTTTGGATATTCTTTTCTTGGGGACAAAGTATGGATGTAGATGAATTGTTATAAGAACATGGTTTTGGCCACGGAAAAAGAATTTTTCTAGTTTTACGAGAAGGTTGTAAATTTCAAGTAATTCAATACGAAGTTCTTTATTTTCTTATTTCCTCTTATATATTTTCTCTCTCCTTGCTCGATTCAATGGATCATTTGTTTTGCATTCAATAGAAACTTTGTGTTCTAGTCTGTGTGAATCTTTAGAACTTTGTGTCTGTAGATTTGTGTCGGTGGTGAAGTAATTGATCCTTTTCTATATTTTCTTGGTTTAATGTAAGTAGGGAGATACTCTGCTATCTATATTTCCCAAAAGTATTGTTGTTTTATTCATGCTCCGATCTCTTCATTCTTTCATTCCTTCGATTGATAATCTTTTGAGTATAAAATGAACCAGGACTACGGGGTCCAAACATTGAGAGTTGTATATTTGTACATTTGTTTTTCTAGCTTTCAATAAGGGAACCTCTCCCATTAAAGAGGAGGGACTTGTTGTCCCCTGACTATGGTTTCAACCCATGTTCCATTATGAAACCCAACAATTTTTGGTGACTCCGCTGGGGAATTCATTGCAAATGGATTCCATTTTTGAATAACAACTTCTTGATCATCTTTGATCTAGTGACTCCAAGATACACTTGGGGTAGAAGAACCCTTGGGGAAGAAGACCCTCATTTCCAACTTTTGGATCATCAAGGTTTCTCTCTCCCTTCATCAACAAGAAAAAGAAGAGGAACAAGATCTGTAAGCACTCCTCTTGCTAGAGACAAAACTTCTAGGGAGTGACATCCCTCAAGATCAAATCAGTCCTAATTTGCATGCTTTGATTCTCTCATTGGTGTTTCAATTCCTCTCCAAACAATCTTTCCAAGGATGGCAGCTCCTCTGCCTTGGGGCCAAAAGGTTGGGCCTCTTGCTCTTCCACAGCCATTGCATGAATTTCCTAGAGGTAATTGAAAGAATTTCCCTTAATTCAGAGGTGATAGGAAGGTTCACCCAAATGAGAATATTGTGGCCTTCATTATTTCTTGTGGTGTTCTCAAAGTTGAACATGAGGATATCTCCGTTTGACTTTTTATGGAGACTTTGCAAGATAATGTTATTGATTGGTTTTACCATCTCCCTGTTGGATCCATCACTAAATAGAACACCATGATGACCCAGTTTGAGTAGTGTTTCAAACCTGCTGAGGATGTACATGCCCTCTTGGCCCAGATTTCTCAAATCAAGAAAGAGTCACACGAGCCCATGAGGGAAGTTTTGGCCAAATTCAATAGGCTGGTTAACAAGATCCCACAAAACACACAACCTATGGATTAGATTCAGAGATGTTTCTTCCTTAATGCCCAACTACCTGAAGTGAGCTATACACTTAGAAGAGATAATCTTGCCACTTTATATGTTGATCAAAGATTTGTTGTCAGTGTTGAAGATGATCTGATCATGTCTGGAAAACTAAGGAGAGAATCATCCAAATCCAAAGAATCTCCTTCTTCCACATATTCTCCTGGAGCTAATGCAAATCAGTTGGTATAGAAACTTGCTAATGATCTTATTGCTCTTAAGAAGTAGTTAGCCCAACATGCTCCTTATCAAGATGTTCCTAGGAAGAACTTTCAGCCCAGGAACTAGTTGCCTTCTCCTCAGACCATATTGGCAATTGAAGGCCCACTGTTAAATTTCCATTCAATGCAACATGTGAAGTGTTGGAGCCTAATGATGAGGAGGAGGATGAAATCTGTGAAGAACATGAAGAGGAAGATGATGAATAATTAGAAGAGTTGAGTGGATCTCATGTCCATTTTCTCACCATTGAAGGTATAAATGAAGAGGATGATTATGAAGAAAGAGTTACAGAGATGAAAAATGAATCATATGTTGTCATGACTCGTGAGCAAGCCAACAAGAAGGAGAAAGTGGTGCAGCCTGCTAAAAGATCTAAGGAACCTCCTACATTCATTCCAGTGATTGCAAGGAGAGGATCTCCTATTCCAACTTCTTCCACACCCAAGGTAGGTTCTATTGTTCCTTCCTCCTCTATTTTCTGCTCCTAAAACTTCTTGCCCTTCAAATGATAGAGTTGATAAGTCAAAATTTTCATCTACTCCTATCAATGATGCTCCATCTACCTCTGGTTCTTTTGACATTATTGACCATATATCTCAATAGCCAAATTCTACCAAACCCGTCCCAAGGCCTTTACTAAGATGGTAGACTTTATAAATTCCAAATCCAAGCCTTCATCCCGTAGTTCTAAAGGTCTCTTGCCCACTCCTTCTCCTTCATCTCAACCAAGCCTTGTGGCATCGGTCAGTTCATCGATGGGAAGATCAAACCATTTTATGTCACTCTCCTCATAGTTGGCCACAAACATAGCAATTGTGTCATTGATTACGGTGCTTGAGATAATGTGATGCCTCTAAGGTAGCTCATGCTCTAGGATTAACCCCGACCCGTAATTTTTTTCATGTTACCCAATGGAAAGTAGAGAAGTGCCATTGGTTGGAAGGATCAAGGATGTACAAGTAGCCTTTGTTGCTTTGCGAGAGAAGAGATTTTAAGACACCATTTTGGTAGCAGATATTCCCCCTTCCTATGGCATGCTGCTGAGTAGAAATTTTTGAAAAGATGTTGGAGGAGAAATCATGATGGATTGCTCACATGCCCTTATTCCAGTGAATGGGAAAATGAAGAAGCTATTTCTGAGAAAAAAACTAAATATATCATGCAAAAAACAAATGACCCAAAGGCACAAATACTTTATGAGGGCATTGGTCATGGTAACTACATGATCATGTCACAAGATGAGGCTAACCATCCTAAGAAAGTGCTTATTGATCCTAATGGCGTTTGGATGTTGGAATTTGATGGAAGTTGCTCCTCAGTTGGTTCTGGAGCTAGTGTGGTGCTTATTTATCCTGAAGGGAAAATTCATCCTTTCTCCTTCAATACCCAATTCAAAAACACAAATAATACAGCTGAATATGAGGCTCTCATCCTCAGTTTAAGCATGGAAAAAGAGATGGGAATAAAGAATATTCTTGCTCGTGGAGATGCAGAGCTGATTGTAAAATAGGTCAGATATCTTTTTCAAGTAAATAATAGAAGGTTAAAACATTATAGGAATCTGTTTAGGATTCCATTGAGTTCCTTGATGCCTTTTCAATTGAATCCATGCCAAGGGAAAGAAACACCGGGGATGATTCCTTGGTTGTCTCAGGATCTCTACTAATCCCTCATCCAAATTTCTCCCAAGATAAATTCACCATTGACATGATTCATAGGCCTAGATTGCCTGACAATGCAAACAATTGGCATGTCTTTTAATGATGATCAACACTTGCTTTCCTTCCTTGAACTCGGAGATAATTTTGATTAGTTGTACTTTGAAGGAAGTGAGAATTTTCCTAGAGATTGTGTATTTCCAAATGAAGAATATAACAAATAAGAAATGGATCAAGATGGTTGCATAAAAATAAAAGGTAACAAGATACCCAAAGGGTTCATAAGTTTGGAAGAGTTATTTGATAAACACGATAGGTACATCAAGTCCAAAACTTCCAAAGGAGCTTAGTAGTCTGCTGACTATGAAATGATAAACATTGGGAATCTTAATGAGCCCATGCTAGTAAACATTGGAAAGTGTTGCACACAAGAGGAGAGGGAGAAAGAAACAAATCTGTTGAAAAGGTATGTTGATGTTCTTGCATATTCTTATGATGATCTCAAGGCTTTTCAGCCAAAAGAGATGCAACATTTCATTCCTCTAAAACCTAGGACCAAGCGCTTCCAACAAAAGCAGAGGCAATATAACCCTAAAATTGCTGATACAATCTTTCAAGAGATCCAAAAGTTATTGAAGGCTAAGATCATTTTCCCCATTCACCATTCAATGTGGATTGCTAATATTGTGCATGTCAGGAAGAAGAATGGTGAGATCCAAATTTGTGTTGATTTTAGGAATTTGAATCAAGCCTCTTTGAAGGATAATTATCCTCTCCCCTAATGGATCAAGTGTTGTAGGTTATTACAAGTTCAGAAATGTTGTCCATGCTTGATGGATTCTCAGGATATAATCAAGTAGAAGTAAGTGTTGTAGATCAACATAAGATTGCCTTTACCACTCCTTGGGGCACCTTTGCTTATAGGAGAATGCCTTTTGGCCTCATCAATGCTAGTGCCACCTTTCAAAGGGAAATGGACTGGCCTTTGGTAGTCTTAAGGGAAAATGCATAGTTGTATACCTTGATGATCATTTGACGTGTGTTTTAAAAACCAAAGTGATCATTTCCAACACCTTGAAACTAGCTCCAAAAGTGTAAAGAGCATGGCATCTCCTTGAATCCCAAAAATTTGTCTTTTGTGTCACCGAGGGAAAATTATTGGGACACATTGTCTCAAGGAGGGAATCAAGATTGATCTAGAAACAGTCAGTAATTCAAGATCCCTCTTCCCACAAGCAAGAAGGGTGTGCACTCTTTCTTTGATAAGATCAATTTCTTAAGAAGATTGATACCTGATTTTGCTGAATTTACTTTGAACATAGCCCACATGATGAAAGGGAAGTAGACTTTTTGTTGGTCCTCAAAATGAAAGGTTGCATTTGAATACATCAAGAGATTTATAGCAAAGACTCCAATCTTGGTGTGCCCTGATTATAGCAAAGACTTCATTATCTATTGCTATGCTATTAAAAGTACTCTAGTTGTTGTGTTAACCGAGGAGAATCTTTGAAGGTCATGAACTACCCATAGCATTCATGAGTTATATTTTGAAATCCCATGAGCTGAATTACACCATGATGGTGAAACATGCTTTTACGGTGGTCAAATTTCTGTGAAGCAGTTTCATTTTTACATACTCAACTCTCATTATATTGTGCTTGTGCCTGATACAACTATTAAATCCATTCTTACACAACAAGAATTTGGAACCAAGAGAGGCAATTGGGTAGCGAGTTATGGAGTATGATCTTGACATCAAACCCACCAAGCTAGTTCGAGGAAAGGGCTTATGTGAACTCATTGCTGAAGAAGTTGATGCCAAATTGTCCAAGGAGGAAGTTGATATCCCTATTGTTCTTTTCCTCAACTCAAGCGGCGAATGGTGTCTTTGGCATTGCACGCTTTCTTACTTATGGAGAATGTCCATCCCATTCGAGTTCCAAGGATAAGAGAGCCATCAAATTAAGGTCTACGCAATATGTGTTGTGGGAAAATGCATTATTCAAACGAGGGATAGATGTAAGGTTTTTGAAATGTGTTGACAAAGAGGAGAAAAAGATTTTTTTCTTAACCTTTCATGACTAGGCCTGTGAAGGTCATTTCTCTTCTATTTTCATGGCCCAAAAAATCCTCCGTGCTGGATATTATTGGCCTACCTTTTTCAAAGACACATCAAAGTGGGTAAGCAAGTGTGAATCATGTCAAACCTTTGTTAGAAGACTGAGATTGGCTGCTTTACCTCTCAAACCAATGGTGATTGAGGAACCTTTTCAAAGATGGGGTTTGTACTTCATTTGGACACTCAATCCACCTTCAAGTGAAGGGCATACTCATATTTTCAATGCCACTAATTATTTCACCAAGTGGGTGGAAGACATTCAGATTAAAAGTACTATCAAGTAGTATGCAACTTCATCAAAGAGAACATCTTAATAAGGTTTGGGATACCAAACAAGATTGCCACTAACAATGCTTCCAATTTTTATTCTACTGAGATGATGGATTTCTGCTATGGCTATGACATTTCCCTTGCCCTCTCTTCAGATTACTATCCCCAATGGAATGGACAAGCATAATCAACTAACGAGAACTTGGTCACTATTGTTTGGAAGCTTGTTAATGACTCTCAAAGTAATTGGAATAAGAAACTATATGATTATTTATGGGCAGATAGGATTACACCTAAGAGAGCCATTGGAATGTCTCCTTTTCAAGTGGTGTATGGAGTTCAAGCTCAGTTGCCAATGACATTGGAATTTCCAGCCTTGCATTTGATGAAGGTCATTGAGGATGCCAACTTTACCAATTCATTGGACAAAAGAATTATGTACCTCCAGAAGTTGAATGAAGACAGATTGCAAGTGGTTGACAGAATATCAGCTCATCAACTCAAGGTAAAAACTTTGTTTGATAAAAAGGCTAAACCCAAAACTTTTCAAGTGGGAGACAAGTGTTCTTCTTTGGGAAAAAGGCATGAACCTCAAGGAATCCATGGTAAATTTGATTCCCTTTGGCTTGGTCCTTTTAAAATTAGACATTTTTCTGGTGAGAACTCTTTTACCCGGATTACATGGATGGTGAACTCCTCTCCCACTTCTTTATAGTGGGCAATTTTTGAAGTTGGTCAAAACCTAGGAGTTTTGGTGGTCCCTCTATACATTTTGTATAGCGTTTTTCTTTCCTCATTTTTGTTTTGGTTGGTTTCCTTTCTATGTTCTCTTCTATGTTGGTATTGCTTCTTTTTGACTCCGTTGCCCATTGGCTAAGACACTGATTTGATCTGATTACCTAGAATTCTCTAAGGTTCTTGATTTTACCTCTTTCCTCTGCCAAATCATCCCCAGAAGGAGCCAGTTGTTGTCCTCTCAATTTTCCCCACCCTTTCGAATCTAATTTCATGAAAATTAGAGCCCTCACGTAGAACAAATTAGTGTTTTAAACTCCTCAGATGCTCGTTTCCATTTCCATGCAACATTTTTATCAAAATTTACTCGATCTGCTGCTATTAAAACATTCTACCTATTTTCAATTGATGGGAAATGATTCTAGTTCTTATTTTATGCGTTTGGAATGCGTGGGACCTTGCATATTTCATTTTTAACCTTTTTGCAGAGAAAGAAATTCTTCATCGGCGAAGTGAAAATGGCATTTTCCCATTTCCTGAAACTTCCTACGTTCTTTTCCCCATTAAATTCTTGCTTGGAAAGGTGAAGCTACGCATTTGTTTCCCATTGGATGTGGCCGGATGGGTTCCTTTTTGAACTTATCACTTTTGGTGATTTTAGAAAAAATATCAGATTCATTGCCCGCATCCCGCCATGGCCTATGATTGGTTGGAGTAGTTTTGGCGGAATTTCAGGGTGGTGGATCCATTTTATTCACTAAGGAATTACAGTGAAAAGGGCACAAATTTCTAAAGTGACCCGTGGCCCCACCCATGTGAAAGGGAAAATTCTAAGTTTAAGCCCACGATCAATCGAGAAAGGGACAAGTGTTCACATTGAAAAGTCAACGTCAGAGGCATGGACTTCGGGGGAAAAGTTGGAATTTTTCCCATTTTAAAAAGCAGAGATAAAAATCGAAGCACATCCCCATGACCAATCGGGTGATGCCATGTGTTGAAGAATGAAATAGGGACACGTGGTTGTTTTTCGATTCATAGGTGCTTTAGCGAGACCAGACGGAGGAATTTGGGAATTTTATCCTTGTTTCCACAAAGGGCAAAAAGTTCTAAAATGGCCCACGGCTGGCTCATGCGAAGGGAAAATTTCTAAGTTGAGGCCATAATCAATCAAAAAGGGACACATGTTCACGTTGAAAAGTCACCAACGGGGCATGGACTTTGGGGAAAGTTGGAATTTTTCCCCTTTTCAAAAGTGGATAAAATATAAAGCTGGAGAAGTACATCCCGTAACTTGATCACATGATGCGATGTGTTGAAAAATGAAAGTGGAGCGGCTGGCCTACTGGGGAAATTGAGAATTTGAGACCTTTTGTTAGGAAATAAGGGATAAAATATGTGGAATAATCCTTCACAAAATCGCAAGATGAAAATAATATGCGAGAAAATATTTTGAGATCTTAAATAAAAGTGTAGAATAAAATAACACAACACAAAGAGAGTATTTAACGTGGTTCACCCAATTTGGGCTACGTCCACTAAGAATCACTTGCTCAGATTTTATTTCAAGTCACCTCTCTTAATACAATACCCAGATCACTGTTTGAGCTATACTCAATAAACTCTACTGAGAATTCACACCGAATTCAAGACACATCTGTAATGTTAGATTATACCGCCATATGCACAAAACCATATAAATAGATAGCGAAAGATCGATAAAGTTTTACAAAAGCGTGGGTATCAAAACCATGGGCTAAAAGCGTCCCATAAACCTATGGGTCGAAAAATCCTGCCCATATGAGAAGAGCAAGTTTCCCAATATATTGGGCACATTTTAAGGCCAAAAAAAAAAATTGGGACCTGCGCCCCCAAACCCCAGCAAGACAACTATGGAAAGTGTACGGTACTCTTAATGTGAGTCTTCAACACTTTCTCATAAGAAAAAGCAGGCCCCACAACCTAACATTTTTCACCAAAGGGTTAAAAAATTGCAAATTGAGCCACGACCCCTTTTCCAATCATGGTGTGCCACGTGTTCATGTTGAAAATTCAAAGCGGGCCGGCGGAGGTTTTTGAGAATTTGAGCTTTTTGTTAAAAAGAGTTTAAATGGCTCATTTTTAACCGCATTTCCTCAACCACTCGAGATGGCACCACGTGTCCAGGCCTTTGGCGGAGGGGCGGAGAAAAATGAGAAATCGCACTTTTCTCCCAAATGTCAGGAAATGTAGATTTCTCCCCCAGGGTCGTCGTTGCTTGGATCTTGTCATGCGTAGGGTCCAAATTTGAAGGTAAATAGGGGAAAAGATAGCCAAATGCACTCATCTGGTTTTTAATTCTATTAACGAACTAGAGCTCTTCAAAACACAAAAATGGATCATTCTTCATTCCTTTTTCTCTGTATCCTTGTCGTTTATCCATGAGATGTATTTTTGGTTTATTGTAGAGCCAAATCGATAAGTTTAAAGAAATGCAAAGTTTGATTATCAAAAAATAGATTTTATCATGCATACACGATAAAAAGGGGGATAACTTGCTGGTAATCACTTGAGTGCTATGAAAGTGGTTAAAAGGTGGAAATGGCAGGACCACATGAAGAAGAAAATCATGAGATACCCCCTGCTAAAGTAATCATGCTCTAACTGATGAAATATTTTCCTTTTGAACCTCCGGTTTTCATGAGTGTGTTTGTTTCATGTCACTTTCCAAAAGTGGATCTACAACAAACATTATTCCTTTTGGATATTCTTTTCTTGGGGACAAAGTATGGATGTATACGAATTGTTATAAGAACATGGTTTTGGCCACGGAAAAGGATTTTGGTTTTCTAGGAAGGTTGTAAATTCTGAAGTAATTCAATACAGAAGTTCTTTCTTTTCTTATTTCCTCTGATAAATTTTTCTCTCTCCTTGCTCGATTCAATGGATCATTTGTTTTGCATTCAATAGAAACTTTGTGTTCTAGTCTGTGTGAATCTTTAGAACTTTGTATCTGCAGATTTGTGTTGGTGGTGAAGTAATTGATCCTTTTCTATATTTTCTTGGTTCAATGTAAGTAGGGAAATACTCTACTATCTATATTTCCCAAAAGCATTGTTGTTTTCTTCCTTCTCCCATCTCTTCATTCTTCCATTCCTTTTGATTGATAATCTTTTGAGTATGAAATGAACTAGACTACTAGGGTCCAAACATTGAGAGTTGTATATTTGTACATTTGTTTTTCCAACTTTCAATAAGGGAACCTCTCCCATTAAAGAGGAGGGACTTGTTGTCCCCTGACTGTGGTTTCAACCCATGTTCCATTCTGAAACAGAACACAGTATAAGGTTTACGGCATGTCGGTTACATTTTACAAAAAAGTTCCATTCCCACCATAGGATCAATCATTGCAGTCCACAAGATTATATCTTTATGAAATATTATATGAAACCCTATTGTTTTCTCTGTTTCTTTAGATATGGGTAGTCTCGCATTCATTTTAGACTGGTCATAGCGGTAAACTTACTGAGAATAACTTTGTTTCCTTCAATTTTTAATAAATAATTTATCTTAATTATTTGTGGTCCATGAATTCTTATTTACTTCATGAATGTCAATTTATATAATATGTAATTAACCTATGACTAAATATCATGGATACATTAGCTTATTGTTATAAGATTTCTTGATTTATATCCCTATAAAGTTTTATTTTTCCTCTAAATTTTCTAGTAATGAGTTGTTTCGACTTTACATGTTATTTTTAATTTGGCTTTAGTTTTATAAGTTGGTCTATAATTTTAATGATCTGTTTTGTCTTTATAACTCTCTCTTTTTGGTTTAGTTTTAGAATTTAATCTATTATGTTTATGTGCTGCTAACATATCTATTTTTTCAATTTCAAGAGACCTAATAGGGTTTCAAACGCTTATCTTTGTTAGTATAAGGGTTTGTTAAGATTTCTTTTAAGCTTGAGGTAGAGAAAAGGTTATTTTACAAGTACCAAATATTAGGCCAATTGTGTTGGGGCAAAAAGACAAAATGCAGTTATTATTGGATATTTTCCATTTTCCCCTTCACAAATTTATATGTGACACCATGCGATAGTGGGTATGGGGAAGGAAGGCGGTTTTTGAATCCGTTCTTAGAGAAAGAAAAGCGGTGTTTCCCCATTAAAAAGAGGCGAAGGCAATCTTGTTTGGACAATTTTATTTATGCTCTAACCTATTACATTTCTTTTATTTTTCTTGCATTTGGTCTCCTCTTTTATTAACAATCAAATTTTTGAAATATGTACAAAATAATTATTTGAAAAAAATCCAATAATTTTTTTACAAATTGTCTCTGTACATACAAGCAACACTAAATGACGGATTTATGATATGTTGTGTCTCATGGGCTTAAATTCAAAATTGTATAGCATGTTTCATTAGTAAATTGAAAATCTCTTGAGAAATGTGATCTTTCAAAACCTCAAAAACAACATACAAATGGAAAGTAAATGAATAATTAAAATAATATCATAATAAATAGGTATGTATATGTTTATTTTCCTCCACTACAAATTCAAAAGTACTTCTTTAAGCTAGCCAATCTACATAGTGTTTTGCACATTCTTCAAAGTTGTTGGAGAACATAATTTTTGTTTTCTACCCATGGAACTACGTAACATTCTAGGGTTATGGTAAGTGACACTACGTATATTATGTAATTTATATTGAAATATCAAAATTTAAATATAGGGCAAACAAATCTATTGCACCTTACATGGTAATCATTTCATTCTTTTTCTAATTTTATTTTATGGTTTTTTGAATATATGTTTTGAAAAAGCTAATGTGTGTAACTCACAGATTGAAAAATCGTTTATGTTATGATTGTAATAATGTTGGTTTGTAAATTTAAACATATATATTTTGGTATCGTCCATAATTTATAAAGGTATCAAAGTTTTAGCCAAGGTTCATGTATACATATTAGTTCGGTGTCTTGATATTTTAAATTATTATAAAACTCCCGTGCAAAATCTGGTTATCTGCAACAACAATATTAGGTCTTCCCAATGGTCATGTGGAATTATCATGGTCGGCCATTGCACCCTTTTCATTCCATTGACAAATCCAACTAGAGATTACCATTTACCATATTAATATTTTTGGCCTTGATTGTTATGCAACAACATTCATAATTCTCACAATTTCTATGTCGAAGTATTCAATTGATGTTTCTTGGATGTTGTGGAAGTGAATTACTTTCGGGAGTGAGTACACACGATGTCAACTGAAATAGGACTATCCATGGTTTAGCTTGAAAAGTTTCTAAAAGAATACCGGTGTGGCAAGCTACAAGGTTTATGTCACGATTTAGTTAAATATGTAACTATTCATTATATTACAAATTATTCATAGTCCTTAAGTGCACTTCACATATTTGTAATTTTAATTTTCTAAGGTATATGGCAAACAATTCACAAGTATAACTACAAGTTTTTTATTGTTTACATTCCAATCAAATAGAGAAGATATTTTATGAGTAAATTTTTCTCCACTTTTCCATCACATTACATTAACAATTATGTTTGCATTAAAATTAACATATTTTGTTAGAATATTTAGATTTATTTTTACATAACATGATGGATACCAAAATCTCCATTTGAAAACTTAAACTTACAACATCATGGAAACACATTGAAGTACTCTCTCAAGGGAATGCCCGACCATGTTTGAAGGTAAAGGTTTCTTATCTTTTTAGTTCAGTAATTGATTGGAAATTTCCCACTAGTCCAACATGCATGAACATTTAATTATAGTGGTTGACACACCAAAACAATCAAATATCATCTACAAAGAGAAAAGCTTAATAAATTTAACCATTTCAATTAAGAGCATTTGTATAAATCAAATTGTAGAAGAAAATAGCAATGAACACTTGTATAAATCAAAATTTATCTTGAAGCGCTAGCATTTATGATGTGTGAAAACTATGGACAAATAATTTGGTCATGCATCCCTCCTTTCTTCCAATGCATTTTCCACTTTGCTATATTTTCTAGCTCCTTAGCCAACATGAGTGTTGTGTGGCCTTGCACATAGTGCCCCCATTAGCACTACTAATACTGGGATAGAAATTTCATTGCTTGGTCAATTACTTCCTTCTAATGTACTTGGAATTAAGGTATTTTAAGATATCCTTGAGGATAGTGCTTACACACATTTCATTAAGAATAGGTCAGTGTAGCGTCCCCTGGCAGTGACCATAAAAACACGTTGATCTTTTCTACATATATTGATAAAAATGAAATCTATAATCACCCTTCAATCGGGGAAAGAAAATGATACCCACAATTTCTTATACCTACTTAATCATACATTATCATTAAGAGGCATACAAAAGGCATTATTATCCTACATTGATACCAAGTCCTTTTTTATCTTAATAAACCATAATGAGTACCTCATTATCTTGCATAGTCTACCTCTAAACGAAATAAGTGAAATTAACGTACAAACAAGTTACTTATATATTAGTCTAAGTGAGTTCCCATTTATTTAATTATCCATTAATACGTAAAGCATTTCATTTCACTCTAAAGCATGTGAGTTCGTAATTTTGTTTCAATTCCACCATGCACATAAATAAAGAATAATTTGATTTCGATTTTATTAATTAAGTTCATTATTTTATTCATTCACCTATCTACTTTTCAATATACCACATAACACAAATCCATCACACTAATTTTTAGCCACATGATTTTTGTTTGTTTTCTATCATTTTACTTTAATATATTCAACATCCATAAACATAAGTGCATTCTATCAATTATATATTACATAACCATTAATGACTATGACCTAAGATCTTCACTATTTTGATACAAATTTATTTTAAAATAACCATCCTTCATATATATTATTACAAATATAATAACTTTTCATACTTTATACAATCTAAATATAAACCTTCTATTAACAAGGTTTACAAATTCCAATCTCGTAATTTTTACATAAATCTCAATGGTATTACAATGATACACTTTTACCAAACAAAACCATATCACAATTCTTAGAGAACCGTTATATTGTCCAACAACAATGAGAGAAAGAGTATCAGTAGAGTTCTTTACCTCCAACCATGAGCCATACGGATCCCCACACACCTCTCAATTCTTGAGAGTGGCCCTACCCTTCACGAGAAGAAAGATGTGGTAATAAATGAGGAAAGAGAGAGTCTCATGTGTGTAAGTAGTCACCCGATCAACTGGTAGACATCAATGAGTAGGAATAATATACATCCTAAAATCATAACATGATGATTTTTCTTTTGGCTAAAAGTCTACGAATATTAGTAGGTATCCACATCATCCCTAAAATCCCCATGATGATAGAGCATGAATAATCATAAGTGATAATTCAAGAGGGTAGCCTATGTGTCAATCCATTACCTACCATGTGTCCCCTCTTAACATTTGTTGTATGTGATTCTATGCATTGGGATTGTCTATCACCCTTTGTACTATCACACCCCCTAAGCTTAACACATATCTCATACTCACTCTTTATCCCAGATAGCTATTGGTAACAAAATACAATTATCTCCAAGTTACAAATGGTAAACTAATGTCGAGATCACAACTAGCACTAACTCTTCCGAGTGTCCCATACCACTCATTTGTGCTAATGTTTGATTGGTTCTAATCTAATTTTCTTATCCTCAAGTGACGATACTAACAACCCATGGTCAATATGCTAGAATTCTTAACCACCACGGGTGTCCCATACCACCTTGGAAAGTCAATCTTTGTCGCATCCTAATTCTAGGTTGTTTCCATATATGAGTGTTTTAATAAGTATTCTTTTGCAAGAAGGTTTCTACTATTTGTTCTTGATTAAATGATAGTGTTATATATTTGGTCCTTATGGAACATTCATTTAAATATATTGAATAACACATTTGACATTTTAAAATGTACAAAACATATTGTCACATATTCGACTAGTTATCACAGTCATGCCATCTCCTATCAAAATTTACGACTAGATTTAATTCTACATTAGTACCATAATACGTAATTTATTTTTATATAGTTCACTAATATCACATGCTTCTTTAGCTGGAGGGTTTTCCTTATTCAGTTTCTTTGTTCCAAGTGCTTTAAAACTTTCTACATTAATTACTTTATAGCTTATGATATCACACTTAAGTTATACACGAAACGTCACTTCATATTGTCTTAACAAAATTTACTTTATCAACCCCGCTTTTTGTATATAGTTCTTATATAATTATATATATGAGCTTAACCAAACTATCATCATTGTCATTATGCAATAGCTACAAGTTTATTTTAGAACTACATGTTATGTAACCCTTGTATTTGAGGTTCACATGTTGATTTTATTCATAACATATTATGTATCTGAAATATTTTTCTTCTCTCTAGCATGTTTTCCAATTAATGTCACCTTAATGATTGTGATATGGAGCTTCTTTCGACGCTTACTGATTTATGATTTAACATTTAGTTAAAGGATAATATCTCCTATTTGTTAATGTTTGGATTTTTACACGATAATTAAAACATGAGAAAACAAAATCATCAATCTCCTCGCTCAAAAGTCTTGGTAGATTCTTCCCATGCTTATTCCAAGTTTCTTGTTTAAATAAACATAGATATAAAAATTGGAGGACTTGATTGATTAAAAGCAGTCTTCAATTGATTGGAGTACGTGGGTTTAAATTTTTATATCGATTTATATGACATTAACTAAATAATCCCTTCTTATTTTAAAAGTGGAAATCGTATACTTGCACGTGAGTCTCGGTTTTTATATACCATATACTTGCACATGGATATCATTTTTTGCTATACATATATAGCATTAACAAAGTAATTCCATCTAAATTTTAAAGTGGAAACCATATACTTTTTCCTAGCTCAATCAAATCTTGATTCTTCGGGTTTTGCAAAATAATTCTTGTGTTCCTAACCTTTTCATTTTCTTTTCTTTTACTAAGGATTATAAAAATGGTAATTGGCCAAGATTTAAAACACGGTGATTCATAAGGTGATTGGAAAATATAAATTTGGTTAGCTCAACGAAAGAAGTTTGTTCAACATACACACGCCGCGAGCTCGTTTGAATCGGGTATGAGTTTGGAAACATTACCCTTGCCAACTCGGTTTGACATAAATAATGTAAATTAGTTTTAACGAGAAGAATTGGGGTTATTCCCAATCCAAATCTTTTTATTCCCCTTAATGATGTATTAGATATTTCAGGTTTTTAATTGAATATAATATCATGAATGATATTTTCTTTACAAGCATAATATTGTCGCTTGATGACAACAATGTCATTTGTCTAAAATGTGGATTGACATTGTGATTCTTGTTATGAAAGTGCTCATCACCGTTCTATCATCACAATAAATTTAAACCACTTTGTCACATAAAGCGATGACTTTATCTAAGAAACAAATGGAAAGGTTCTATTGACCAACTTACTTATAGTTTGACCCAGTTTTGAGCACTAACATACACATTTAACTCTTTCACACGATACTCATTAGTAGATTTTTTTCTTCTCTCCTCGATGCTTCCCTTTCTCATATTTCGATAATGCTTGCACATACACAAACAACAATACCGGTACATTATATGTCCAATATAATAAATCAAATGTCTATAAATCAGAAACAATATGTTATTAATAATAATAGCCCATAACTGTAATTCAATATTTAATAACTATCTAATGATTGTTTAATTACTGAAAATAAATGTTTTCATCCAAAACACGTGTAATGTTAATCAACAAAACTAATCAATAATAATATATTGTCTCTAAGGTGGTCACTGCCACCCAATTCTCAAAAACATCCCAAAATAATAAATGCTCAGTTTTCGAGAGGTGACATCCATTCTTTGAAAGCCAAAAATCTTCTAACTTGGCCACAAGATTGTCATATAACATAATGTTTGTTGTCTCCACACCACAATGAATGAGATCCCATGATCAACTCCAATGTGAATATAAGGAAGGCCCTTGACAAACCCTATGTATATATCAAGCCTCTACTTCCATGAAAAATGAGGAAGCTTAAAGAGCCATATAAATTAATACACTGGAGGTCCATTTTTCATATATTCATAGACCAAAATCGCATATAAATTAGTCTTCACAAAATCCAACAATCTATTCATAACAATTATTGTCGCAAGCTACATCGGTTGAACTTTTATCTCATAGTTATCCTATAAATAATTCACAAAACTCTTAACAACTTTAATAATCAAACAACAAATATAACAAAATGAGGGTGACAAAGTTTAGACAACATTTCAATTTCAATCCAAAATTCAAATATTTAAATTGAATTCTTCCATGCTTAAGAAAAACTACGTGGAAAAGAACATTCTTGTTTTCAAAATATGTAAATAAGTAACATTTTAATTTTGCTTAATGAATATTCAAATTGGTGCCAAGCTCATAGCAATTAAAGTAACAAACGGGGTGTTGAGTTTGGAATTTATTGACATTATTATAATCATAGGTAACTTCTATTAGGTTAAATTAGTTGCATCAATATCATACATATACTTATGAGATAAATTTAGCTCTACAAAACATTGCATGGACAAGTTGTTACGCAACTAACACTTTTTAATTGATAAAAATAGTTTTTAAAAATACCCCAATCCTCTTAGCCCTTAATTAAGAATCTTGAAAAGAGCATATGTGCCATATAATGGTACTAAATTTTAAAATACAAAAAGGCCGCCAATCAGCAGTTAATCCATTGGTGAAGTTGTTAGGCTATCAATATACCCAATTAAGAATCAATTCTCGTCGTCTAAATAAAAATGAGGTCAGGGTCGAGCCCTTCAAAACCTTGAACCGAATAAAATAAAACCACGACTAAATCCTACTAAGGAAATGGCATAGCTACCTATATACCAGACACAGCTAAAAAGCAAAAAAAAAACGTGCTTTTTATGTATGTCGTTCGGTATTTTAATTGACCCGAGATATTTTTAATGTTTGCAAAGTTGAGTCAACCATTACAGGCTTGGGAAATTGGAATCCAGGGGCATATACGACTAAGTCTACTCCTTTTCAAAAGATAAAAATACCTTTGTCGGTGTGGTTATTAGGTGAAAACCTACCTACAACGATTTAGATAAGATCCACAGAAAATGTGATTAGATGGGATCCATCATAATGAATCATTAAATAATTGTAGATTCCTCCATGGTCTCTACTGTTTAAAATTTTAGGGAGAATTTGTTGTGGGTTTTGGAAATGGAGAATGATGAGAAAGTTTATTCATGAATCTGGTCGCACTTCTTCCCAAACGCGGGAATATAAAAAGGGAAATATTTGCTTCCCTCGTCTCTGACATTTTAATACATTATCCGTCATGAATGGAGCAAAGCATTTACCTCGATATGATCCGCAACGTTGACATGTGACTCTATTAACATGATGCACCACAAATAATTAACTAATTTTTCATTTATGGTTGTGCGTCAGTTCAAAATGGGTGGTGTTAATGTTGATCAGTTTATAAAAGAGTCGCATAGTGACCAGTTCTTGTCATTTATTATTAAACATTGGAATTTTTTTGACTGTATTTAAATTATTACATGTTGCAAATAGCTTATATATTGTTGTCCAACTGTAATACTTGAAAATATTTTCCATTTGACTTGTTGTGTATGAATTTAATGGAGTTCAAAAATTCAAGGTAATGTCAAGAATAAAATTGTATATAACACATATCACACTAGCATTAAGTTTAAACAATATTCTGTTATTAATAATCTTATTTGTAAAGTGTAGAGAATCTAGGTTTTTTTAAAGAAATGAATATCGCAATCCTTCTCGGTGCATTTTTCATTCATTGTTGCCGCCTTGTGAAGCATGATTAAAAATGTGGCACGGTGAGTGGCGAGATCTAATGAGACAACGATAAGTGAAAGATTTAACGTTTTGTATGATTGATGCCAAGGTCCTTCGACTTTAAAACATGGAATGGCATGCCTAGAATGCCGCATTGAGCAGAGGTGTCAATAAGAAAATTAAGAAATTTAGAAATGAGAATTCTGATGTTTTTAACCGTACATTGACAAAATGAATCGATAGACCACAATGTTATTGTAGTCACAAAATCTATGCACTTGGGTACATTTCTAGGTCCTAAAAGCATGCTACAATTTACATGATTCCTAAGTAAGAAAACTATTAATTGACAACTCCCCTTAGCCTTTTACTATGTCTTTTGTGCTTTTATTGGTTTCACACATCTTACACTCTTGTCGGCATTTAACTATTTTATATCTTTCTATGGCCTCGGACACTAACAACTCACAGGGACACTAGCGTTAGGCGCTCCCTGTCCCTAGGTGCTCTTGTCCCTCTTTACCCCTTTCTTATATTTTTGGACCCCTCTCACTTCTTGGTTACTTTTTATCACTTTGGGTCAACCTTTCAATTGTCAATTACGAAATTCAAACAAGGGAATCATATAAATACACAGTTATGTTTTCAAAGTAAGGGGCCAAACACTAAGCATTACATATTATAACCTAAGGTTACATCCAAAGGCACAAGAGTATCAAAGACATCCATCAAGCACTCATACAAGGGACAAGGGTTGCATGACTTCTACATACACAACATAGGAGGGAAGTCTATTCTATTCCATCCCACACATTTTATACATCTAGTATATTCTATATCTAGCTCGTTATCACCGAGAAACTTGCACTGAGGGTGTCCTAGGGTATCATTTCTACACACACACACACAAGAACTACATCGAGTATGAGATGTAGTGCAGCGCTCGGCCATAAGTTCACTCTTTGGGTGACCATCGAGGTCAATTCGAATCCCCATTTTGCATTTTCATTTTTAGGTTTGATGTGGTTTGTGGGTATGTGCAGGTGAACTTCTTTCTTGCAGTTACAAATACGGTCGTAGATCGATAGCGCATTCAAAGTGACAAACAAGGACCAACAAAGTGAAGCTTATTCGACACTAAAAGATCCAAACCCTAAGGACATTCTTGGACACCATCACACCGACCCAGCCACCGGCGTCGAGCACTCTGTCCTCTCCCGTGTGCTCATGTCTTATGTAGTTTCAAAGCTCAAAACTTCTAATCAGCATCAACGACACTCTCCTCGCTTTTTTCTAGTATTGCATCGGCCTAAACCACTTCATGTTCATTCGAGAAATCGATTAAGTTCCTCCATCCCTCTCTTGTTTAGGGTTTCAAGTCATTTGCTTGCTTATTGTTTGTGTCACATTGTACATTATCATGTATATATCATTAGGTATAATAGTTACTCTAAGAAATAAATATTTAATTTACATTTTTATTAAATCATTTGTTGATCCCGCCGTCTGAACCCTTTCCTTCCCTTAGGTTTTCTCTTTATCCACGTCACTCGTAGTGGTCGTTTTGGTTCATTTGAGTACATTGAGCTTCTTCTATCTATTTATAACCTCTCTAAGTCAATGGGTAAATCTTATAATCCTTTTTTAACTCAACCAATGTTCCTCTTCACCAAATTGAAACCTCTTACAAAGGTGAACAATCATATGATGAAGACACTAATGTTGATTAAGAACGATTAGACAAGCTTACTAATTTCCGTTACGCTTTACGTGATCATCCTACACATATTCTGCATGTTCTCAATTATTTACTTTGCTGCTAAGAATGCTTGAGATGACGCCTCTCATCCTCTCTTAGGTTCCTCCTTGGATGTCATGGTCTCCACTGCCATCCACTATTCCTATTTCCATTCTACAACTATCGCCCCTCTACCTCCTCTCAAAGCTTCCCATACACAATTTGGATTGTCTTTAGGAAACCATGATCTAACCTCTTTATATCAAGATCTCCAAGATCAAATCCAACGATTCACAGCAGCTATTTCACGTTCCTCTCCATCTCTAGACTCCTCCTTACTCCTTCGTAGTCCTTTTGCACACGCCACTTCCTCTCATCCACTCCTCCTAACTTAATTGCACCTAAACTTCCTATCTTGATGGCCATGTCAACCCTCAAAGCATCTTCGATCTTTTCATGTGGCATGTCTTGACTATGCGAGATGACCATACATTACTAGCTAAGCTATTTCCTAGAAGTTTGCAAGATTATGTTATGCGTTGGTTCTATGATCTACTGTTCACTCGGTAACCTCTTTCACACACTTAGCCGATGTTTTCCTTGCACATTTTTCTATCAATATCAGCACTAAAATATCCTATGCATAATTAGCTCAAATCAAACAAGGATCCAATGAGCATCTCACAAACTATGTTTTACGATATAAGAACAACCTTGCTAAGATGACCAATGTACTAGCTTATTCTAAATTATAAGATCTATTTGTTCAAAGTCTCTTACCTCCACTACAAGAGAGTGTCATCTTTGAAACCTCTCCCTCATTTGATTAATCATGCCATACCCTTAAAGTACGTGAAGGCAAACTTTTATGTATGGTAAAACTCAAATATCATGATTCCCCTTCATCCTCCTCTAATAGGTTTCAAGCTAAATCTACATTCAATCCATCTACTAACCCTCATGAAGTAAAATTCACTATCAATTTTGTCTCTCCATCTACCACACTTCAAGTGCAAGCTCCACAATGTCGTTTACTAAGTTACCTTATGCTCCTCAATTCCTACTACCACAACTTATTGATGGCAATCTAATTTTTTACCACCATTGCTCAACCTTGATCCTTCTCGCCCATGTGGTTGTAACTACGATGAAATCTTGTGTTGTGACTATCACTAATGTAGTGGGAATTCAACCAATCATTTCTTCAAGCTCAGACATCTAATTCAATACCTTATCGATAACAATTCCATTGATTTTATTGAACCATCTCCTTCCAAACCATTCAATGATAATCATAAGCTAAAAATATTTAAGGACCCTTTACCAAACCATGACATGCAAGCTACATATTATTTTGCCAATCATACTTATCATGGTGTGCCTCCTCCTTCATCGGGGCCTCTTGATTTCCTTGTTTCTTTTACTGGTATGCCACCACCAATCATTACATTTTCAGATCATAGTTATCACACTACATTTTCTTATGATTCACCTGGATACTAATGCATATGTTGACACCTATCAAGGTTCATTTTAAGAACACCCCTTTGAAAAATTACTTTTGAATCATTGGCGAATCTCAAAAATTGAGTTTCGAATCGTTGGCAAATATATGAAAAAAATGTTTCGTGGCAAAGGTGATTTCACAGAGAGCATTTTTCCCTGGTTTTGCAAAGTTGGTCGGGTAGTTTGGTCGGGGTTGGGCGGTTGAGGGGTTGGGGTGGGTGAGGGGTTGCGATAGCTAAGGGTTGGGCGGGTGAGGGGTTGGACGACTATTAAGGTGGGGTGGGATGGCTAAGGGGTTAAATGGCCGAGGGTTGGGTGGACAGGATGGACAGGTGAGGGTTGGGCAGTTAAGTTTTGGTGGGTGGGTTAGATGAGTGAGGGGCCTGGACGACTAAGGGTTAGATAGGCTTGTTGGACGGGTGAATGGTTGGATGGCTAAGGGTTGTACGGGTGATGGGTTGGACAGTTTAAGGGTTTGACGGGTGCGTTAGACGAGTGAGGGTTGGACGGGTGTGTTGGACATAAGTTTAGGTTACGTTCTCGTTTTATTCATGTTTGTGTTATGGTGTAGTGAAGACCGAAAGAGCCACATCATGTGAACCTTCTATAGGAACTTGATATGCTTCAAGATATATTTATGGGATACAAGTTGAAAAGTTGATGCAAATCCTTAAGCACCCAAATAAATTAGGGGAAATCCAAATGACTACTCAAAAATATATGTTTTTGAACCTAGAATGCAAAATAAAATTCTGAAATTTTATTCTCTCCTAGGCTCTTTTCAATCACTTTCATGCAAACCTCTAGAATAAATAAGTTTTTACATACTCTACCTCCTTTCTGTGAATTTGGAAGGTGGATTTACACTAACAAGTAGCAACACACTAATACTAACAACATCTATTTTTTATGAGTAACTCAAAGACAAGTCAATAAATCAGACCCAATTGCATAAATTGAGAGGGTACTTGGACGATCGAGTATAGAGAATATGATATTAAAAAATTCTGAATATCCCCTTAACAAATTAAATAAATGCATTAACCCATAAATAATAGAAGGACCTAATATCTGATTGAATGAACATTTAACATAGAAAATAATTACGGTTATAATTATGACAGCTTACCTTTCTCAAATGGTGAACATGACATAACTCCTCCATAGGGTCTATTCACAGTTCTCCGATCCTTTTCAGCCTACTAACCCTGTATTCTACGGGCCTCAAATGGGGAATCTGTAAGGCATCAGCCAATCCAAAACGTGATATTTGAGTTTAAGATTTTAAAAAATCATAAATCAACAACAATAAATCAAAACTTTGGGCTTATAAATCCCAGTTATAGTTTTGTAGATGAAACAAAAATAATGTGACTACAATGCTACAAAAATCCCCCACAACACAAATATCAAACAAAAATTATAAAATCTGTCAGAAACTTCATTTGATGGGATTTCAAAATCTCTACACAAAGGTTTGAATTTATTCATATCCCTTGATAGAGTTGCATATAGCTTCTCTACTCACTAATATGCTATAAAAATTCATTCGATTTACGCCATTATGAGAATACCAATAAAAAAAATAGAAAAAGAAAAAAATTAGATCTTACTCCTTGGATTCTTTTTCCGTAATTAGGACATTGGGGTGTCTTTGGCCCTCTTTTCAGCGTTGTGATAAATTAACTTCCCACCTATACACAAATACACCCAAAACAATTGACCCCAAAAATCATACAGAAAAATGAGAGAAACCTCAAAACTCTAAAACCTAACCCAGAGTCAAATAAATACATAACGAAGATAAACTTCAAAACCCTAGATGAAGTGGGCATGTTTTTTACCAAGGGTTTTGACAATTCGGGTCTGGTTCAACTTGGTGTGATAGTTGTGACGCCTGTGGTATGTGAGCCTCTGCACCATCTTTTCCTTCACCCACTTCCCTGCCTCTGCCACTCTTGATTTCTCCTCTTTGAAAAATTAGGGTTTTTCCTTGGCCCGATGACAATAATGTATAGAGAGAGGCTTTCCCACTTTAGTGATTCTATGAATTTGTAGTTTTTTTGTGCCCTTCATTTTAAGGTGATTGTACTTATATGACATCAAGGGACGAAAGAGTTGGATGGCATAGATGTTGGATGGTAGGTTTGGACGGCTCGGGGGTTGGATGGCTAAGGGGTCGACGACAGAGTTTGATGGCAAGGGTTCGACAACTAAGTGGTTAGACAACTAATGGGTTGGATGGTGAGTCTGCATTAGACATTTCTCGGGGTTGGAAAGGCCTGGCTAAGGGTTGGGACGACGCCAAGGATTGGATGGCTAAGGGGTTGGACGACTATGTGGTTAGATGGCTAAGTGGTTGGATAGCTGAGGGGTTGGATGGCTAAGGGTTGGACGACTCGGGGTTGGACGGCTTAGGGTTGGACGGCTTAGGTTTGGATGTCCCAGAGTTGGAACGCTCAGTGTTGGATGGCTCAGGGTTGGACTACTCGGGGTTGGACAGATGAGGATTTTCTTATGTTTACTTCGGTGAATATGTACATGATGTGATTTGAAATGGTGGCAAATTACATTCATAAGCTCTTATATATGTGTAAAATCTAGGCGAAAAAAATAGTATAAAGGACATGTCGGTCAAATTGTTTGGCGAATAAGTTGGCTACAAACCACAAAATATTCGCCAATTTGAATTTCCATAATCCTCGTTTTTTTCAAGTTTATAAAAATTCACCACTAAAATTTTCCCTGACACCTATGCCATCAATAATACTTTGGTATATCCATCGGCTACTACTAATGCAAGCTCAATTGCACTTTCTATGGCTATTAAATGTCCAACATCTCTAATTACATTCCCATGTCCTAATTCTTATTATCGTGTCATTCTTCTCGGTAAAGTTGGGTCTCTTACCGTCTTTACACCATTCCTTGTCACTTCGAAATCGTCAAATGTGATATGCTCTTAGGGCTTCCTTGGCTCGTGTCGCATGTGCTATTCCTTCTATGAATCACTTGTGTCTTAATTTTATCTAGAACAAGCAAGTTGTTACGATCAAATGTATTCCATTTTGCACACTGTTACTCGACCCACTCATGAAGATATTCATGAATCAACCAAGACATTTCATCCTCTTCGCATGGCTTACACACTAGTCCACTACTACACATACCTCTCCTATTTTTATGTGGCCTCCTATGCCTCCTAAATTCAAATCTATTTATGATCCTAGTTCTCTTATTCATGTACAACCTACATCATGACCTTGTGTGCGTCATCACGATATTATTCCACCTTGTTGGCCTAGGTCCCCTACTCCGGGTAGCCTTTTCTCACAGATTGTCTCCACCTCCTTACACACAACATTCTCATGCAAAGAGTTACTTTCCTACACCACCACACTTAGCTCATGGTCACACACCGTTGTATCCTCGAATATCAAGAGGAGGTTCCTCTTCCTTCACTATTGTCGGCTAGTCTTTTATCCCCTACACACTTGGGGGCATCACACTTTCTCTTTCCCCTTCTAGCATTATCAATTATCTCTCTTGACTACTACTACACTATATGATTCAAGTTTCGTATCTAACTTTGCTACAAATTTTTACCTCTTGGTACACCCATGGTACCGTTATTCCCGATGACGCACTCTAGTTCCCCCTGTTCACACTACACTATTGAGGTTCTAAGTCGAGATGAACCTCACATGCACTACACATTTCATGCTCGCGCTTTATGATACATCATTTCTAGCATCTACTCTCATGCAACACACTCATTTCCTATAACGCACTCTTGTGCTTTGAGGTTCACACTTGACTATTGAGGGAACACTATATAAATGAACCTCACACTATACACATTTCATGTTCGGTGTTTCATGATACATTTATGTAGCACCTACTGCGTACATGACAAACTTATTTCCTAATGATGCACTCTTATTCTATGGTTCATACTTTCTTTGTTGAGGGGGCATTCATAAATTAACCTCCTTTCATAAACACCGACTAGGGAAACACAATGCCTCCCATCTTCACATTTTTCATACCACACCACCACGTGTTTCTTTGCATTTGCATATCTTGGTTGCATTTACTCTTGTTTTCTTATACTACTTATATGTCGCACTTTGCTTACTATGCTAGCCGTATTCTTAGTATGTCAATATATTTTTCTATATACACATGCATGTTCACTTGGTCTTTGGAAGTGAATGTAGATCTCTTACAAATCCTTTCATCTTGCATGATGCTCGATATTATATCCCTTTCCAGTCCCGCCAAGGCTCCTCGGGGAATCTATACTTAATTATCTCACACTACATGATTACAAAGTTTATTGTTACATTATTTACTAGTTTTCATTACTATCACTTTAATTTTCTTTGCTATATACACGCTTTGACATACTATTTATCTTTCTAAAATTCTAATGGGTGATTCATATGTAGCATTTTCCTTGCAGGATTATACACAACCATGGTTATCGTCTACAATTTGATTGTTATTGTTTTTCATTGTTTGTTATTGTTTCGGGCTTTACCCTATGTCTTATTTTTTCATTGTATGATTTTGACTACTTCGACCCTGATTATTTTATGACATTGTAAGCAATGTCCCATATTTGAAACTTTCTTCTCACATTCCATCTTGTTTTCACACTTGCTTGTTACATTTTCTTCTTTTGCATGATATATACTTTTACTACTAACACTTGTACTAGCCTTGTTTTTGCATGTGCCTTGGTAGTACACCAAACACCTCCCCTACCTCTTGTAAGTATCCACTTGAGATCAACACTAGGTCCTCTCCTTTCGATCACATTCTCCTACAGTTTTCACATGCACCCAAAATGAGGGGGCATACATTGGGTGAATAAATCACCCATACAACAACTTAGAGTTATAGTTCATATCAACATAGTATAGAAACAACATAGGCACAAAGTCACAGTAACACCCAAAATTTGACTTTGACTTCACACTCAGTATGGACACTAGCACCTGGGTTCTCCTTTCCTCCCATAAAAACTAATGTCCTAGGGGTAGAAATAGTTATTTTCTCGAGATCACCACATTATTTAGCAATTCACAATACAGCTTCTCCAATAGCAGGAACTTGCCTCCATACACGTAATACATTTTATCAATAGTTAAAATATGGAACAACATAGGACATACCATCTGCAGTGGTGCTCATTTAAAAAGAAGTAGTGGAAGGAGAGTAAAACTAGACCTCTCTCCCCAACACTCTTCTCTTGGCATGAGATCACCCAAAAAAACTCACATTTGGCGCACAAGATCACCCAAAAAACTTGTTATTGGCATGAGATCACCCAAAAACTCTCTTAGTGTGAGATCACCCAAAAAAACTCACCATCAATAACAAATTCAACAAATCGGGACAATTCTCTATCTTTTAAACTCTTACACATCAAGTGCACACTTTCCTTGTACATACTCTCACAATTTTACATACTTATACATACTTTACTCAGATTTTTCATGTACATGACTTTGATTACTCTTTCACTCTTATTTTGTGGGTTTGTCCTTAATACGTAACAAGAAACAACCTATAAACACAAAAACATGTATAAGTTACACAAACTCTTCACCCTTAGTGTCCACTTCCCTTTTCCTAGTCTCCACGATTTGCATTTCGATCACTTCACGCTTCACTTGTCCACTCGGCATGCTACTCACCGCACTCTCTACAAGATCATAAGGTACGCATCTTTTGACTACTTTATGTTATCGATTATTCACTCAACAACATAAAGTGAGGGAAAATGTAGTCACAAAATCTATGCACTTGGGTACATTTCTAGTTCTTAAAATCATGCTAACATTTACATGATTCCTAAGTAAGAAAACTAGTAATTGACAACTCCCTTATCCTTTTACTTTTCTTCTCTATACATTTATTGGCTTTACACATCTTGCACTTTTGTCGGCATTTAAGCTGTTTTATCTTTCTATAGCATGGGACACTAGCATCGAGCATTCCTATCCTTGTGGGAGCTCCTGTCTCTCTTTACCTCTTTCTTACATTGTTGGACCCTTTTTCGCTTCTTGATTATTTTTTATCACTTTCGGTCGGCCTTTCGGTTTTCAATTATGAAATCAAACAATGGAATCATATAAATACAAATTTATGTTTTCAAAATAAGGAACCAAACACGAAGCATTACATATTATCACCTAAGATTTCCTCTAAAGGCACAATAGAATTAAAGGCATCCATCTAGCACTCATTCAAGGGACAAGGGTTGCATCACTTCTACATACACAACATAAGAGGGGAAGTCTATTCTATTCCATCCCACACATTCTATACATCTGGTACATTCTATATCTAGCCCGCTATCACTATGTAACTTGCACAAGGGAATCATTTATATAAACACACAAGAACTACATAGAGTCTAAGATGTAGTGCAGCGCTCGGATGTAATTTCACTCTTCGAGTGACCATCAAGTTAGTCCGACTCCTCATTCTGCATTTTCCTTTTTTAGGTTTGATGTGGTTTATGGTTATGTGTAGGAGAAATTATTTCTTACAAGATTCACAGTACAGTCGTAGATTAGACAATGCATCCAAAGCGACAAACAGGGACCAAAAATTAATCTTATCCGACATCGAAAGATCTAGATCTCAAGTACCTACCTGACACCAATGCCCAAACCTAGTCACCAATGCTAAACACTCCTATCCTCTCCCGTACACTTCTGTCTCTATGCAATTTTAGAGCTCGTAACCTCTAGTCAAAGCATCAAAGACACTCTCCTCGGTTTGTTCTAGTATTGCATCAACCTACATCACTTCTTGTTCATTCAAAAATCAGCTAAGTTACACCATGCCTCTCTTTGTTAGGGTTTCAAATCATTTTCTTACTTGTTTCTTGTGTCACATTTTATATTATCATTTCAATATCATTAGGTATAATAGTTACTCTAAAAAAAAAAGATTTAATTTACATTTTTATTAAATCAGTTATGTCATACAAAATATAGAATAAATGGGTGATGTGAAGAATCAATTTGGCGAGAACCTAGTTCAAGTTTACTTGTATGATGGAAATGTGAAGAATAACTTTGATGAAACCCTATTCTAGGTGAACTTGTCTAATGTAGCCACACAGATCCTTCATAAGTGAACTAGCTCATACATTGTAATGTTGACATTACAAATTTATAGTTGATGCATTGTGAGGTGAAGGCAATAGTTATGAGTTTTTATATTCTTGAGCAAAGAACGAATGGTTGAGATCTTCTCGAGATTGGAGATGTTGTCGGGGCTCAAATTTATGAAGACCTTCTAGTAAATCTATAATTATACGAGCAAACTCCAATCAAAATAATATATTTTTCAATACACCAATGACACAATGATATGAAAACTCCAATCAATCACAATATATTTTTCAATACACCAATGAATTACTTGTGTAAGATTAGAATGTGGATCCTACCCTAAATTGGTATGACTTCTTCACATCTCTAATGCTCTCACTTGAAGATTCTCCTTTAGGACTATTTAATCTCTTTATGTGTTTAAATATTTGGCGAGATCTCTCATTAACAAGAAGATTAGCTAGCTACGTGAAATCATTTGGTATAAAAAAAAAAGGAACTTTCAAGCACGAACAATGAACTTTTCTCTCCTAATCACATGTTGGGGAAATTACCCTAGTACCCTTTCCATCATGACAAGATGTTTGAGTTTTCATGAGTTTGAAAAGAGTTTATCCTGCAAAATCGAATGAATTAGATTAAGTACTATTATTTGGTTAATATTTTTAATTTTAAGGAAAAAAATAGCATGTAAAATGTAAAAAAGCTTGTATCATAAGATGAATCGATAAAATTTGCATCAAATTTAGACAAATTCTCAAATTTGGCCAAAAATGAGCACATCAGAACCCATATTTTTAGTCGAGTATGAGCTGATACCAACTACTATTGAAAACAATTCATTGATCCTTTTTATTACTAGTAACATGATTCCAACATTGCCAAGAATAAAACCATTCATGATTTTCACAACATCCAACTTTAGTCCGAATCGAACCTATTCTAATCATTGTTGGGAACAAGTTCTTAACTTTTACCGCTCTCAGAGAAACACATTCAAAAAATGGACAAAGGACAACCCCGTCTTTCTTGTTAGTGTTAAATTATAATATTTGGATAAAAATTAAACCCATAATCCTTTTTAGTAATAGAATCCCTGCTAACAACAATAGTTTCCACTATTTTATGACATATCTTATCGAACATAGATCTACTAGTATGCAACCAATACTCCAAATATCTGCAGGGTAGCTCCACCTAAGACCTATATATATAAAACAAAGATGATCAAGAGATGCATATTTAATAACAATACAAATTATATTAGTATCAAACACATGCTCAAACACCATATATAATACACACTTCATGTTTTACCTAAATTGACTTTCGATGCCATATAATGCATTATAGATATTATAAATCTATGATCATGGCCCTCAAATGTAGAACTTACAAAATAAATTAGCTTTATGGCAGGTGTCTTTGGAAACCTTATGTAACATGTTCCATCTACCGAATTCAAAGATATTTTTAAACAAATCTGAGAAAAATATTAAAATAAAAAATGTTCCAAATCACAAAATTGTTACATATAAATAATTAAGAGTTAAACAGAGCTCAGAATGCTCATAAAATAAATAAACATTATCATAATTTTCCTCTCGTGAAACACCTACCTTGTAATTTGGAATCTTCTCATACTTTGAAGAAACCAATAGTATATGTTCTTGCTTTAAATTGGTGTGAATGAGATGCAATCTATGCATATTTGACATAATTATAAACCATAATCAAGAATAAGCACAATAGATGTATTTCAAAAATCATCTTCAACACATTATATCACAAAATAAAAACATAAAACAATTCCTATGTCTACCATATTTAATACAAAACCTTGCAACAGCCATCCAAAAATCAAATCGTTGTCACTTAAAATTAATGTTTTGAAATTGACATCACTAATTGTCGAGCCATTTGGCCTTCCGTAATTTTTTTTTTTGTTTTTCAAAAGAATTCAATAAAGGGTGAAAAGTGGTCATTTCACTCAACTTTCTAATTAAAATGAAATAAATAATATTATAATAAATTATAGTCATATAAAATATGAACATTAATTTTATACATTAGGAAATCTAATATAAATGAAAAGATACATGTATATAATTGGTTCAAAGTTAAAATAATTAACTTAAATAATAGAGCTAGTGAAGCTCACATGGGGTTCATTAGCTAAGAAATATCCTAGCATGTCGGTTCATATTGAGGTAGTTAAAATTAATAAAAGTAAATTCAATATAACAAGTAGACATGAAGGAGTGAAAATGGTTTAATTTATTAATATTTTGAATCAAGTATTGGGGGTAGGTTAGAGAGGTGGGTCAAATGAAAGGGATGTTTAATTTTAATATAAAACTAAAACATTTGAACCCTAGTTTTTAAAACTATCTACCTTAAAATTGAAATTTAAGGAGTGTGGTCATAAATTTAAAGTATAAACTCTTTTTGAATAAAGAAATCTCAATTAAGAGATTCTTAACCAAGAAATAATAAGATGGTAGAAAACTAGGATTGAGTATGCTTTTGAAAACAAGTGATATTATTTCACCATCTTAATTATTTGAATAACTATTGATAAATGATTAAAGCTTAACATTTATAAGGTAATTGGTAATAGGTCTTGAATGGATACAAGTTATCTTACAAGAGAAAATGCATATTAAAAAAATGATTGAGAAATATGATATATTTTCTATATAATATACTACGGTAGAAATAAAAGGGGTAAATAGAATTGTCACGGAAAAAAGGTAAGTAAGGTACATGTAAAAAATAAGGGGAATTTTCATTCTAATAATATAACGGGGGGTATTATCAATTGAATAATTAGAGGTAAAAACTATAATTAAGGGTAATCTTTAATACCCTTCGAACGAACATGTTATACCATACTTTTACTAAGTGAACCCCACATGGTGAAGCTTATATATCTACCTTCAATAAAAAATGACATCCTTAATTTAATCACACTTTTGTTTTCTTTTTAGAAGGTATCCTAACCCAATTACATTAAAAAGGAAAACATCACGCACTCAAATGAAGTAGAAAATAAACCATATTAATAAAAAACACCAATTATTGAGGAATAAGATAATTATTATTCACAAACAGTTTCATTAGTTATCCACAAAATATTTCATTAAATAAGTAGCTTCTAATTTTTGAGACAGGAAAAAATACTCAACTATTATTATTTTACTCATAATACCTATAACATGGAAGGTTTTATTAAACTAGCAAATGCCGCGATCGGTCGATGTGAACACCGAAAGGGATGGATGTGAAATTGACAAAAGGAGAATCAATATTTAACTAAGATGTGTAAAGATGGAGGAGTGGAAAAGAGGCAAAAACTTTTAGAGGAATACCAAAAAGAAATGTATTATATTTCATTTTAAGAAAATTACATTAACCCTGTTCACACGACAGTATTCAAGGTACTAAGCTTGTGGAGGGGGAAGGGCTATGATGGATGGAAGGGAAGGGAAGGGATTTGAGAAGGGAATTAAGAGAGAAGGATGAGAGGAATTTGATCAAGGGTGACTCATCATTTCTTCGAGCCTGAAGAAGAGGTGTTTTCGACATCTTGGAGTAACGTTTGAAAGAAAAAGGTGGTGAAATTTGAATGTCACTCAAGGAGGGGACTAGAAATTGTGGTGAATGTAAGACCTTTTCATTCAGTGTTGCCAATGCCAAATTTTTCTTTATGAAGAGTTAGGCCTTGTGAATTATGGATAGATAAGGCCCAATTCATTTTGAGGGTAATTTGTGTTAGTGTGAGTTATCCTATGTTTCCTCTTCTCATATTGGAGGGTCATCTTGACACATGGGTTAGGTTTAGGGTTTCATGTGTGTCATGCACTAGGGTTACTCAGCACCCTATATGTACCCATTTTTTATTCATTTATGAGTATGCCAAGACACTCCACTTTGTCTTTCCTTTATATGCAAGCTTTGTTTACATTGAGCAAGTTCTTCCATTACTGATCAATTTTTTCCTTGCTATCGCTGGAGCTATCATGATTCCGTTGGAGTACAACTACTTCGTGGTGCCTCGTTTCCGATTCGATTCTCACAAACTCTTTTCATGGTATCAGAGCTGAGATCGGGTAAACATGCACTCGATTTTTTTGTTACGATTACTCTTTCTTGGTTTCGTTATTTTACTTTGCATGCAAGTCTTTTGATCACTATTTTCTGGAAATTAACTTAATCTCTCTAACAAGCTTTCTCGGAAAGTTTTTTGTGTTTTTTTCTTGTGCATGTGCAAGTTTTCATAATACCTTGAGAAATCAAGGGTTTTACTGCTTGCTTTTTTAGTTGGATGTAACTAAATCCAAAATAGAGATTCATTTCAATTTTTTTTAAATCATTAAAATGGAAGTGAAAATTTTTTAAGATCTCTAGTTTTGCGGCAGGATATTTGTCACATGCATGATAGTACGTGGTTGTGGGATATTTGTGTTCCTTTGTCATGGTTGCTCGTGGAGGAGCTTTTTTTGTGCGTGGCATGATTGTCCCTCCTCCGACTGCTCCAATCGTTGTTGTGCATGCATGGTCATGTGGACTATTCAAAAAAAATATAGTTTAACTGCGTGGACTGTTGTGGATTGTTCTAACTTCTTTCATTGTTCAAAGTAGTGCAAAACTCAACCTTTGTTTGATTGTTGACAAGCTTTATTTATGCAAAACAACCCGTCCTTTTTTCATACACGCGCTGCGGCAGAAGACCTCACGCGTGGCTCGCAAACATCTCCTTTTTGGTACGGCCTATTAATACACGCACGGCTATTCATATTGTTGACTCAAAACCTCCATTTGCTTGCTTGCAATTCATTGATTGAATAACCTCTATTATAGACTCAAAACCTTTATTGATTGAATAACAAAACCCGTGCGGCACAGACTCGGCCTACAACATCCGTCTGCCGTGGTAAGTGTTTTTCATGCTTTTTGGTGCGTGGCTTCCATCAACAATCACCTTTTTTGGTAAGTTTTAACTTCCTTCTTTTTTTTAATCTTAATAAAATCCTCACCTTTTAAAAACGGCCCGTGTTTTTGGTTTTTTTGTTAAAAGCTTCTTTTTTAAAACAAACAAATCAAAAATTGATTTACAACAAAAATCGATGCACTAGCTTTCTTTTTTATTAAGCTTTCTTTTTAAAAACAAAAATCGAATAATTTACATTTCATTTCTTAAGGAAAGTATTTTTCTTACTTATTTAGGATTTAATCTTTTTTTAGATCTTAATTAGCTTATTAATTTCACTCTAATTTGCTCATTTATGAGCTATAGTAACTTAAAAATCAACATCTAAATAACCTCTCTATCATTTTTCTTAACTCCAATAGCTCTAAAAATAGTAAAATTGGGCATTTCCAAACGATAACATTTAGGGGTTATTGTCGATTTTTTCACTAATCATGCGCTTAAGTGTGCAGTGACACTTCGTGCACCTCCTTTCCTTCCAAGCTCTTTTCCGACGTTTTGAAGACTATCTGAACTCCTTGAGTTCCCAAACCTTGTATTTGACCCTTATTATTGCTTGCGACTAGTGAGCGCGTCCGCCACATTCTGCAGTAAGGGGGTTTCCTTTTACAACGTGAGATGTTTTTTCTCACCACCAGGGTTGGCTTTCGCCTCCTTTCTATTTTTTGCTTGTGCTTGTTTATGGTGTTCCTTTTTTGTTGTGCTCCACGAAACACTATTGTGGTCTCCTCTCTTGCGCGTTATTACGCTAATTACAAGACAAGTTACCAAGTGTTTCAAACCGCATGCACGGACCCAATTGTAATCAACGCACTAAACTATAAAGTGCCAAAATTAGGGTGTTGTTGTTTGTCTGGGTGGTTTTATTTCTTTTCTGCATTTCTTTCTCTCCCTCTCACTATGGATGCACTTTCAATTGCTTTGCTTACACCATTCAACTTTTTCGAATGGAGATCAAAAATAATAATGAAACTAAGGGGTAAAGGGTTATTCCGCATCACCATGGGAACTGAGACTAAACTAGATGACGAACTTGAAAAATCTAAGTGGTTAAACCGTAGTGATGAAGCTTTAGGTCTTCTTTGCATGTCCGTTTCTCCTGACTTGCTCTTCCACATTGAGGCATCTGAAACACCTAAATCTGCGTGGAAAATGCTGGATGTGATGTTTGGAAAACTATATGACATGAGAGCACATGAGTTGAAAAATGAACTACTAGGGTTAAATCCTAGTGACTTTGAAAACCTACAAGCCTTCTTCTCGAAATTTGTCCACATTAGATTATTGTTAAAAGGATGTCAAGTAGAAAAGAAAGGTTCTCAATCGATCTTGTCGATTCTCTCTAAGCTAGCTCCCAAATATTATGTCTTCATGTCAATTTTTTATGCTACAAAAGTTGCTTTGGGCGATACTTGGACAATGCCCTCCTTTGAATGTTTTTCATCCCAACTCATTCGAGAATGTAACAAACTCATTCAAATGGGGTCTCTCAAGTCCAAGTCACATGCCCTTGTAGTAAGTACTAGCAAGGGAAAGAAGACTGAAAAGAAGAAAGAAACAAAGGATCAACCTAAGAAAGAAACCAAGATCAAACCTAAAAATGACACAAACACTTTGACTTCCGAGCCTAAGGCACGAAAAGTAAGTATTTGTGTTCCTATCTGCAAGAAGTCTCGGTCACGATGAGCAACACTGTTTTAAGAAACATATTGATCACTTATCTCATTTACTTGAAAAGAATAAAATAAGTGTTCCCTGAATCCATAAAAAAAAGTTCTCCAAAGGCCGAGTCTTCTGCCGCAAAAGGTGCTAAAAATGATAAGAAGAAAGGAAAGGCCCTTGTAGCAAAATTTGCTACTTCATCGACATGGATTATAGATTTCGGTGCCTCGCACCACATGGGTTCTTCACATGTTGAGTTTTCCAACATCGAACCTTGTGGAATGTCCCAAATCACGATGGGTAATGACACGACAGTTGTGTCGGTTCCGGTAGTGGATCGGTAGAGATGGATGGGGAACATTTAACGAAGTGTTGATTGTTCCTGATCTCTCTACCAATCTCCTATCGGTTTACCAAATTACTCACCTTGGTGAAGGAATGCGAGTGGAATTTGGTCCTAACTCGGTGATTATTCGTGAGCTTAACAATGACACTACGGTGGGCGAGCCGAGGGAAAGGCAGATCACTGTTCATGGTTGTACACCTTCTCCCACTTTACTTCTGATTCTATGCCCACTTCCTTGCTCACTCATGCAAATGAGGTTAGTACGCTATGGCATAAGCATTTTGGACATCTAAATTATCGCTACCTTGAACAATTGAGTCAAAATGAAATGGTGATGGGTTGCCTCGCGTCAAGTTTTCTAAAGGTCTTTGTGAGGTTGTACCCTTGGAAAGCATCCTGAAAAGAACTTTGACAAAGGAAAATCTGGAAAGCCACTTGTCCCTGGATCTTGTTCATAAAGTGATGTTTGGTCCATTTCCTTCTCCTTCGTTTACTAGAGCTCTTTATGTGCTAACCTTCATTGATGACTATTCACGATATACGTGGGTATATTTTCTTAAGCTTAAGTCTGGAGTCTTTGAACATTTTCGGGACTTTAAGGCTCTTCTGGCGAGAAACAGGAAAACGGTCTATCAAGGTTCTTGAAGCTGACAATGGAGGTGAATATGTAAACAAAAGGTTCATGGATTTTTGTACTTATGAAGGGATTTCTTTGCAGCATACGATTGCTTATAGCCATTCATAGAATGGAGTCACGAAAGAAAGAATCGTACTCTTAAGGAGATGGCCACTTGTATGATTCACTCGAAGTCTCTTCCTCCGCAGTATTGGGCCGAAGCAGTGAATTGTGCAAATTACATTCATAACCGTGTTCCACACAAGGCAGTAAGAGGGATGACACCCTTTGAAGCCTGGTTTGGACGCAAGTTTGATGTTGAGCACTTTCAAGTCTTCGGATCCAAGGCTATGGCTCAGATTCCTAAGAAGCAACGCAAGGCTTTGGAACCACAATCCAAACCTTGTATCTTTGTAGGGTATCCTAATGGCGTGAAGGGATATTGATTGATGAATCCTACTTCTCATGAGCTGTATACTGAGAGAAGTGTTAAGTTCAATGAGTCTTCTTCGACTTCTACTTCTCCACCTATTGAGGTTATTCGGTAAGCGTTGATTGATTCGACTCATTAGATGATAATCTTTTGTTGAGCGTGCTACTCTTCCGAATCCTCCCAACTATCGATCTTTGAGTCTTTCGATTCGATAGTAGTGATGATGAGGACTATGTCCCTTCTCCTCAAGTGAAGAATCTTCCGACTCGAGCTCGATCCTCCTGGTCCCCTTTGGGCCAAGAAAATTTTACAAAGTCTTTGGAGATTTAGTTGGAGATACTTCGGATATGAGACGTACTTGCTTAGATTTTGTTGGACCCCACTCTTTCTTCACCCTCGCTTCTAATCCACAGATCTTTCCAGGAGGCTTCGGTATTCCCGAGTGGGATTTCGCCATGGATGAGGAGTATACCTCTCTCATGAAGAACGATACTTGGGATCTCACCACTCTTCCGAAAGGAAGAAAAATCATTTGGTGTAAGTGGGTGTTCGAACAAAATATGGAGTAGATGGAGATGTCAAAAAGTTTAAAGCACGATTAGTAACTAAGGGTTTCTCCCAGATAGTCAGGGTCTATTATACGAAACCTTTTCTTCGGTTATGAAAATGACTTCTATTCAACCGACCATTCTAGCCATTGCCACAGCACAACGAGATGATGGAAAGTCCATCAAATGGACGTTAAGAGTGCCTTCCTTCATGGTGACCTAGAGGAAGAGATCTATATGGAACAACCTCTGAGTTATGTCCAAGATTCCTCCCTTGTTTGTAAGTTAAAGAAGCCTCTTTGTGGCCTTAAACAAGCCCCTCGGGCTTGGTATGCCAAGATGGACTCCTTCTTACTTACATTAGGGTTTACTAGGTGTCACTTTGATCCAAATGTTTATATTCTACAGAAAGATGACTCCATACTCATTCTTGTTCTATATGTTGATGACTTGTTGATCACAGGCAACTCTTCCTCTATTATTGATTATGTGAAGATCGCCTTAGCCAACAAGTTTTCCATGACTGACTTAGGTCTGCTTCATTACTTCCTTGGGATCCAGATTTCACAATCTGACTCGGGAATCTTGATTTTGCAACCTAAGTATGCTCTTGATTTGCTATCTTGGTTTCAGATGTCGATTACAATTCTTCTCCTACTCCTTTTCTTTATGGGGTTAAGTTGGTTTCAGATTGCTCTACTCCCTTGGTTGATGGTACTCTTTATCAATGAGTTGGTGGGAGCTTGATTTACTTGACTCACACTCGACCGCATTTATCATATGTTGTTGGGATTGTTTCGATTCATACGCAGAGCCACATGAGCTGCATTGGAAAGTAGCTAAATGGATCCTTCATTATGTTCATGGCACTTATGCTAATGGTATTCACTATCATGGAGGGGTTGATATTGACTTGATTGGATTCACAAATTCGATTGGGCGGTGACTTAGATCATCGTAAATCTACTGCCAGCTGAGTTTCTCTCTTGGTTCGGGTCCTATTAGTTGGTCTAGAAAGAAGCAGAATGCAATTGCGATATCATCTCCAGAGGTAGAATATAGAGGAGTAGTTAACGCTGCCACAAAATCTATTTGTCTATAGGGTATTCCGATAGAGTTTGGCATCCACTTTCGGTGGACTACCATTATCTTGTGATAACATGAGCACAATCTCTATTTACATAAATCCATTTTAGCATCAGCAAACGAAGCACATTGAGATCCATATACACTTCATATGGGAGCTATTCATGATGGTATCATCAACATTCAAGTACATTCGGACATCTAATCAGATTATAGATTTATTCACCAAGCCCTTCACTAAGATGAAGTTTCTTCACTTACGGTCTCTTCTTGGGGTGAGGTCTTCTATAGCTGCCCATATTCTTGGGATTTGTATTCCTTCTTTTCTTCTTCTTCTTCTAGGAAGATTGTGTTTGTACATGGGCACCTTATCAGGCCTTTAGTTGCTAGGCCCCATTGACACATCTTTCTTAGTTGTTTAGGAGTGTCTTCCTCTTTCGTTTGACTCACATCACCTGCTACCCCAACTTCGATGAAGGGGGTGTTAGTGTGAGTTATCCTATGTGTCCTCTTCTCACATTGGAGGGTCGTCTCACATGGGTTAGGTTTAGGGTTAGGTTTAGGGTTTCATGTGTGTCATGCACTAGGGTTACTCAAAGACCCTATATGTACCCCTTTTTTATTCATTTATGAGTATGCCAAGACACTCCGCTATCTTTCCTCTATATGCAAGCTTTGTTTCATTGAGCAAGTTCTTCCATTATCGATCAATTTTTTTCTTTACTATCATTTGGAGCTATCATGATTCCGTTGGAGTGCAACTACTTCGTGGTGCCTCGTTTCTTATTCGATTCTCACAAAATCTTTTCAATTTGTCTATGACTACCTCTAAAAATTGGTGGGATTGGAACATGGGAAGGATAGTTGGGATCCTAAGAAGGGTCAATATTTCAATAAACTTTGTCAACGACAAATAAAGGAAAATGAGTGGTGATGAGGAATTTTCTTACACAATGTCCACAATATTACCATTTGCGATATTTACCATACATGTTTCAACCCATAAATTTGTGGAAAGCATTACTTTTTTATTTTTACAAATAAGAACTTTGTGTTGCAATTGATCGTCATCAAGCATCAATGGAGTCATTGTGCCTTGTATTTTGGGAAATAGATATGAAAACTGGAGAATTAATTTCCTTTAACATCTGGAGGTTGTGGTTGTCGACTGTTCAATTCTTGCAAACAAATGGGTGACATTCTGGAAGTCAAGGATCTCTTTCTCAGAAAGATAGGAATTAATGTGGAACATTAGTAGATCCCAATCTTCACATTTTGGAACTCCAGTGTGAATGTTGAGAAGCATATGGCGAAATGAAATGTGTGTCGAGTGGAACCTTGTTACCTAAAGACTGATCTCAAGGAGATTGAAATTGGAAAATCTTTCCAAATTTTTGCTCCATAGGAATTATTCACATACAAAGGAATGTCCATGACAAGAGGCGGTTGGCAGCCGAGGTCTCCAATAAGAATGATGGATCATTTACCAAATGGAAATTTTCTGAAATGTGGAAAATCTTCACAAAGATGGTAATCAATTTTGGAGAGAAATTTAGGGCCGATGAAACTCATTTCATCAATTATGTTTTATATGTTTCAATGAGTCTTGAAAAGAGGCTAAGGATTGGCCTTTTAGGTGTTTTAGTTCTCTAATTGGAATGTAGATGGAGGAGTGAATTTTGGAAGCAAATTTTTTGAAAGTGTCCACCCCAATAGGGGAAAGTAAAAGGAGTGGTGAGACACCATGGGTTGATGTGGAGTATAATGCGGACTTGAGAGAATGAATAACGTAGGACTTTCATGTTCCGCACTACCTTGAACAATTAGCTTAAGTGGTGGAAGTTTTTTTGCAAGAAAAGTGATGCGAGAATAGTGTTGAAATCAAACTTTTGGTCTTCACTCAACCTGGAATGGGGTGCGGAATATCCCGTCAAATGCAGGAGACAATATTTGACCTTATTCATCTCGATAAAAGTAGAGCCCAAGTCTTGTAACTAAAGGGGGCACTATGACTTGCCCAATTGTATTGGGTATCAAATTCTTAGTGTCCTAGCAGAGATATAGACTGTTAAGTCATGTTGTGTATCCGGGTCGAGTTGAGATAAAAACTTCCATTCATTTATTTGTTCATGTGACTACACACCCTCGGTGTTGGATTCAAATGAGCTAGATGAATTATTTGCAAGTATTAGTTTTTTCCGGATTACATGCCATGGGTTGTAGCTATTTTTAAAAATGTATTGTTAGTGCAAAATCACAACACCCCCAAATGAGTTGCTAGATCTTCTTTTCTAAGGTAGAGTCATTTGGTGTGATTTGCATAACATTGAGTTTTCCCCAAAGTGTGGGACCTTACAAATGGGAAAGCTCTCCGAGAGAAGGTGGATCCGCTTCCTAATCTACCACCGCCACAAACTACTCCGGTGCAAGGTAGAACCTATTCTATCCTAATCTAACCGTCCAAGGAGGGGAGAGAGAGAGAGAGAGAGAGAGAGAGAGAGAGAGGGCGAAAGAGACTACACTAAGCTGTGATACACCGAGAAAAGGAAGTGGATGATCGCAGACCCAACCGCCCGAAGAGGAGAGAGGTGAGCAGAGGAGAGGGTGGACAGACGCACCACGGACTGCAGCTAGTTTTCACACAAAACACCGCTTTGAAACCCATTAAACCCAGCTCCCATGACTCGTAATAGACATCAAAAGTTTGCATAGTATACCCTGCAACGATGAGAGGTAAGAAGAGACAAATAAAATAAGGAAGGATGGATAGATGCATCACAAAACAGATTTTATTGCTCCAAAAGTTCACACAATACATCGTGAGTGGGAAAGAGGCAAGAAAATGCCATTACAGAGCCATGGGAGGAGGCTTAGACTCTGCATTCAACCCTAAGGAAGAAAGAGAGAGGGGGAAGAAGAGAAACAACGACCAACCATTTGAATGTGACCCTCTATTACAATATATAGGAAGAATAAGAGAGAGAAGAGGGAAGAAAATCAAATCTTACTCCAACCACCCAGAGATATGCATTGAATCTCTGTTTTAAAGCTCAACCACTGAATATCAATGCCTTCTACAAATCCACCCACAATATGTCACTTCTTGTTCCCTAGTGGATCGAATCGAATCAGATCTGGTGGTTGAGAAAATCAGATTTTGCATTAATGTCCCGGGAGATGTTTTCCAGCTTTACCTACCAGAGCCTTCCCAAAATGATATTTTATGTTACCAAGGCATATAGGGTGTCGAGACATTTCCAAAAATTCTTCTCCCACACAAATATGATTCTCTAGTCAAAAGATATGACCATTTGAATATTAGGGTTGCGGGGGCAATATTTAAAGAGTCTACCCCGTAGGGTCCACATGGTGTCCCGGTGCACCTTGGAGATTCAGCCCCTGCCCTCACTCTTGAAACAAATCCGATCGACATGTGGCAACCTCCGCGAGCTTCTTGACTTTTCAACATCCGACTACACTTCTTTAGACTCTGGGACTCATGGCGGATTAGCGCTCGTTTAAGGTCCTGCCCCAAATTTTGCTCTTGAATTAGTGTCGGGTTGACACTTGGCACTCTCCACTGGCCTGTCTCAATGTTTTGACTATTCAACCAACCCTGTCCCTTTCTCAAACTTTGGGACACGTGGAAGCTTGGCGCTTATTTGAAAAATCATCCCAAATTTTACTTGTGAAAGAGCGTCGTGTTGACACTTGGCTCCTTCCATTGGCCTCGCTTCTTCTTTGATTATTCAACCTTGATTTGTCCCTTTTTGGGACCGTAGGACATGTGGAAGGCCTCGTGATCGTTTGAGAGCTGCCCCTAGATCTTTCTTTCAAAGGAGCGTCATTAAGACACGTGATGCCTTCCACCGAGTCTTCTACACTTAGTCTTATTTTGAGGTTTGCCCGTCCACTTTTGACTTCGTTGAATTTTCCCCACTTTGGACCTGGGACACATGGGGGCATGGTGCTTATTTGAATCTACCTCCTAGGATTTAATCTGGAGATGTGTCACTGACACTTGCAAGATCTGTTGTCTTCTCATACTTAGCCAATTTTAGACCCATTCGAGTCATTTGAGAGCCCGACGACTCCAAACCTTCGTCGTCTCTTTTCCTCGAGCCTCTAGATTCTTTGACACTTCTCAGCCTCCTTCCTTGACCCTACTATTCCATTTTAGAGCCTACCCAAGTCCGTTTTTGGATTTTAACCACAGACTCCCTCGATAGAGTCTTTTCTTTAATTCCTTCCTGTGCAAGGTTGAATTTGACTCTTTTGGGGCTCTGGTTTCCTTTACATCGTTTAGCCTCATTTTCCCCTATGTTCCTTGAATCAAAATTTCCGGTCCCCTTATTTTTCATTGTAAAATGTGAGCTCATGGGTCCGAATCGCTTCCTTCAGATTTTCTTTATGTGCGGGGCTTGTTTTGACCAAATTTGTTGGGGGTGAATTTGGGATAACAATTTTGGCGACTCACAGGGGACATCTACCTCGCCTACTAGATGAATGGACCAAAGTGGCCTTGAAGTATCCATTGGGCATGGAGTCTACCTAATAAACACGAAACTGATCTAAACTTTGAAGATCTAATCCCCGAGCCACTATGAACCCGATCGCATAACTTTTCTATGTTTTTCGACTCGAGCCTGTCATGTTGTCTACACTCTCGGTTTTCATAATAAAATCTTGGAAATGGAGTTTCTGAGAGTAGAAAATTGTTTTGACTCTTGGGCTTTCATCTATCCCTGAATTGGACTTGAATAGTGAAAGGCTTGGCCTCATGCACCTCTCCGGAGCAATGCAAAAAAACTTATATACAAAGACGAAATCATACATGCCTCAAATGAGACATGCGAGTTTGCATAAGCACTTCTTCCGGTGGAAACAAATCTACTCCTAATCCTAAACTAACTAGAGAGAAAGGGGACTCAAATAAACCCTGAATGTTTGGCAGGAGAAGTAACTTCCCTTTCTAAAAATTGGGACCATGTAGTTGATTTGGCATTGGACATGGTCGGAAATGAGAGTAAGAAACCACCTTATAGATGGTGTCTCACCCTCCTCAAAGTATCAACAAACACAATGTACACCTCCTGGAGTTGTTCTATGCTTGGGTCTAGAGAGGCACTTTCACGACCTTTGGTGCTTTGTAGCTCAACCTCATGCTCTGAAATGAGCATGACTGGTGGTAACTCTCTTGGCTCCAATGAAGCCAAGTACTTGATTGGGCACGGTCTGATCCTTTGAATGTGCCCATTTTTCTGAAACTCAACTCCAAGAATGGAGTCTTCTTGTTGACCTTCCTAGGTGGATGGTGTGGAAGAGATGATGACATCCTCTTGCTCTTTCCCTTCCTTCTCCTAAGAGAAACATGGAAGACCATGGTCTTCCAACCTTGGTTTCGAGAGATACGTTGTGAGACATAGATTGTTATTCTTGAATGCTCTCTCCTTCATGGCAATAGGCTCATATGCTTGGAAGATGGATGGAGGAGGAGAAATGATGTTATCTCCTTGGGCTCCTCTTCATCAAGCAATATTCCAAGTCGACAGGTAATTTGTCTCCTTGTTTTCTGTTGTATATGTTCTACCTCCTCCATGGTGTCCTCTGAACTATAAATTTCTCGCCATGGTTCCCTTTATCTTCAAACATGAAGTTTGAAAGATCAAACTCCTCCTCAACATTAGAGATTGAAGGAGATGAAGTGGGAGGAAGCACCGAAGGTTCCTCTCGTGGCCTACTCCTCACTTGGAGCCTGCAGCCTTTGTATGGTTCTCCTCCATCATGGGTTCATAAATCAAATCGTGCCCTTGAAATGAAAGCAAAAAATATTCAATGATGCTTTCTTCATTGAATGGCCTCAACACTCATTTGATCTCTCTCGTTGCTCCTCTTCAATGGGGCTTGGAGCTAATTGTTCCTCCTCTTTAACTAGTTGTGCAGCTTGGATTAGATCAGCATTCTCCTCAGACAGAGTACCATTAGGTACAATGAATTCAGAGCAAACAGACCTTTGATCTTCTTCCTCTTGTTCTTTCTCTTCTTCTGCTGCAAACTCAGCCTCAGCCACCATTGGCTCTTCAACCTTGACCTCCTCTATTGGCTTGACCATTAAGGGGATCTTTGTAAACCCAAATTTAGTAGCCCAACTCTTCAGATTTTCTGTCATTTCTTTTTGTTGGGATCCTCTTCTTGTTGTTCTCCTTGACTGGATTCTTGAGTCTCTTCCCAACATGGACTTGGGAAAGCAAGAGGAGTGACAGTTGGGGTTCAACCAGCTTTGCAATTGTTTGTGGTGGGAAGGGAGGTGGAACTTCTTGTTTGTTTGGAGGGGATGACTGTTTGGAAGGGAAAAGGACAAAGGAACTGAGGTGAGGTGGAAGATCAAGAGATGGAGAGAAGAAACTAACACTTGGGGAAGAAACTGAGGGGCTTGACTCTTGATCATGTTGAAATGATAAAGTTTGAGAAAAAGGAAATGAAGAACTCTGGGGAGCCGGTGATTGACTTACCCGTTGACAAGGTTGTCTTGCTCTTTTCTCATAAGCTTCAATGTCCTCAATCCACCATGTAAGCCGCTGAGGCAACACTTCAACCATGAAGTCAAGCTTCTCCTGAGGGTTGTAATGTCTTGAAAAGGACCTTCCCATGGACAAGGTGCCCTGCAACCAATCTTGAATGCCTTCATTTGTGTTATGGCCCTTGATTAAACCATGTCAGCCTCCATTCTTTGGATCTTCTCCAACAAACCAACATTCTCCACATAGCTGTCACCATAGTATGTGCCCCCTTGTTCTTGATAAGCTCCATGGCCAAACTGACTTTGACCCTGCTCATATGGGTAAGAATAGTTACTTTGGATCTGATCATAGTGCTAATCTGGAGGAGTTGAAAAATGCATTGGAGGTAAACTGCATTGCTGTTGTAAGTGTGAGTTCCATGAAGGAAATGAAGTCGTGATTGCACAACTTCATGGAATGGGGGGAAAATGACAGAGATGGAAGAAGATAATGGATGAAAATGAGTGGAAATGGATGGAAAAGTTCTGCAACTCAAAGAATGGGTTTTTATCGATGGAGTCGCCATATGTGCTTGCATGTGCCTCAAAAGGTTCAATCCCACCAAAAACACATATAATTGATGAAATGAAGTGGTAAGGTGCTTGGACTGTCCCACCATGCCGAAATTGTTAGTGTGGTCACATGGTGGCTTATGATTTGCTGTTGATAATGAGACACCTTGGAAAGATGGAAGATATAACCTCGGCGTGGACCACAAGGTGTGCCAAAAATATTTGTGCAAAATCACAGTACCCCAAAATGAGTTGTCAGATCTACTTTTCTAAGGCAGAGTCATTTGGTGTGATTTGCATAACATTGAGTTTTCCCCAAAGTGTGGGACCTTGCAAATGGGAAAGCTCTCTAGAGAAGGTTGGTTCCTGTTTCCTAATCTACTGCCCAAGCTACTCCGGTGAAGGCGTAACCTATAATATCCTAATCTAACCATTCCAAGGGGAAAAGAGAGAGAGAGAGAGAGAGAGGGTAAAAGAGCCTACACTAAGCGGTGATACACCGAGAAAAGGAAGTGGATGATCACATCCAACTACCTACGAAGTGGAGAGAGGTGAGCAGAGGAGAGGGTGGACGACGCACCACAGACTAGAGATAGTTTTCACACAGAACACCAATTTGAAACCCATTAAACCCAAAGTGTCAAGGACCTACAATAGACATCAAAATTTTGCACAAAGATACCCCCTGCAACGACGAGAGGCAAGAAGAGACAAATTAAATAAGAAAGGATGGACAGATGCATCAAAAAAACATATTTTAATGCTCTAAAAGTTCACATAGTATATCATGAGTGGGAAAGAGTCAAGAAAATTCCATTATAGAGCCATGGGAGGAGGCTTAGACTTTTCATTTGACCCTAAGGAAGAAAGAGAGAGGGGGAAGAAGAGAAATAGTGACCAACCATTTTAATGTGCCCCTCTATTATAATATATAGGAAGAATGGTAAAGAGAAGAGGGAAGAAAATTGAATCCTACTCTAACCACTCGAGATATGCATGAATCTCATTTTAAAGTGAACCACTAAATATCAATGCCTTCTGCAAATCCACCCACAATATGTCACTTCTTGTTCCCCAGTGGATCGAATCAAATCAGATCTGGTGGTTGAGAAAATCAAATTCTACGTTAATATCCTCGGGAGATGTTTTCCCATTTTCACCTACTAGAGCCTTCCCAAAAATATATTTTATGTTCCCAAGGCATAGAGGGTGTCGATACATTTCCAAAAAGCCTTCTCCCACCCAAATCTGATTCTCTAGTCGAAAGATATGACCATTTGAATATTAGGGTTGCGAGGCACAATATTTAAAGAGTCTGCTCTATAGGGTCCACGTGGCAGCCTAGCGCACCTTGGAGATTCAACCCCTACCCTCGCTCTTGAAATAGTGCCTAATTGACATGTGGCGCCTCCGTGAGCTTCTTGAATTTTCAATGGCTAACTACACTTCTTCGGACTCTAGGACTCACGGCGATTGGTGCTCGTTTGAGGTCCTGCCCCAAATTTTGCTCTTGAATTAGCATTGTGCCGACACTTGGCACTCTCCACTGGCCTGTCTCAATGTTTTGACTATTCAACCAACCCTATCCCTTTCTCTAATCAGGACATGTGGAGGCTTGTTGCTCATTTGAAAACTCGACCCAAATTTTACTTATGAAAGAGCGTCGTGTTGACACTTGGCTCCTTCCACTGGCCTACTTCTTCTTTGACTATTTAACCTCGATTCTATCCCTTTTTAGACTCTAGGACACATGGAAGGCCCATGCTCATTTGAGAACTGCCCCTAGATCTTACTTTCAAAGGAGCATCGTTAAGACATGTGGCACCTTCCACCAAGTCTTCTACACTTAGTCTTTTTTGAGGTCCGCCATGTCTGCCTTTTGACTTTTGTTGACTCTACCCCTGCTTTGGACCTAGGACACGTGGGGGCATGGCACTTATTTGAATCTACCTCTTGGGATTTAATCCTTGGAGATGCGTCACTTTGACACTTGGCAGCGTCCGTTGTCTTCTCCATACTTAGCCAATTTTGGGCCCGTTTTACGTCATTTGAGAGCCCAACGACTTTGAACCTTTGTTTTCTCTTTTCCTCGAGCCTTTGGATTTTTTGGCACTGCTCGGCCTCCTTCCTTAACCCTGTTATTCCATTTTAGAGCCTACCCGAGTCTGTTTTTTGTATTTGAACCATGAATTCACTTGACAGAGCCATTTCTTTAATTCCTTCTTGTGCATGGACAAATTTGACTCTTTTGGGCCTCTGGTTTCCTTTGCATCATTCAGCCTCATTTTCCCCCTATGTTCCTTGAATCAAACTCACATGTCCCCTTGTTTTTGTTATAGAATGTGAGCTCGCGGGTCTGAATAGTTTCCTTTATATTTTCTTTATGTGTGGGGCTTGTTTTGACCAAATTTGCCGGGGGTGAATTTGGGATAACAGGTACAAATTGGAAAGAATAGTTTGAGAAGTAGAACCAATATCCAATGAGCTACTATAAAAGGATTGTAAAGGCGGAGTTCGACCAACGAGAAAAGTTCAAAATAAGTTGAATCTTTTGCAGGAATATTGGAAAATATTGGATATGCACGAACAATTGCTAGGAAAGTATGAAGTTTGCATTTAGTTCCATTCCGGTATTACTATAACTCTAGTCTCAAGAAATTTTGATAAGAGAAAGGGATTATATAGTTGAAATCCGCACAAGATATGCGTCGAAAAGAAGACTTGTTTCATGTGCTTGAGATTCTGTTACAACAACTTGTCCTAGGATTTTTACCTACATTTAATGAGACAAATGCCCGACTAAACATAACAAGTGGTAATTTTAGAAGCATGTGAAAAGTATCTTGTGCACTAATGTCGTTCTCAACAATACTCTCTTTAAGCATTTTTATTATGACGAAAGAAGTCAAAAATATGGGTTGGTATTTTTTGATAGCCTAGAAAGCATTTGGTGTTATGTCTCTGATCATTGTTCTACTTGAGAAGCATACTTTGCAATGTATTTAAGGAATACATGATGTGAAAGCATGAGATGATAGTCAATGTTGGCTCTCCATATAGATAGTGGCCCGACTGTGGAGATTCAATCTATCATCATTCCTTGAAGGAAGGTATTTAATTGTACCTTTGTTATCAATAAACAAGGAAGAAATGACCGAATGTCCTAGGGTGCATTGTATTGGCATGCGAGACGGGAATTTTTTCCCTCGGACATGTTCGCTCGTAACACTCGTATGTCATTGAACATGGTTAATAAGTTCCTCTAGGTCTTACAACGGCCGGGAAGCTAGAACTGTATTGATGATAACAAGCATGGATTGTCTTGAAGAAAAATTTGTAGAAACATTTCTGATACTTGTTAGTCGAGGGTTCCAAGATGACACATAAATATCAAAGTATTTTCTCGGTTTCGAATAGAAGCATTATCTTCCCAATCAATTGCATTGGACGTTAGAAGCATCCTCCACCACAAGAAACCATGGACATGTGTGGAGCCTCTATGCTGACATTCATACCTGCAAGTAATGAAATGATAAACAAAGATAACTTTGAAGATAACTTAAGCAGTTAGAATTCGTACTTGTACCAATAATTCTTAGCACCAAGGTATTTTTTCAGCACTTCCTCACAAAATATTGTGAATCTTTGATGCAAGTAAAAACTACATGGTGAGGGTGATTAATAATTTTGAGCATCTCAAGTGATGTGCGTAATGAGGATCAACGGACAAGCACTGTGCATGCGATTATGGAGATCTAGCCATTTTGTTTCTACAACACTCAAAGTAAAGAATAATGTTAGTGTGCCTAATTGATTCAACCATGTGAAATTGAAAAAATGATAATCTATGTTAAACTAAGATGTATAAAGATTGAGTGGAAAAGAGGCAACAACTTTTAGAGGAATACCAAAAAGAAATGTATTATATTTCATTTTAAGAAAATTATATTAACCCTGTCCACACAATAGTATTCAAGGTACTAAACTTGTGGAGGGAGAAGGGCTATGATGGATGAAAGGGAAGGAAAGGGATTTGGTAAGGGAATTAAGAGAGAAGGAACAAATGAAGGTGCAATGGTGACTCATCATTTCTTCAAGCTTCTGAAGAAGAGGTGTTTTCGACATCTTAGAGTAACGTTCGAAAGAAAAAGGTGGTGAAATTTGAATGTCACTCAAGGAGGGGACTCTAGAAATTGTGGTGAATGTAAGACATTTTCGCTCAATGTTGACAATGCCAATATTTTATTTATGAAGAGTCAAGCCTTTGAATTATGGATAGATAAGGCCCAATTCATTTTGAGGGGAATTTTTCTACGACTACCTCCGAAAATTGGTGGGATTAGAAGATGGGAAGGATAGTTGGGATCCTAAGAAGGGTCAATATTTCGATAAAATTTGTCGACAAAAATAAAGGAAAATGAGTGGTGATGAGGAACTTTCATACGCAGTTTCACAATATTACCGCTTCCCATTTACCATACATGTTTCAACCCATAAATTTGTGGAAAGAATTAGTTTTTATTTTTGCAAATAAGAACTTTGTCTTTGCAGGTTGGTCGTCATCAACATCGATGGAGTCATTGCACCTTGTATTTTGGGAAATAGATATGAAATTTAGAGAATTCAATTCCTTCAACATCTGGAGGTTGTGGTTATCGACCTGTTCAATTTTTTCAAACGAATGGGTGACATTGTGGAAGTCAAGGATCTCTTTCTTAGAAAGATAGGAATTAATGTAGGACATTAGTAGATCCTAGTCTTCAAATTTAGGAACTTCATTGTGAATGTTGAGAAGCATATGGTGAAATGAAATGTGTGCTGGAGTGGAACCTTGTTACCTAAAGACTAATCTCAAGGAGATTGAAATTGGAAAATCTTTCCAAATTTTTGCTCCATAGGCATTATTTGCATACAAACGAATGTCCATGATAGGCGGCAGTTGGCCGAGGTCTCCAACAAGAATGATGGATCTGTTACCAAATGGAAATTGTCTAAAATGTGGAAAATCCTCACAAATACGCTAATCAATTTTGGAGAGAAATTTAGGGCCAATGAAATTAATTTCATCAATTAGAATATATTCTATATGTTTCAAAGAGTCTTGCAAAGAGGCTAAGGATTGGCCTTTTAGGTGTTTTAGTTCTCTAATTGGAATGCAATGGAGGAGTGAATTTTGGAATCAAAATTTTTGAAAGTGCCCACCCCGATAGGGGAAAGTAAAAGGAGTGGTGAGACACCATGGGTTGATGTGGAGTAGAATGTGGACTTGAGAGAATGAATAAGGTAGGACTTTCATGTTCCTGCAGTACCTTGAACAATTAGCTTAAGTGGTGGAAGTTTTTTTGCAAGAAAAGTGATGTAGGATAGTGTTGAAATCCAACTATTGGTCTTCACTCAACTAGAATGGGGTTGTGGAAGATCCCACCAAATGTGGAAGACAATATTTGACCTTATTCCTCTCGATAAAATTAGAGCCCATGTCCCGTAACTAAAGGGGAACATTATGACTTGCCCAATTTTATTGGGTATCAAATTCTTGGTGTCCCAACAAATGTAGACTGTCAAGTCATGTTGTATATATGTGTCAGAGTTAATACAAAAGCTTCCATTCATTTATTTGTTCATGTGACTACATGCCCTCGGTGTTGGATTCAGATGAGCTAGATGAATTGTTTTGTAGGTATTAGTTTTTGTCTGGATTACATGTCATGTGGTGTAGCTATTTTTAAAAAGGTACAAATTGGAAATGATATTTTGAGGAGTAGAACCAATATCCAACGGGATACTAAAGAAAGGATTGTAAAGGAGATGTTCGGACCAATAGTAAAGCTCAAAATAAGTTGAATCTTTTGCAGGAATATTGGAAAATATTGGATATGCACGGCAATTGCTAGGAAAGTATGAATTTTGCATTTATTTCCATTCAGTATTACTATAACTCCAGTCTTGAGTAATTTTGATAACAGAAAGGGATTTTATAGTGAAGGCCACACAAGATATGCATCGAAAAGAAGGCTTGTTTCATGTGCTTAAGATTTTGTTACAACAACTTGTCTAGGATTTTTACCTACATTTAATGAAACAAATTCCTGACTACACATAACAAGTGGTAGTTTTAGAAGCATGTGACAAGTCTCTTGTGCACTGATGTCGTGCTCAACAACACTCTCTTTAAGCATATTTATTATGACTAAAGAAGCGGAAAAATATGGGTTGGCATTTTTCATAGCCGAAAGCATTTGGTGTTATGTCTCTAATTATTGCTCTACTTTAGAATCATACTTTTAATGTATTTAAGAAATACATGATGTGAAAGCATGAGAAAATCAATGTTGGCTCTCCATATAGATAGCATGGTCTAGTTGTGGATGTTCAATCTATCATCATTCCTTAAAGGAAGGTATTTAATTGTACCTTTGTTATCAATAAACAAGGAAGAAATGACCGAATGTCCTAGGGTGCATTGTATTGGCATGCGAGACGGGAATTTTTTCCTCGGACATGTTCATTCATAACACTTTGTATGTCATTAAACATGGTTAATAAGTTCCTCTAGGTCTTATTGCGGCTGGGAAGCTAGAACCTGCATTGATGATAACAAGCATGGATCGTCTTTAAGTGACCTTTGTAGAAACTTTTTTCGGTACTTGCTTTAGTCGAGGGTTCCAAGTCGACACATAAATATAAAGTATTGTCCGGTTTCTGAATAGAAGCATTATCTTCCCAATCAATTACATTGACGTTAGAAGCATCCTCCAGCCACAAGAAAACATGGACATGTGTGGAGCCTCTATGTTGACATTCATACCTGCAAGTAATGAAAAGGTAAACAAAGGTAACTTTGAAGATAATTTAAGCAATTTAAAGTTAGAAGTGCTACTTGTACCAATAATCCTTAGCACCAAGGTGTTTTTGCAACACTTCCTCATGAAATATTGTGAATCTTTGATGCAAGTAAACAACTACATGGTGAGGGTGATTAATAATTTTGAGTGTTTTGAAGTAATGTGCGCAACGAGGATCAACGATTAGACAAGCACCGTGCATGCAATTATGGAGATCTAGCCATTTTGTTTCTGCAACACTCAAAGTAAAGAATAATGTCGGGTCAGGCTAATTTTTCAACCGTGTCTAAGATCTCACCTCTACTTTTAGACCGCTAGAACTTGTTCCTCCAAGGTTAGTTCAAACCGCATCAAAGTGTCAGGTAAATAATCTTTGGAAAGTATTGAATTTTTTTCTAGAGATCTCCTATAGTTGGAGGGATACCATGTTCAATGTTTTGTTTCATGAACATGGTTGTTGTAGACTGACTTCTATGGTGCATAATAAGGTTAAGAAAAAGTACCAAAACCTAGGATGGGAACCAAACCGGTCATCATGGTAGCGCATCAAGTGAAGGGCATATTTGTGCATATGAATCTCTTTCATGCATGGTTGTTTAAACATTATTTTACTTGTTGGAATTTTTTGGAAAGCCATGGAGAAAATACCCTCGGTAGTGTATTCATTTATGGGGAAAGACCAATGTTCGACCAAGGCAAGGTGAAAGGTATGTTATGTTGATGTGAAAGTAGGAATAATTAGATCACTTCATTTTCGGTGCCTTTGTTATGGACGGATGACACAAATGAATATTTTTGTGAAGTTGTATCACGTGAGAGAAAAGCTAAATCATTGAAATCTTTTGCGATAGAATCTTCTAAATGTGGAGGGTCCACTACAATAATGTTAAGACAAAAGGAAAAATTTGTTGATTCTAAAGGTAGGGAAAGGAGTGCAACGTTTTGAGCATAACATATTTGTAGTAAGGATCATGGGAAATTTTTTATTAGAGGTCTTCCCATACACATGATCTACTAACATAGAGGTCATATTATTTTTAGTGGAAGTCAAGTATTTACAAGTAGAAGATCCAAATCTTTAAGGCAATGGGGAAGGTACTTGGCTATGGATGAATTTTTTTGGAAAATTATAGTGTTGAGAAGTATTTATATTATCCACTATGTGTTTGGGTTACTTTTAGAATTGGATTTACTCATGCTATCAACATTTCTTTAACTTGGGTCAAATATTTAAGGATAGAAAGTTTGATTTCCTAGGTCCATATTGTTCTAAGATGAAAAGCGACGTCCTTTCTTTCTTACTTACATCGGTTCAAGTGTGTAGCCCTACATGGAATTTTATCTCTATGTCCTGGGTAATTTTATAGACATATAAAACAAGTGTTGATATCGACACTAAATTATTTTTTTGTGGAACTGTCGATGCATTTATGTAAAGGAAGGAAATTCTTGAAAAGAGGGGTGTGAGGAAAAGTGGGAAAAGAAGTGTGTTAGCTCGGTAGTGGACTTGCATGGGAGTAAGGAGTATATTGTGTTGCGTAATCAACAGGGGTTGCTTTTGGTTAAAAAATACATCTAGAATTACAAGGCTGAATAAAATATTGGGCTAAAGTGGAGGAATGGGAAAGGGAGTGGTCTATTGGAAATGGGGGCATGATTAATATGGGATGATCGAGGTTTTCAAGAGATAGTAAGGTGTTTGTGGAGGGTTATGGAAATTTTCTTGGAAAGATGTGACAAACGAGAATGCCATACCGTAAGTGTTCAACAATAGAAGTAGAAGGTAGGGAAGACAATCCACGAGAGTGAAAGGTAGACGATCTTATAGGCGGTAGAGAAGCATTGGTGGGTGCGTGTTTCATGCATGTATGGTAACGACAATGTTGTTCAACGCTTATCTTAATTTTTTTCAGGGTAAAGAGCTCTCTTCTCAGGATCATTTGTAAGGAGTTGGCATGAAGGTAAACACAATCTCCTACAAAACAAAACCAAACCACATATGAAACAACATAAGAAAACATGCGTAATTGAATAAGTCGGTATATAGCGACCGAGAAATAGGTACATATGCATATTCTTCAAAACATGTGCGAATATCTCTATTTTTGTTGTTCATATTTGCAAAAATATAAACATCACAAAAACAGATTACTTATACCATAAAGCAATGAAATAGTATAGTGTAAAGAGATAAATTATTGAATTTTTTGAAAAGGAAAGGTTACAAAAAAGCACAACATGTTTATATATTTGAAGTGGACATTACAACTATATTATGTTTAAGGAAAATGGCATATAAGTGAAACGCATGGATATTTATGTGAACCTCATTTAAGAACTAATATTTACAAAGCTATAAATTATATGTAAGCCTTTCCGATTTTTTTTATAGATTTGTATGTGATACCCCTTGTGGAAGCAAGGAAAGAGGAGGAAAGATTGGGAAAACCACCTCAAAGGAAAGCTATCTTAATTTTACAATAACATAAGTTAGGGAGGAGAAGCCATAGTTTCCAATTTTTGAATTAAGAATGATGCATTTCAATTGTTTGTTTCCACGGTATGTTTCTTTTTTGATGGAGAGAGTGAATTTGAATTCATGGCCTATAATGTGGTTTGTTATCTTAGTTGTTGCATCATCATCTATGCATAAAAAGTGCATGTCTTTAGTTGTGACACCCGTGATGTTTTTGTTATTTCATCAATTATTTTTATCGATGATTGTAGTTCCCTTGTGGTGTTCTTCAAATTGACTTGGAGTGCATACCTATAATTACATTATTCAATAATTGCATTACATTTCCCGCAAAACCACGTGCCATTTTCTAATTCATACACTTTCTTTTATATTATTTGTTACCTTTATAAAGGGAAAGTGTTTAATTTTTTTTATCCAAACAAATTTCGTGATTATTTTTGTTATTGTATCCCATTCATTCTTTTTGTTATTTCCCATTTCTAAGACATGAGAGATTGTTGTGGGCGAGGACAAGTTGGCTAGAGGGCCTAGAACTTTGTTTTTAATTGTGGTGTTGCATTTAAAGTAGAAATTAGCTCTAAACCTAAGTATTTAAACTGCATGGTGACGAAAGCTTGGGAAATGAATGGGAGATGGATGGGTATGAAAAATTGGACCAAAATCCCATCACTTCCTATTTTTAGCAAGTCCTACCCCGAATTTCTCTTTTTAGAAAATTTCTCAAATTAGCACTTTTGAGTGGTCTTGACATGAAAGAGGTGATGCTGACTCAAAAAGTGACTAGTTTCTGGACCATACTATTTTTAGAATATGAGAACTTGGTAAAAATTACTATTATTTGTAAATGGTATTTGGAGTGTCGAATGAGATGAGAGTGGTCTCAAAATTTAAGGGTTTTCAATTGCTGATTTTTATAGATTGAACAGGTATGTTTTTATGGTTTTATTTGTCTTCTATTCATTAAAAATTAATCAAACCATGAATGGAGGTAAGAGTGCTACCATAAGAAGGTCGTTTTGCAAGGAAGGGGTTGTCCAAATATCATGAGATTCTAATGCAAGGTTTTTAGTTATGAGAAAAACTTCATTTTTGGGCATGGGGGTTTTGGAAAAATTTAGCAGCATAACAACATGAAAATGGAGTTTGGGAGGGAAAAACATCTCATTTGAATATGAAAAAATGGTTAAGTGTTTGAGTGTTAACCATTTCTCCTCTTTGTGCACCTTAACTCATGTTTAACTCAACAACACTTAACTTGGGTTAGTCATGGGTTAGAGTGTGAGTTTCACCCCGAAAATAGGGGACAGTTGAGGTGAGGGGACAATGGGGACACTAAGTTACACTTTACATCAGATTGTGACAAGTTTCACCATGTGGGAGTAAGTGAGGGAGATAGAGGGGCTAGAAATAGGCTCTCATGAGCTAAAATGAGGTTTTGCATGTGACCTGGGCTAACTAGGAGAGCTTGGGCACATTTTTTTGTCCCAACTATCACCTTGGATGTTGGTACAAAGGTACAATGGACAACAAGCTTGAAAAAATGTGCCATAAGTGGATTTTCTCATGAGGAGAGGTGAAGTAGGACAAAACACAAGTTTACGACTTTTCTAAAGAACCCAAGTTGTCACTAAAATGATGAAAAATATATTTCTACAAGGGGGCACAATTTTTTTGTCCCTAATTTCCCCTTGCACAAAGATATAAGTGACAAGGGACAACAAACATGAAAAAATGTGCCATGGGTCAATGGTGTCATCATTTACAAGTTTGAAACATGCCTAGGACACAAGTGAGGTGTTTTAAGTGATGAAAACTAAGGGGGTGCACTTTTGGACCCTAATGTCCCATTACACTAAGGGACAAGGAAAACAAAGGTCAAAAATCTTGCCACTTACTTGAATGGAGTGTTGATGTCATCATGCCAACTTAAAAATAGAACACGGGAATACTTTTTCCTCCCTGGGAGAAAAACTTGAATTTTTAGGTTGAACCTATTATGATTTTGACTCCAAAACACCTTTGAGTCCATCCCAATAATTTTCAAGACCTGATTTTGCTTTTATTTTGATTTTTAGGCCCATTCACCCTTTTGGCACAAAGAAGCAACAACAACCTTGACCCAAACCATCATGGAGAATAATGAGGACTAGGATAAATAATAACGTATTTACCATGGAAAGGACTCCAAGATCTTTCCTTTGAATTTTTTTAGCTCCTAAATCCTCTCAAAACCCTCATAACAAGATCACTTTCTCCATTGAAGCTTTCATTCCATGCACCCGTAGTGACCCCTGTCTTACTTAGATGGATCCTAACACCACATGCCTCTTCATCTTTCCTTGAAAATACCATGGATATCTTCATTTCTCTCCTACACAACATTCAGATGGGTTGAAACTTGGAATATATCTTCCTGAGGTTGTTGTTTTGCTGCAATATGGCTAAAAATAGTCATTTTAGTGCTTCAGGAGCATTGTTCCACCTTAGAGCTACGTGGCTTCATGAAAGCTACTTGAATCAACCTCCATGTTCATGAAACACATTTGAAATCCATTTTAACATGTTCCTCTCATCCATAATAAGGATGAGATGGACTTAAAGGTTGTATGAGTTGATAGGTTGGCTGGAGGAAGGGTTCACAATGACCAAGAAAAGAGCTTTTAAGTAGTGGGCTTGGTTGTCATGACCAAAATTTTAAATTTTACATGCTAAACATTTAACATGACAACGAGTTTCATTTTTTTATAGGAGTTACATTTGATCAACTATTCTAGGAATGTAACTCCTCCTTCTTGGAGTCGTGATTGTTATTCTTATAATGGAGTTACCTATTGTTCTCCTATTTGTACACATCACTTGAGCTATTGTAAGGATCCATATTTTGCACCATTCTTTTGTTTGTGAGTTAATTCCATATTACATTACTTGTTAGATCACTCTTATAACCCATGCAGTTACATGTGTGCAAGCATTCCTTATCATCTATTTTCGGAAACTCCAATAGTATGGTACCAAAGGTGTTAGATATCTCATGAGTAGGATTTCATGAAAGCTTTTAATCCATGTAGCCTTATACAGGAGCTTGTTCATAGTTTTCAAGTTTTGTCAAATTTTGTTTTTGGTAGGATTTTTCATTCACATTTAGGTCAATAAGGATATTGAATTGCTCCATCTCATTCGAGTTTGGCTTATCATGGAGGTATCTTACTTTCCTCCAAAACTATTATTTGAAAATTTGTAAGCACAATGAATTTCCATTCTATCTTCAAACATAGGGGTGCATGATTTCATGTATAGGGGTTCATGGGGTCCTATACCATGTGTTAGTGAATTCATAGCCTTTAACTCTAACTCACATGTCCTATTCTTGTGTTAAATTAGTAGTTATGAGAGTTAAACAAATAGTTTGATGATTGTAAAAAGGTAGGATTGAAATCGGAAAAGGGTAGAGGATGGATATATAGAGACATGGGAATAGATATGGAAATCTGAGAACATTAACGAATTAGGGAGAAACAGATCCGATAAGAAATTATGCATGTACTGACTAGAAAGAAGCAATTTTCTCTATTTTAGTGTGTATTCTCAATGATGAAACCTTTTTGCAATGTTACGATTTGGTTCCAAAATTATTTCTTGTTTATTTGACCTAGAAGTATGTTTAGTGAATGTTTTTAATTGATTTGATCAAATGATTAACAAATAATGTCAATATAGAGTTGAGAAACCCCAATTGTGTGTGTGCAATCGATAAATTTTATTGGTTTTTGCATTTCCCATATTGAAACCCCTGAATAAATAGTGGATTTAGATTCGTAGGGTATGTAGAATCTTGATAAGTCTTAAAATTTCCAAAACAACCTTATTTGGTACAAGATAAAGGTTAATTTCTCCTCTCGGGTAGAGCCTTGTGCAAACCCATGTTAGGGTGTCCCGAGACATAAAAGAGTCCATTTTTGGATTAAAATGTGCAAAAATCTCCAATTTTAGAATGCAATTGCTAGACCTTGTGTATTTGTTGTTGGACTTGGTTTCATGCAATTTGAATGTATATGAGTCAAGTTATATTCACCTGTGTAGAACCGTGATCGCAATACTCCTCTAAAACCCCTATGTTGTAATCTTCTTTGGAATTTTCTTCTATGAATACTTCTTGAATGGTCTTGACTACTAAGTGAGAATCTTGTAATGCATGAGGAACATCTATAAATGTTATTGAATGTTAAATTGGATTAGTTTTTAGTGACAACTTGTGATTTGTGTTTCAAGAAGCCTAAATAGGCCTAATAAGGGTTAGTAAGTAGGTTGAACCTTCAACACCCCTACACCATCAAGGTTCCCAAGACAAACCACTTCCAAATATTCATCAATCTGCACACCTAGATCTTATATGTCCCTATTTGTTCAACTAAGTACTATTGCCTTCTTATGTTTAAGTAATTATTTTTGTCATTTCTATATCACATACTAGTTTAATAGCTATATTATATTTATGCACATTATTTCTAATTAATTAATTTAGAATATACAACATGTACAACCCTTGCACCTCTTTGATAGATAAGGAAAAATCTAATACAATTTGCTTATTTATTTATTTAGGGTATAACCACTAGGAAAATGAGTGGAATGCAATATGTCTCGAAAAATAAGCTTACATGCTATAATGAATTTTATGATGATTTCTTGAATCTCAAGAATGTTGGCTTAATTCTTGCGATAATTGAATGCCTTTGGATGGCTTTTAAGTGCTAAATTATTGAGTGATTCTTAATGGATTTTAGATGCTCAAATGGACTATGGTGATTGTGTAGTTATATCCAATTTAAATTCAATTTTACCCCTTATTAATGTGCAAACCAACAAAAATAATTTTAAAAACCGATAGGACCATGTTCAATTGTGCATCCTTAGATATCCAAAATCCAAATATTTACCTAGAGTGTGCAATCCATGCTCTTGGCATGTTGGAAAAGTAAAATGTAAGATCTTGGAAAAAAATCCAAAAACATGAAATCAAGTGTGAAAAAGGAAGGGAGGGAGAAAGGAGGAGAGAAGAAAGGAGGAAGAGACATGAAGAGTCATCAAAACAACATATCAATATTAGCTAATTCAAATTAATAATTAACAATACACAAACACTCTAGAAATATATATAATTTGTTAATTAATAAACATTTAAGAACCATTTTTTATTGTCTTGATATAATGCATTAGAGGCATCTATTATGATGGGAGAACTTGCGGAAAAGAGTCAATATTTTTCGACTTTTCCTTTCCAACACTTTTCAATTGTTTCCTGTTCTTACTTTCTTTTTCCACTTTTTTTTCACCGACTTAATAGAGGGAAAAAACTATAACCATTAATTTTCCCCGCTAGCTATGACTTGATGTGCCCAAACCCAAATGAATTTGGGTAATCTTCTACTATGAAAAACCCCACTAGAAACATTTAAGAAATTTAAGTCATGAAAAAGTAGACGTCCCTTCCAATTTTCTTACATACCTTGACAAACAAGTGATTTCCACCATCATTCACTTCTAGTCATAACTAGATTCACTATCATTACTTAAAACTTGTTTGGATTGATATTGCACCAAGGATAACTTTTTTTTATGTGGTTCATGTGGCTTGAAGACATATCGAAGGAGAAACACTCCATGTGATCCGACATTCGATTGGGAAGACCATGAAGATTATGTATAAAGTGACTTGGGATGGGATGCTACAAGAGAACAAATAAGAAAGGAGAGTAAGACTATTCAAATTTATTCCACTTCATAAACATGTTCATAAATAGAGAGAATCTATAAGAGAGCACCAATTATTGGAATGGGTAGCCAAACAATTCTTTTTGAACCATGTCAATTGTAGGCTAGTGATTAGTATGAACATTTTTGTAATTTGAAGTTTTTTTTTCTTAGTTGTTACAAAATTCACTAGATGACGAATACATCATAATGGGGCCAGCTAACTTTGAACTAGATATCGATGGTTGAAGGTTGAAAAATAGATGTAGCAAGGGTTGTTACAAGTGCACATCAACAACAACCAAGAGGAAGGTTGTTGTCCATGAGGTCAAATATTTGGGTATCACGGGCACTTGCCATATGGCTTCTTAGTGAGAAATAATGAAGGCTTAAGGCATGAATATCTTTAATTAGAGACTTTGAAATATGTAACAATAGTGTGTGGCATATATGAGCAAGCGTCGGATATGCTTTGTGGGAAGAGATAATTGATCTTCCATGTCACTTTTCTCATTCCCTTTGAATTTTGAAGGAGGTTTTTATTGTTGTGGAGGAGAAAAAGACCATGTTTCCGATACAAAGATCATCATTGTGTGTCGTAAGTTTTACGTCATTCCTCTAATTCTTATAACCTAATCGATTCCATTTTTAATAGACACTAAGTAACCTTAGGCCTTTAAAATATCTTTTGTATGTTGAAAAACAAGTTTACCACTTACTAGCCAAACTTGGTGAAAATGTGTATCCTAGTTCATTTCAAAATGAGAGGATATTTTGCCTCAATGCTTTCCAATAGGGTTTATTCATTTGCCACCATAGTGAGAAGTTGGTGCTTGCATTTGGCATTTGGGTTGTTAAACACATCCCTTAGAATAACTATTGAGTTATCAACAACCTTCAAGTATGTGGTGATTACAAACATTACAATCAAATTTATTACGCCGAAGGTGTCCCCCTATGGTAAAGGACCTATGGACGTTTCTACAAAGAATGTTAAATTTGACAGTTTAATGGCTATCCTGGATGTTTTTACATTTTCTTACTATTTTTAACGATTTTTTGATCCCTGCACTTCGTTCATGGTATGTTTGGCCTGGGGCTTTATACTTGCAGTAATGGCGGATGAAATTATTGAGATTCGTCCTCGGACCGAAGATTACCAGACCTCGGTTATTTCCTCGGTAAATACCTGCTCACCAGTTCACCGTAGTCTGTCCGAACATAGTGCCATCACGACATACATTGTAGCGGAACAGGAGACCTTGTTTTTGGAAAGAAGTTACAGATGCATATGAAACATTTCTTGTTAGTTGTCGTTAACTCGCTTTTTCCTTCTGAGCTTGTCCCACCCACGAATCTTAAAGCTGATGAATCTATTGAAGCAACCACTCTACATGTCTTATGTACAGGATTCCCAAGATCATCAGGAGAAGGAACCCAAAATGTTTCAAGTGTGAAAGGAATCTCATCTGACAGCTTTCAAGGTGATGGATAAGTAACTCAAGTTGCATCCTACTTTGGACTGTCACTGCAGTGGTGCTACTGTTGTGACCATTTTCAAACAAGTTCAAGACCTTGTGATTGCACATGTTCGTGATTCTTGGGCTATTATGGGCACAATTTCTCCCAATGGCAGTTTGTCAGTGACTCAGTTAACAATTGATATGAAGGCAGACTTACCTGAGGAGTTCTAAACAGAATGGTCAAGATAGTGAAGAAAAAGCCGGATAAGGGGATGCAAGAAAATATTGGTCATACTAAATGAATGGAAAGGATCCTTTGAGGGATCAAGAGAAAATTTTCCACAACATTACGAGGCATACCAAGAATTAGTTCGTGCAGGAGTAAAATTTCCTCAAAATTTGGATAGGTCTCATTGTGGCATTGGAAAATCAAGACACCCAATCAACTAATTTGAGTCCTCAATATTCTGCTTCTCGAAGTTATAACTCGGAAGTTGCTAAGTCTTTAACGGCTTCTAATATTCCAGGATTGAAATATTCAGAAGGCTAGGAGTACTGTGGATGTATTAATGGAGATGTTGATTGCTCTAGATCATGTCACTAGAGAGGGTGTAAAAGAGGATGTAATTATGGACCTCGTTGAATAGTTGCAACATGTTCTTGCAAAGCATGATGCAATTGCTTCTGGATCCTACAATCCCTCTGAAGAAACACTGTTCCTTCACTCCCTCAAGTGAACATTGAACGAGAAGAAGATGAAGCTAGAAAACCATGAGGGACACTTATTTCATAGGTCTTTGAGAATTCACACACAATCTGAAGGGGAGGTTACTATTACAACAAGAAACCAGCCAACTGCTCAGCCTTCCCCACCTCTAGGCCCGAGGGTCAATACTCCACTCCCTGAGACTCTTGATAATTTGAATCTTCTCGGTGGTGATGCATCTGAGTCATTGCCTTCGGTAACTCTACCAGAAGTTAACCAAAGACAACATACAGTGTCCTCATCAGTCTTTCAGAAGGCTACACCAAATAAAGAATTAGTTTTAATATGGGAAGACAAATAATGGGAAGACAAATATGTTTATAACAGGAAGACAAATATGTTTAAGCATGAACTTATTCCAAGAAACCTCATTATTATAGAAATAGAGATTAAAAAAATGGCTTCACAAGCTCTGTACATTCAATATTTCACCTTCTATTCAATCCCAATTTTGGCCTTATGACCTCACTGTACCTGAACAAACAGTCACTCATGTCCTTATACCTCTAATCTAACCATCTCCTTCCTCAACTTGATCTAATTCAGTCAAAAGTCATATATTCACCCACCTTTGCTAGACTATCCTTCCCTGTGCCTCTTGAATAATTGGCATACTTGTAACTCTTTAGAATACCTATTATCTCTTCCTCTTTCCTTTAGATTCTATCATAACCATCCTCAAGACCCCATTCACCTTAATATTCTCTTAACCTTCAACTTTCTCTGTAACCCCTGATATCACTATGCAACATTGTTTTCCTTAAAATATACTGTCACAGGTTCCAAGTTAGTGATGTACTATAAACTCTCCAATTCCCTTAGATCTCCTTCTCTAAAGAGGATACAAGTAAAGATATCATTGAGCTTGCATCGTAAAGAAGAAGACTCCCCAAGTTACATAGTAGGCTTAGACGATGTTGAAGGAAAAGCGTGCATGCATAACTCATAATCATTTTTATCATACAGCCGGAATAGATAGCAAGGCTTGCATATACATTAATTGATAAGCATAAATGTCTGCCATAAGTTCCAGGACTTAGATAGAAATCCAACAGTTTTTCAGGGATTGTAGGATATGATATGGCATGGTTACATCTGTGTATATGTACATGTATATATATCTACAATAAACATATTTTTGTGCAAAAATCATTCTTTGTGGATTTTTCAATAGGGGATCAGATCCGTGAGAAAATTTGTAAAATATTTTTCTTTTGATTTCTAAACCTAGACGTGGTTTCATTTCACTATGTGCAAAGCTAGACTAGATATTCATATGTGTGGATTCCAACCAAGGCACTATCCATCGTTGCGCCAGTCCTCACAATTTTCCTTTGATCAATGGTGGCAGATGTAGAAAGTGTGAATCAGGTAGGGTTTTTCTACATGTGTTGTTCTTTTATATGATTTGCATTTCTATTGATAATGTTTTCCCCTTTGTATGAATATATAGGTCTTTTTTGTGTCTCACTCCACAAGGCATAGGATTTGTGTTTCATTTTTGCACCAATAACGAAAGAACAAAGATAATTCATTTTTGCATGGTTTTACCCAAATTTCAGTAGCAGATCAAGCAGAAAAATATGCAGTTGAAGGTGAAAAAATAGACTCGCATGATTTTCCAAGAATAAGCTCCAGGAATTTTTGCAGCATTGCCCTAAACCCTGGTTCTTCTTCGAACAAGCCATGCTATTGCAGGATGTCTTCCAAAGCAAAATATTACCCTCCCTCAAATCTATTTCACCACTTTCCTATGTTACTGCAATGGGAAGGAAGAAGTCAAGGAAGAAGTCATCAAGATGAAATCTTGGAAAGTTTTGTCGATGCTTTGGAATCAAGTATGCAAGAATTCAGCTTTGGAATCAAAGCGTGATGGAAAGTAGTTTGAAGGGTTTTGCAATATTTGTACATAACCAACAGGGTATGGTGTCTTGAGTAGATGTTCATGGCATGGGGCCTTGGGAAATATGTCATGAAGCCTGCCACAGATATAGGAGGAGCGCATGGAAATTCAATTCCAAACCAATTTCTCGTCAATTGAGGTGGTGGTGGAGGAGATGGATATGGTGTTGGATCATAGAAATATTGAGGAGTATTATCAGAGAATGCTTGAGGATAATCCTTCAAATTATCTCATCTTGTGTAACTACGCTCAATATTTGTACGAGGTAAGTATTGTGTTGTTTACTGTGTGAAAATATGGGCTTCATTTCACTTAAATTCAATCATTCTCTGTTCTCTGTGATTTAACCCGCAATAATCTAATATGCCCTTTATTAATGTTCCTTTGGGGATTGCACCTAATCCCGGGAGGAATCGCTCTCCAACCTTGTCAATGGAAGGACCCTGATGTTACAAACTTAATCTACCATTTAATGAAGTACCCAATAATATGTAAAACCCCTATGGATTATATTGTTTACTTAAAAAATTAATATTATTATGAATTATACGAGTATCACAATTTTTTTTTCATTCTTGTTTTGTTGGTATTTCTTTGGTTGTTGTATGCTTGTGCATTGGTCTATAAATTATTTGTTTTAATTGATTTATGCACTTCTATTATTACAGCTCCAGACTATAGTTTCATGGAGGGTTGGGCCCATTAAGGCTATAGTCTCATGTAGAAAATCCTGGTTTGGTCTTTCTACAAGTAAATGAGCAAGTCATTTTGTTTGTCTCTATAGCCTTACTTTACCTTATGCTACTGCCTGCTCTAATCGTATAAGGTTCCACAAGAAAAATAGTTGGATCAAATGAAATCAACCAAACTCGTGTTGATAGAATTTTTTCTGCATTGGACGGAGAGCATTGTGTGTAGTTGAACCCAAGATAAACTTTATTATAGATATAATACAGATAAATGACAAGAATAATATGCTTATTGGGTTCGTGTTCTCTTTAAATGCTTTGCTTGCATGATCCCAGGTCATGTTGACATGGAAATACATAAATGTAGTAGGTCCAATATTAATCTTGTGATGAACTTCCACTTGGTTGGAGGATTGAACTGATATAAACATGTACAACATACAAATGACCTCTTGCAACCCAAGATCATGATTAGATCTCTTCTCATACGTTTTTAAAATTGATTAAATTCCCCAAACTGTTATCCTCAGCAAGTAAGGTCCAAAGATACAATTTTTGAATAAGCAAAATATTTTATGGATAAGGAGACAATATATTACAAAATTACATAATTAAATTCGGTATTCTGAAAAATCACAGGACTTACCATGGAATTTCATTTCCATGGATGCTTTCTTGTTCAAGCACCTATCTTGTATTTCTGTTGGAAGACCCACAATTGGATAAACAAGAAGACAAGAAGCCACCTTAACATAACATAATTCTTACCTGGTATTTTAGGTCATATATATAGAGGGGGGGCCATAGAATATATAGAGAGCTAGATGGGATATAATATGACAAAAAGAATGCCCTTCAAGGGTTAGGCATACATTGGTCTTGTAGAAAGCCCCATTATCTGCATGGAAAGCTAGGCAAGTGATGGTGACAGTGTTTAGTGCACATTACACAAAAAATGAGTTTGTTTTCTGTGTTCAGATTTGGGCATTTAGGCAAAAATCACTCTTGTAGAAAGCCTCAATGGCAGGACTATTATCTGCAATGAAAGCCAACTAGGTAATGGTGCCAATGTTTAATAGACATAATACAACAACATTGGTTTTCTTCTTTATCAGTTTCCAACATGCATAGTTTCAATACATGGGTTGTGAAATTCTCAAGGCTCTGGGCAGAAGTTGAAGACCATGGATCACATTTGGAAGTTGGGTTAAGTCTTTAGTGTGACGAACTTCTTTGTAAATGTGGAAACTTATGGGCAATGCTTCCCTTAAATTGTTTTCAAGATAATACTTACTCTGTAAAACCACACAACTTATTCTGTGTATTGGCCTAGACCTTTTTTTATCTTTGTTGGGAGATGTCAACTGAATAAAAAATCTTTGGGTTGATTCTGCTCAGATAGTAATGTCCTTTACGAAGCAGTAATTTATAATTATGGAGATGCTGCTAATGTAAGTTCATCAATCTTTCTTTTCACCGGGCATAGTTTGGGTTTTCCTTGCATTGTTTGAAATGTTTGTTTGGGCATGGAGAAATTATTGAGTGATACACCTTCTTTCCAAATCATCTTCCCCATGACACTCTAACCAGTAGGGACACCTTTGACTTGGGTGATAATGAAGAATTCGGCAAGTTGAGGCATCGGTATCAATTTGGTGCTTTGATTAATGTTTTCATTTCATTAATGCTTGTTGTCTTTGTTAGTTCCAATCTAGCCACGTAATATTTGGAAGAGTTCAGGATGCTTTTAAAGGATAAAAGAATGTCTTGAATTTTTGGTTGCTAAGGTTGTCAAAACCATAGATTAAGAACTTTGGTTTGAAGGTAAGAAAAGTTTGTACTGGGACCAAACATGGAAGTGTGAATAGCTTGTATTTTACTCTGGAACAATTTACAAATTTGTATAGTGTGGCAGTTTTGCCCATGTTAGTACTAAAACTGTATGGTCCATTCATAACTCTCAGCTTCGTAATTGTTCTCAAGAAATATTTTACTGGAACAATTTACAAATTTGTATAGTGTGGCAGTTATGCCCATGTTAGCACTAAAAATGTATGGTCCATTCATAACTCTCAGCTTCGTAATTGTTCTCAAGAAATTTCAAAATATCAAGGAATGAGTTCAATATATTTTATGACACATTTTTACTTTCGAAATGATAGTATCAATAGAATCTAAAGGAATGGATTGCAGTATATTTTAGGAGGCTTTGTTTACAGATATCTAAACGGATGTCTTACCAAAGTATGAAGAAATAAGCAACTTCACTCAAATCTAGATGTTTGGTAGTTTCTTTTTGTGTGCAATAAAATTTAAGTATCGAGTAATCTTGAGATAAAGCCTCACACTATGGAAACTTTGATCTGTTTTCAAAAGAGAGATTTGTATTTGGAAAATTTAATTTCAAACAAATTGCTCCAGAATATGGTGCATTAAAATGTTTTGTTCCTGAAAATTTTGCAAAAAAATGATTTGGGTAATGTGTACGATGCACCCTGATATAGCTACTTCACGGTTGAACATACTTGAAGATATTCTACCCTCCAAATTTGCAAGCTGACAAATCAATATATAAGATTTGCAAATGTATATGTACGAATTTGTAACAAATTTGAAATGTAGAGATAAAATATTTAAACGTAATGCTTCATCTATATTCCTACACTTACAAAATCAATCACACCCCTTATCAACATCAACTACAAAAGTAAAAACTATCCCTCTAAATCAAATAACATATACCGTTTCAAAGCGTTCACATTGCATTGTGCACATGTGATTGTTAGTTTGTAAGATTGTTACAAGAGAAATTCTTTTGAGTGATGCAAATTGTGTTCTTATAGATATTATTGGAAATGTATGGTAAAGCAAGTTGCATTGTACATGTTGTCGGACTCGTAGTGATAAGAAATGGTTCATTTGTACTTAGAATCAAGAAGTATTATGTGTAAGTGTTTGTAGAGGCAAAACAAAATATGGAAAACATGCATAAGGTATAGGTATGCGAATTGTTTGTAAAAAAATCGGTGATTTGGTCCTAGGGAGTGCCATGATTATAGGATATGCACAAATGGATTTTGCAAGGATGTTCTAAAAGCTGTTTGAGGTAATCAAACACCGTAGAATGCACCCTTAACATCTAAGCTTCTTTTTTACTTATTTCCATACAACCATACGTGTTTAGTGGATGAGGGTTGTGATTATTTTGATTACATGAGCATGTCTTATAACATTATGCCTACAATAAAAAGGAAGAGGAGATCATATTTTTTCACAAATAACTTCATGTCCATTTCAAAAACATAAAACACTAAAACATATCTCCAATATACTTTGTTATCGACAAATTTGTCTTTTATATTCTTCTTGATCCACATTTTAACCACCATATCAATACACATTTCTAAACCAATATGCCTAAACATCGCGCACATTTGCACTCAATGATAAAGACAAGTTTTTGACTTTTGACATCTAAAATTTATGTGGCAAAGTGGTGGGGGCCAAAATTTATCTAATTAAATCTTATTCAAAGGTACCGGTATATAAATATAAACATTGGGGGAAAAAAATTGGCAGGTCACACATAAAAACACCAATTTAACATATAAAATATTTACTTTTATAAACGTGCACATATTTATTTACTTTTATAAAATTGGCAGGTCACACATAATATTTTAGGTAGCTACCACTTCTGGAAGCTGATATTTATAAATAAGAAGTGGATACTCATAGGCTATAGCTATAATTACAGAATCTAAGAAATTATTTCTACCAACTTTAACAGAAGATGGATAACGACAGTTATGAGGTGGACGTATTGTGATCAAAGCTCGTTTTAACATTTAGCGCAGCCCGCAGGTCGGTAGCTTCTTCGTCTTCTAGAATCCACAACTAAACTCACCTGCGATAACAAAAACCAGGCCAAGTTAAAAATCAAAAACCTGGCCAAGTAAAAAAAACTTGTGCTGCCCACGCACGGACATGCCGTGTGAGTCAAGTTTTCTTCCGCCTAGCCTCTATAAAATGAGTATATGAGATTTGTTAAGTCGGTGCCGGGTAGTGTTCTGCTTCAGATTAGTTTGGGGTAATGCCAATGGAGTCGGAGAAGAAAGAAGCTTGTGTTGTGGTGGCTCTGTCTCAGAAGAACTCTGCCAGGGTGCAGGGGAATGCGAGGTCACTTCCACCCAGGCGGGGAAATACGATTAAAAAGGCGGTATTTGCTTCTATTTTTCCCTCAGGAATGATTCCGGGAAAGTTTGGGGCCATGGAGACGAAAGAACCTTCTGTGGGAGTGCCTCACTCCCAAGGAGTTCAGAGGAATGCGAGCAGACTTCCACCCAGGCGGGGTAATAAGATCAAAAGAGCTGCCATTGCTTCTATTTTTCAGTCAGGAATGCTTTCCTGCAAGAATCCAAAGCACAATTGAAGCAATTTTGGGGGTTAAAAATGGGGCTTTTACGATTCCCATGCTTCTTGTGAATATTCTTATGATGTGGGTTGCTCCTGTTAATCTGATGGGCAGTTACAATTTGTGAGCTTTGTATATATGTAAGCTCCTTTCTGTAAGCTATGTATTGGATCTTGCTACTTGCCCGGCACTTGTAAATTAGTTCAGTTATGTTATTTCACGTTTAAGGGTTTTTGTATTTTTTTTTTTTTGGCTTTTGGGTGCTCTGCACAGAATGTAAATTTGTTTTCAAATTAATATGAAAATTGGGGTTAAAAGGAATGAGGCACTGGTCTCAGATCATAAGAAGCTGTTTTGTTTTCAAGTTAATCTAAAGATTGGACTGGATGATCATGGCACAACAGTTTTGCAAGATATTTTGAATTTAAGCCCTCATCCTGGGTTTCGAGAATCCGTTATTTCAGGCGGTTTTTCCATTCTCAAAAATTGCGACTTTTAAATTGATTTAATAGAGTGGGAAACTGTTATTTCAGATCTGGTTATTATGATGGTTTTTTCCAATCTTAAAATTTGAATTTTTTTATTGATTTAACAGAAGATTTTTGGGATCAATTCTGTATGACTTTTTGATTTAGGGGTTTCAAATTGCTCAGTGATTCATCAGGATTTTTTGAGTTGATGATGAGTCACAGAGTGATTTCATCCTTGTTGGTCAAAAAGTCTAATTTTATAGACTCTGGAAACATCAAAATTCTGATTTAATAAAAAAAAAAAATTATGAGAAAGGAGTAAGGTATGTAAAGGTTTTTATGTAATGAAGGTTTAAGTTTCAGTCTTTTATGGGGATCATCTAATTTTTCTAGATAGGGTTATTGAGAAAATTTATGTCTTTTCTACCCCGGTGTTACTGATTCCAATTTTTACTTAGGGGATTAGAGTTAAAGAAGATTTAAATAAATTTGGTAAAATGGATATCCATCAGTCCCAATAATAAGCCGAGGATGTTTTAAAAGGTACTACTATACTTATTATAGGGTTTCATAACAGGGAAAAACTTATGTGATTGCAAATTATAGAATCTTTTGAGAAAATTTGAAGCAATTATTTTTCCGAGAAGAGAATTTCAACCAGTGCTAACCATAAGAAACAAGCAATTTGCAGCGCATGTAGAAGGTATTTAGGGCCTTTTTTTCAAATGGTGGTTTATTATTATTATTTTTCTATCCAATTTTAAGTCGGCAATAGGCTCTATTAGTGGATGAAAGGAAACCTCTAAATAGGGCCTCACGCAGAAGAGCTGATAAGTTAGGGTTTCAGCTCCTATTTTCTTGCAGCGGATGAAGGACTCGTGTTTCTTTGTAAAGCCACTCAGGGAAATAATACAATCTAGGCTAAAAATAGGAGCTCTGCTGTTTTTGCCCCCTAAACTTAAGTGGTCACCTGGAGAGAGGGGGCTGACAGTTTCTCGGTACAATTTAGGCTGATTCTTGTCTATGTGGAATATAACATGCATTCTTAAATTTTGGTATTTTTAGATGAAAATATGATTTTGATTTACCTGCAAATAACCTTTAAAATCCAATGGGATCCTATAATATGTGAAGAGGTATTGTTGAAGATAGTAATAAATAGTATGAAACCTTAAAAATTTAAAATGCTCCTAAATTTTCTCAACACCACCCACCTGAAATATTTATGAAGCCCCCTTCCATGGAACCATAACCTTAAGATTCCATACAGACCATTACAATTCCTCGGGTCTAAGACTGAGCAGAGACTTAATAAGTTGGGGTACTCCAATGTTGAGATCGAACATGTAAATGACCTGAGATTGTGTAAATTTTTCCCATTCCTTCAGGCGTATAAATGCAATCCCTCCCTCTTTCAACTAAAGGTAAAACCCTTAACTGAAATTTTTTCCGATCTTCAAATTCCATTCATCTATTTCTGCGTGAGTTAGCCACAGCAATTCGTCAAAAGAAAGCCAACGGGGCAAAAGAGATGTTGTTGCAGGAGACATTGCCTCCATTGACGAGTTCCCATCAGATGCACCTGCTCAAAATAATAGAAAAAAAGGCATCCGTAATAATCTTATTTTTCTTTTCCTCCTCAGTTTTTAAAGTTCCTTATTCATACGGTAAGGAAAAATGAATTGAATAATCTTTGTAATATTTCCCTCTCTTGCACTTAGTCTCCAAGAATCCTTGACAATTGCTCGGCTTTACGAGTGGACCATGGAAATGACAAACATAGATGGGGATTTAAGAAAAAAATGGAAGCTTTAGTATTAAGGCATGCCCTGCCCGTTTAGCTCCCAAGGAAAATGTCTGGCCGAATGAACTAGGAATTAAGAGGGGCTTATTTGACTGTTAATTGCTTCCTTATGTTTTGGCAGCTTGCTTTTTCATCCCAATTTTTGGATTTTTACAGATCTGTGAGTAAGATTGACTGTTAAAGTGCACCAGATCAAAATTGCAAATCCGTTTCTACAATAATGGAGCAATTATACACATTTTGAGCCTTTAGGTGCATTTGAATGCCAGATGTTATTAGCTGTTTTATTATTGTATACTGATGTTCTGTTTTCTCTGCAATTGATTAATGTCACTGCCATATCTTTGTTGTTTGGTGATTTCATAATGATTCCAACCCATGTTTAAAATTAACAGCGTCAGACATATATTGTCACTAAGATTTAGACATGGTCATAGTTTATTGTGATCATTATGCCAAGAGAGGTGACACTCTTAAGGGAGGTGCCCCTCTCAGTAATAAAATATGTTAATAATGGTGACACCCCAATCTCCTTGAGTATGGGTGACAACTCCAACATCGCTGGAGGCGGCCGCGATGAACATGTTTGATGTTGTTAGTTTGGTGCACTTTGGAATTGCTTTTACAACTTTAAAATTCCGCATTCAGTCACAAAATGAATCATGTCTGAATTGTCTGGCCTAGTCCGCAGTCATAGATTACAATCCTTGTGCCAATAGGGGCAAAGATATATTAGAGGCAGTCCTCTCACTAACATAATGATCAATTGGTTGCGGGATATGCATGCTTCTTGTCTTCTTCCTAGGTTGGACATGGCTCTTCAATATACCTTGGATTTGCTTGGATGACTCTATAAACCTTATGCCTCTTAGAACCAAAGTCGATCATATTTCTTCAATACATCTTAAAAATACTTCTACGACCTTACAAACCATCACATTTTTACTATGCAAAACAGTAATAAAATGTATGATTCTACTTCTCTTAAAAAAAAACACGTCACTGCATAAATCTTTAATTTATTTTCTAAAATGTCGCCTATGCACCACGAATTAAATCTTAAAAGAGCAGGCGGTTGTGTGTACTTAATCTAAAATATTGTTTTGGAATTACTATTCTTAATTAAAAATGAAAATTAAATTTAAAAATAATAATAAAATGTTAGGGAAGATGAGTAGAATAAATCCAACAGCAGTGGTGGGCACTGGGGAGACTTATAATTTCTTACGATGCTTGTGGATATTGGACTATAGTAGGGTATTTTAAAAGGGGTACACTGATTTAATAATTATTTATTGGGATAAAAAAGGAGTGATGTATGTTTTGATTTAGTAATGATTTTGACTTTAGGAGCTGGCGTTAAATTTGATGGCTATTTATGTTTGGTTAATTTATTTTTTGGGTGATGGTAATTTTTAATATTGTCTTTCAGAAATATAAAATTATTTTAAATTTTAAATATACAAGTTGGTGATGGTTTTATATTTTTGTGAATATATTAGAATTAAAATCACAAAAAATATCTAAATGGCCATTAAATTTAATCTTGTTTTGTGTTATCATTAGACTTTGCATATGCATTATTCTTAAGAGAGGCGGACCTTTGACTTAATTAATATTTTAAAAAAGAAAGATAGGTTATGTAGTATGTCATACTATTAATGTGGTCATATGCACATACATTGGGCAAACAAAACTACATATTAATGAGGACTTATGCATGTCATACTCATATTTACGCCAAAGGCGTTCCCCCTATGGTAAAGGACCTCCGGACGTTTCTGCAACGATGTTAAATTTGACGGCCTCTCGGACGTTTTTCCAAAGTGATTAATTTTGATAGGCGGAATGAAGGTTATGACGGCCTTATTCACGACCTATTTTTCCTGTTTTTAATCATTCCATTGAAACAGGGGCAGTTGCATGCTACTTGCGGTTGATTATTTTAGGGATCATTTTAAGCGTGAGAATCGATTCCATGTTGAAGATTCCAAACCCTCACAGATTTGTGTGATGTTTACGAATTCTGTAGCTGTCGAATTTTCTTAATTGCCTTGTAAAACCCTAACAAGAATATTTCTGCAGTGGTTTAAAAATCTATATTGTAACTGTGTTAGCTTTTGGCATTTTTCCATTTATGAATATTTCACCTTACAAGCGGCTCGCAGGTCAAGGGCTCGGTCCCTCAAAGCCATAAATTTAATTCTGCGAATTTGCAGAGCTCAAGGCATCCCCCGTATTGTTCCAAAAAACTGTGAGGTTTGTTTTTTGTTCTTCAATTTTTTCTTAAAAATCTGTATTAGGTAATAAGTTTCCTGTTTTTGACCTTTACCGAGTCCACTTACCTAGAAGGCCGGATTGTAAACACTAACAAGCTTCGAACCCAATTCTGGCTGGAAACAACAGACATAAGTATTCCTTATACTAGCAAGCTTAGAACCCAGATCTTGCTAGAAACCGTTGATATTCATGTTTAGTCATAGAATTGCGGATTGCCAATAACTCCTAATTAATCGCATAGAATTCAAAATCGAATTGACCATGCCAAAAGAGGGGTCAATGGTCAGTAGCGTGAGATTTTTTTCTCATACTCGGATAATAAAATGTAAGAAACTTGTTCGATTTTCTTTTTCAATTTTATACTTAGTTTGCCAAGTTCTTCCATTTAATCTGGATAATTGAATTCCATTTACACTTTTAGTTTGACATGTCAATGTCATGTAAATGGGATGATAATATGGTTTTAGGAGGCTCTCACAATCACAACTTGACTGAAAGCTGCTTTGTGTAAAATTGAGTATGATATTTATAGTCCTAGAAGGTTTATGGTATTGGATCTGATAATTGTTTTGCAGTGGTCCCATATTTTCTTCGAATGGTAGTGTTTTTTCCAATGAATGTCCGAGCGGTTCCATTACTTTTGCTACCCATTCCTCGGCCGCAACATTTGTCTCGTTAGTTCAATATTTTTTCCTACGAATTGAATGTGGGTGTGGCTCGTGGTTTTGTTAAGGAATCTGGTTCTTCTATTGGAGAGATCGAGGCCCTGGAACAAAACCCCATTATCAGCTGCAACTCAACGGCCACGACTGAAGAAGTTGTATTCCTGAACCTGAAAAAAGAGTAGAAAAATTATGTCATTTCCATGTTGTGGCGCTCTGTTATTATACATAATTGTTTGGTTGTTCATCCAAATCGTGGAGAAGTAGGTAATTTACAGTGTTAGATTTTACCGTAGAGCTTATTATTATTATTTTTAAAAATCAATTTACGGTATGTTTAGACAGAGGACACAAATCTGTGTTCCTACCATTAATGAAATTGTAAAGTAAAGTGAAAAAGGAAATTATAAAATCAAAATAAAAAGTCAAATATGAGCACTTGTTGGAAAGCATTTCTCAATAAAGGTATTATAAGTTTAAACATTGTGACAGAGTCCACATAGCTTTTTCAGCTTACCCTTTTACTTTTTTCAAAATCCAACTGATCTGATGAGGCCCTAATGATCTACCTAGGTACTTAATACCTTAAATTATTACCCTAAAAGTAATTTCTAGGGTTTTACTAAAATTGCAGAGGAAGAGTGAAGAAATCTTACACTCGTTGAATCTTTTCGATTATTACGATTTTATGGAGGGTTTTGGGTTTTCTTACACCTGAAATTTATTTAATCGATTTATCAGCCTGTGAAATACCAACACTCGTAAAAGTGAATCCGGCCTAAGTTTAAGCCTTGAAATGATGCAACTATGCCCATCGACTCCTTCGCCCATTTGGGGCCCTTCGATGACAAAATTTACAAGATAAGTCTCCATGCATCCGCCTCTTTCTCTTTCTTTCCTAATCGGACTTCCTTTGCCCAATTTGAAAACCACCCACGATACAACAAAGCATTACAAACTATGGAGAAGAGGTTAGGTCCACTAAGAATATTACAAGGAGGTATTATTATCTCTATCTTTTCTGTTCTCTCGGTGTTTTAAATAGAAATGCAAACACAAAAGTTGCACCAATCTTACAACAGTATATGAAAGATCTTAATTTAAAAATCAAGATCCCAAGAGGCATAGACTTTACCATTTCTGTTTCGTTGATACTTCTGAATCTACTTTTGACGAGCAATGTGAATTCTTGCTTGAATGTATTTTAACTCTTCTAGGTTGAGCCTAGGTGGGTCTTCTTGAAACCTCCCTTAAATCTTGATTTCCTAAACAATGTATTCCTATTGAGTATTAGAGCCCACCTTGAGCTATAACACTTTTCGTTTTCCAACTTTTTATGTGATGAGAACGTTGCAAAAGCAGGTCTAATGCAAAAATCACTTCATATGCTAGAGTAAGTTTGCTTTGACATTGCACAAAAAAATTGATTAATTTCAGCTCATTTCTTAAATTTTTGGTATTTTTAGTAGTTGCATGCAGAATCCTGGAAGCCACCGTATGTAACCAAGGTGGAGAAGATTGACATCCACTAGAAGAATTTTGAGATGGAATCTGATTAGAATGAGAAATTCATTTTGTAGATTGTAATCATCCTAGGACTGTAGCCAGCTTATTGGATGCTCCTTTGATTGAGTCGTCAGAGGTATGATTATTTTTTACCTTCAATTTAGAGTTACCCAATATTTCTTCTCTGGGCCTACTTTCTTAGTGTCTACTTGTAACTCACTAGCAAGAACTTAACATGTAGCAGGTAAAAGAGCCCAAACCAGTTTGACCTACTTCAACAGTAAGCGTTCCCAGTACTATGCCACTAGGTGACAGGACTGCATGGTTAGTATTTCTAAAACTCTTAAATCCTCTTTATTATTCAGTTTTCTCTCTATTTTTCTAGCATCATCCAATGAATTGGTATCTTGGGAGATTCAATGACATGTAGTAAGGGCTCGTGTGTGATGGATTTATGGAATATGCTGACCTCTAAGCTTTTCTAAGTTTGCATGTTGCCTTTGGTTATAACATATCTCACAAATATTTTGTTTGTTTCACATAACATCCCGTTGATATCTCTGGTTTAGCTTATGGGCAGATAAGGGCATGGAACAGTTTGGTTTACAGGAGGTATTTGGATGAACACGCAGATGGTAAACATAGAGATGTTACAAGGAGCACAAGTTGGTTAACATATGTAGATGGTTGTTGTTACTTGTTTGACACTTCTTGATAATTTCCACCCTCAGCAGGGGCACTGGACAGTAAGTATGCCTTCTTCCTGAGACCCATGTTGGAGTTTATGGCTCAAACACGGTCCCCATTCATGGAAGATGTTTACCCGTATTATGCCTACACAAATTCCCCTCATAAAGTATCTCAGGACTATGCCTTATTCAGACCCAATGGTGTTATTGACCCCAACATAGGTCTTGTCTATACTAATATGTTTGATGCATAGATAGACACCCTTTTCTTTTCTCTAGAAGCGCTAAAATTTAGGTCACTTGGTTTAATGATAACTGAAACAAGGTGGCCCTCTAATGGAGGCCCCAAAGAGCCGGCAACAACCCCAGACAATGCAACAACTTACAATGTAAATCTTGTCAGACACATGATTAACAACACAAGGACACCCTCAAGGCTAGGACAGGAGATAGATACATTTTTTCCATTTTCAATAAGAATAGAAAGCTTGGCATTGAATCAGAACGGAATTGGGGGCTCTTTTATCCTGATGAAACCAAGGTTTACAATATAGACATCACTACTGGCTTTCCCTACTTGGCTATTGGTGGTACCTTAACATCATTTGATGGTGCTACTTGGTGCATCTCTTCATCATCTGCCAACGAAACTGACATCCAGAAGGCTCTCGATTGGGCTTGTGGGTCTGGTAATGTGGATTGTTCTCCAATTCAACCAGGCCAACCTTGTTCTCTACCAAATAGCCTTTCTTCCCACGCTTCATATGCTTTCAACAGCTATGACCGGAAGAATGGGCATTCATATATGGCTTGCAATTTTGGTGGAACAAGAAATATAACCACCAACAATCCAAGTAAGTTTTAATGGGTTTTACTGACTTTTGGTTTGTTTCTTATGCGACAATTCAATATTAGTGGTCTTCCATGTGGAATTAAGCCATTGTAATCTCGAACTAATAACTAACAAAGTTGTATATGTTTGAATTTTATATGTCTCATGTGCTATGAATCTTATATGAAAGTTGTGACCTTTCTTTAGTTAGGAAAATTTAAGAATAGAGTAAACATGTTACTCGTGGATTAAACATTTCATTTCTTAATTGTTTTCCTTGCAGGTTAAGAATTAGGAAGGTGTAGTCAATTTTGATGAGATTTTGAAGGAGTCGGATGCATTCATGGTTGCTCGTGGAGATTTTGGTATGGAGATTCCAGTTGAAACAATATTCTTGGCATAGAAAATATGATTTACAAATACAATCTCCTTGGAAAGCCTTGTTATTCTTTACCAAAATGTTGGAATCTATGATTAAGTATCTTTGTCCAACATGTGTCTTTGAAGCTACGAGATGTGGCTAATACCGTTCTTGATGGTACTGATGGTGTCATGCTTAGTGGTGAGAGTGCAGCAAGGGAATATCCTGAGTTGGTAGTGAAGATCATGTCTCACATATGTATAGAAGTCGAATCCTCATTGGAATATGGTTCTATATTCCGAGAACTAATAAGATCCACTCCTCTACCTATGAGCCCTTTGGAGAGTCTTGCATCATTTGCGGTGCGGACAACAAACAAAGCTAGGGCAACTCTAATTGTGGTCCTAACTCGTTGTGGTACCACTGCTAAACTACTAGCAAAGGACAAACCACCTGTACCTATTCTTTTTGTTGTGGTTCCTATCTTGACAAAAATTCATTTGACTGAACATGCAGTGATGAAAATCCTGCCAAACATAGTCTCATATGCGGAGGATTGTTCCCACTTCTGGAAGAAGGGTCAGCAAAGGTGATCGATGATTCTGAATCGATTGAAGTGATTCTGGATGTTGCTCTTCAGGCTATAAACCAAAAAGGCTTGTGTAAGAAGGGAGATGCAATTGTGGCCTTACACCTTATAGGATCTGCCTCTATCATCAAAATCTGTGAGGTCAAGTCAGGAAACTTCTATGGAGTTGTTTTAGTTCTTCCTGACTTCTGCTTGGGTAGAATGAATTTCAACCATAAGGATCGTATTTCAATTTAAGATGTTGAGTCGATAGCATTCTGTTGTTTGTCTTGTTTTTGTGGAGTTTCAAAAATTTATTGCTCTTTAAAATCTATGTTACACATAATTGTTTTATCTGCCCCTGTTTTTGTGTTCACTTGTGGATTGGCTACTTGAATTCCTATTTTGCTATGCTATTTTATTATTAAATTTAGTCTTTTATAATAATTTATTTGTTGTGTTGGCATCGTTTTGGTGGATCTATATGCATCCAACTTCTATTTATAAGGTTGATTGTGGATTGGACTTTTGCTTGCCTATTTTTTATGACCATGATTGTCGATTCAACTTTTGCATGTCAGGGAGGAAGATTATCAATAGAAATGAAAAACTCAATAAATATAGCCTTTCGTAAATGCCTTTGGATGATTTGAACGGTACAAAGCTATAATTATGCAAGGTTTCGTAAGCCTGTTATTTCTATATTTTTTATGGGTTCTTATTATTCGTATTAGTACTCGGTCTTCAATGTCATTACAAAATGTTGAAGCATCTTTCTAGTGACATATATGTATGTAAAATGGGGAAGCATGCAAAGGCATGTGAAATGTTTGACAAAATTCTTGAAGGAAATATGGTCACAATCCAAAGCGGTATCAAATGTATCAATTGTATTCATGTTTACTTTTAAAGCTTTTTTAAATATATTATTACAATTCAATCATCAACATCTATGGTACATTAACGAATTCTACATAGGCTTATTCACAAATATTCATATCTCAATATGTTGAATGAATCACTTGGATATCATCCCACCCGTGTTTATTTTAGGTTTAGATGAATGAGGGAATCTTATGGTAATTGTAAAATTAGGAAGATGGATATGGACTTTTCTGACTAGTGGTTGAAACTGTTAGCCCATTACTTTCTATGCAAGCATTATGACACAAGCTTTTAACATTTGGAATAAATATAGGGAAGTCTTCATGTATTCATGTTTAATGCCAAATAAAATAGTCCGCAAAACACTACCAGTCATGATATAATATTTGCAAATGTATATGTACGAATTTGTAACAAATTTGAAATGTAGAGATAGAACCTTAAAATGTAATGCTTCATCTATATTCCTACACTTATAAAATCAATCACACCCCTTATCAACATCAACTACGAAAGTAATAATTATCCCTCTAAATCAAATAACATATACCATTCGGCATTCACATTGCATTCTACATATGCGATTGCTAGTAATGTAGACATATTCACATATATTGATAGAACAAAATTACATATTAATGAGACGTTTTATCCATATGCATGATAAAAAAATTAATTATTATTTTATATATTTTTATGTTGCATGTAGACTCATTTATTTGACATTTTATATTGAATTTTGATATTTATGAAAGCTTTGTATTATTTAATTTTTTAATTCAATTATAATATTTTATTATATTTTTAGTTATTTTTTATTTTTTAATTAAAATATATTTTTAGCTAAAAATTTGATATCTATTTTATTTAAATTGAATTTAAATATTTTGACTTGTCTTGTCTTATAACTTTCTCTCCAATCAAATATTATTTTGTTCAAATTCTTTGACTCGAACTTTTTTAAACCTCAATTTTAATATTTTATTATATTTTTATTCATAACCTTCTAATCCTCCTATCAAATTATATTTTACACAAACACAAATCCTTTGATTCGTTGACTTAATATCACATGTATTGTGTCTCATTTAACAAATTCATAGCTTTCGATGAATTTATTTATTAAGGATTTCTAGTTAAAGTGTTTGGAGGATGGGTTGGACTTTTTAAATGTGTTTTTTAAAACTATATTTTTGTATTATTTTAAGGTTGTAGTCTTATACAATGTATGATGGTGTAAAAGGTGTTGTCCAACCATTTGTGAGGGGATATTAAGTAATAAGGGATGAAGTTTAGATAGGGTAATAAAGTATGAGACTCGAATCTTATCCCAAATAAATCTAGACTCCTCAATCTTTAAAAAGCTAAACTTAAAAATTATGTACATTTGATTCCACGATATGCGTCCACCTTTCAAGATGCCTTGGCCGGAAAGTGTCAAATTCCGGCGGCTTCAATATTTACTAACTTTGCGAGGTTGCGGATTTTAGATATTTTTCTACAGTCCTAGATATTTACTATCCTATATATCCACTTATTTTTAGATACTATAATATATCTAACGATCTCGTTGTTGTAATTTAGATTTATTTTGTGGCTACAATTTTTATCTACTTTTTTGATTGTATACAATCTTCAATCCGATTGGCCATTCTTGACTTCATAAAAACATAAATAACTTCATTTTGTAGTTGCAGTAGTTGCAGTCTTGCAGAGATGCATAGTGCATTTTTCCTTTTAAAACATAAATAAGAGTGCAAAGCAAACAATTTACTTGAGGTGGTAATTCTAACGGAAAAACAACACACAAAAGGAATAAAAAATGGAGTGTAGTGTGCCTTCTATGATTAATTTCATATGCACCGAGCGACTTCCTTAGCCTTACAGTGCCTTTGATATGTCTCAGTGTTCACGTTGTTTGATTCCTTGGACTCCAAATGGTAGGGGAGTTATTCACAGTTAAAGTTTTTGTTTGGTGTCCATTTTTTCAGTTACAAAAGGACCATAGGTTAACTTTTTTGTTTCATATACTGATTTAATAGAATTACAATTGGGGGATTCCTTATCGATTAACATAAAACGTGCCATTCGAAATTGTCTGGTTCATATTGTTATTTTCTCTAAAGGCTATGCTTGGTCTCCCTGGTGTTTGGCTGAACTTTCCCTCATGCTGAGAACTGGGGCCAAAATTGTTCCCCTATTTTATGATGTTGTTCCTTCTGACATTCGCTACGTTTAAAAGGGGCCATACGCTACATCTTTTACCACATTTTAAGGAAAGTGGCGGCACCTCAACAGGCTTGACTAATGGAAACAAGCCCTTCACGAAGCTTCATTCATCACCGGTATAGAATTCACTCCATCTAACGGGTAAGTCCCTTTTGTTTCGACTACTTTTTTTTCACCTATTAACTCAATTGTGTTTTTTTTTCTCAATCCCATTGTTGTGGATTTGTATGATCATATCACTAACATGGGGAGTTTATGCAAAAAAATTGTGGATACCATGTTCAATGAAGTGAGAGAAACTAAAAACCAAAGCAAGTTAAAAGTTGTGAAACATCCAGTCGGAATTGAGGAGACGATTCAAGAGCTTGAGGCCAAAATCTCTTCTTGTGCAAAGATTAATAATGAAAACGGTAAGATTGTGGGAGTGGTGGGAAGGAGCAGAGTGGGGAAGACAACCCTTGCCAAAGAATTCTACAACCGCAAACATTGAACTTTTTGTAGATCAAGTTTTTATTTTATATGACGGAAGTCAACCGCGTTTTTAAGACCGGGAGGTTATTGGATTCTCTCTGGACCCCCCATCATTTGGAAACAATATTACTAGAGCTGGCAAAGATCAAAGGAGGATCTTAAGATGGAGCAAGACAAAATAGAAGAAATAGCATAACTTTTATGTTGGCAAAAGAAATACGAAAAAGGCGATATTGCTATACGGTAAAATAGAATTAATATGCGGTCATGTTCTAGAAGCCAAAATAATATTGAGCCACTTCCTACCCGTGAATCAATCAATCTTGATGATGTTTGGTGACTTGTTGAACTTTATGGCTCAAAAGTTGAAAGTAAATTGTATAGTTAACTTTTTGGAAAATAATATTGGTCATATATCTTGTTCAAAGTGTTTTAGATTGGAAAACTCATTATGTCGATGTTTAATATTTCCTACTTCGATATCTTGTCTAAGTTGGGAAGGGCCGAACATCTGTACAATCGTTATTCTTATGTCTAATTTTAATGTTGCATGTATTGATGGCCCTCAATAAGTTAATAACACTACAATAAATTTTGGCGGAGACATGTATGCTTGTAGGGTTTGTTGTATTTGGGATTCGAGACAACAAGACAAACATTATGTTATCTAATATCATGGCAAGTCTAAATTGAATGTCAATCCTAATCTCCAAAATAAATTTTATTATAAGCTCCACAAAATGAGATTATTGAATATGCCTTGCGAACATTTAAATGTTAAAAAGGTAGTTTTAGTAGATAAACGTCCGGTGTTTGACCAAATGACGAAACGTGATTTATTTTGGCGACTATCATAATTGTGTCTTACAAAAATGTGGGCAATAGCAAAATAAGAGCTTTGCAACAACGTATAGACATCTAGGCAATATCAACACGAAATACAACTCCAATAAACTAAACATTATTATTCTCTCCGGCATAATTTGCAACTCATGTGCAATTGCTAGTTTATGCAAACTTAAAATTCAATCAAACAAATTAATAATAAAAATTATAATTTAAAATTAATAATTTATAATTGATATATATTTAATATTCAATAATTTAAATTTTATTAAAATTTAACAAAAATAAATACCTTTCAATAACAAATGATGAGATATAAAAACAATGGATTGTCTTATGTGTCCTACTTTGATGTTAGTTTCACATAAGTTTTTTTATGTTAATCAGTTTTAAAGGTTAAATTTGATGAACGTTTGATGTTTTTTTGTGATTTTTGTTATAAAATATTTGTAATAATTGTTATATATGACTTACAAATCTAAAATTTAATGTTATTTTTTATATACATTTATATATTTTATATATAATAAATATAGAAATATTGCTATAAATAATATTATTTTATATTTTTAAAAATAACATTAAAAAATTACCGCAACCTGAAAAATATTTGACAAGTACGGGTGGCCGTCAAATTTAACAACTGTTAAGATTGCCTCTGTAAGCAACCAAGAGTTCAATAGTTTTGGGAACAGGACGAATCACGATATGGAAGGTTCAAAAAGAATCTTTAACTACCTTTGTACCTCGTCACAGCACAGACTTAATAAATCTTTGGCTGTTAGCGTAAAGCTTTTGACTGTTTTTTAGTGTATCGGGATTCGGATCGTATACAACCACTGCAAAAATCCAGCAGTCCGTAAATGGTGACAGGCTTATAGCTTTCGAAATCACTATATGATCAAATTTCGTTACATAATTTTTTTGAAATTAAGAACTCCATATTATAACGTAAGCACCCTAATGTAAACGTCGAAAGGGATTGAGAGAGGATTGAAGAGTGGAGGTGTGAAGGGTTGAATTTGAAGGCAATAAATTTGTTAGCAGAATTTGATAAAGGAGAACGTGAAGGGGAGGGAAAGATGGATGGAACCATAAAATGAGATAGGGAAGCTTGTATATAGGGAAGCTTGCAAATGTCTTTTTAACCTTGTCATCAAGTGTTGTAAATTTTCTTGATCTAGAATTCAAAAAGTTCTAATGTGGCTTTATTTTAAAATAGAAGAAACAATTAAATTAGTTGACGAATTAGAAATGAGAAGGCATGTATTGTTGGAGGAGCTCACAATGGAAAATCCCATGTCAATGCAATCTTGATCCAGAGGGAGGGACAAAGTATGAACTCGCAACATTGACGCTTGCTATGTGAGGCACAAGTGTAGTACATGATAAGGCCTACGTAGAAGATATGTGGAAGTGCAAGCCCAAGAACCTCAACGTCATCATCCCCGCTTATTTTTACATGGTAGCTAGCACAAAGAATGTATGAATATTGACAACAATTCTCTATTCTAACAATCCCATGCAAAACAAAGGAATGTTATCTCACAAGACAAATGGAGGACCTAAACCAATCCACATGATGCTATGAATGGGGTTTCCAACATTCCCACCGAAAAACATGATCGTTAGCACAATGCGCATGCCTAGTACAGGAGGCAACACAATGAAATGTCGTACACGGTTTCAAAGTTGAAATCTTCATAGGCTACTGAGGAACCGTGATGACCCATGCCTAAGGGGGAAAGAATCGGTGAATCAACCTTGGTATCCACATTATTCTCACCCTCGAAGGCTTTGTAGAGTCGCCTACACCATTTCTTGTAGACAGGAAGCTTGCATATGCCTATGTATGTCACACTTAACGACATTGGAGTTCACATTAAGAGGGGACCAAGTGGATGCATCCATAGAACCTCCTTCAATGGCGCTTGTAGATAGGGAAGCTTGTTACCCTTACCTATTAGTGTATCTAGCTCATCCTGCAACTTCTTTCTCCAAAGTTATGAACATGAATTAATTCCGACCAAGTACAATGAAAATAGAAAATTAGAGAGAAAAATATAAAATATGTTGTGTTGTACCTAGAGAACATAGATCACATCATTGTCATCAAGCCTATCCTCCAAGCCAAAAGTGGGAATAAATCAACAATAGAGACAAAATGGATTCAAAGGAAAAATGATTTGTTAGTGTTGCTTGTGCTTCAAATGCATCATTTTTCGTCGGTGCTAATTTTTTTCCAAACGTTGTAAATTAGAAAAAAAAACCTAGTGGAAAACATGTTTTTCATAAAATCAATGGGCTCAAAACATTGGTTGAGATTTTAGTGTATGAATATCCACATTGGTTTAAGGAGTCATTATCTTCTCTCGATGAAGTGACATTGATAGCTACACTGTCATCCCCTCCTTTTGATGAAGATGATGATTGTGATGATGAAGAAGTGAAATGGTTTCATGGTGAATGTGTGTGTGTTAGTCTTGAAAGAGTGAAAAATAGTATGATGATCTTTTGTTGTAAACAATACACTTCAACATTTAAAAATGGCATTTCTATAGTCCATCTACCACCCTTTTAGCCAACAATATCAACATTACGTGAATACCTCATGTGGATGGATCCTTATCAACCATGTGTCAATGAACATTAATTGAGGAACCCTTCATTCAATAAGAGCACATGCAGTAGTGTGTTGATTTTTAATATACAATACATACATATATCAATATATCTTGTGTATAAATCTATATAAAAATAAGCAAACATTTTAAAATCTAAAAATAAAACCGTGATTGAATCTAAATCTTGTACATGTTAAGTTCTTATACTTCCTAGCCTTATAGTACCAACAATTGAAGGGTTTACATTTCCTTGGTTGCGTCTTAGGATTTGTTATTTTACCTCTACCTTGGCCTTACCCATGTCATGACCTATTTGCTTAAACCCGACCTACTTGGTGTGACCATTGACCTTATGTACTCGCTATACCTTGCAATTTTGTTACCTATGTTGTTTTAGCCTAACAAATACCTTGCCTATTGTCGTGTCGTTTATCCCAACCAAACATACCTAAAAATTTTTGTACATAACCTACATTGTGTTCTGGACCATATCATATACCTTGGATACCTGAACACTTCACCCTTATTTGGATAAACCTATCAACCTTGGACGATGTAGAGTTTGCAAGTTATTCGACTGCACCGAGTAAAGAATCGATACGTGTGTGTGCATTTGATTGTCATTACCCATGACCTGATTTTGACCCCGACCTATTACCTATTACCCGAGTTAACCGTCACCCTTTCCCTTAGTACTCAAACCCTTTCCCACTTATCTTCACCACCTACACATTTATCAAACCACTCACTGATTTTGTATTACACCTCATCAATGACCGGCTGGTTTGAGGGGGGATCACCTTCACCCACACATGGGGCAATCACTTCCTATTTTTGTTAGTGTCGCTTACTAATATAAGATACACAACAAAAAGGGGAAAAATGCAGACACCAAAATTGGGTCACATTGGACCCTTGGTCCCTTGTCAAATAACCAACTTAAACATATTCACCTAACCATGACCCTTTTAGCCCACATTAATATTAGTTTAATTATTTATAATTAAAGTAATACTCATCCTCACTTCATTCATTATTTAATTACCTTAATTAAAACTAATTTCCACCTTACCCCACCACCTCACCCAGACACCTCATCATAAACCTATTCTTAGCAATCCACTCACCATAACCAACTAAGACTTAGTCCTACCTACCTTAATTAACTAAGACTTAGTTCAACCCTAAAATTACATGCCTATTCATCCTTGTGTCATCCTCTAACCACATTCTTGGTTATCTAAGCACAAAATCCCGTTTTGATCCACGAGAATAGACAGAGTTGGCCAAGAGATTGCCAAGATCTGTCATTTTTAGTAAACCTAGGATTTCCCGCCTTAACCGACGTTGTCAACCCTAAACCGACGTTGGTCACCCTAAACCGTCGTCGGTTACCATATATTCATTTTGGTAACCTTGTTTGAGAGGTTGGCCACATTCTCAATTTTGGAACGAAAGAGATTTGTAAGTGTTGGTTGTCAAATTAGGACTTTAATGAAAACAACAATCAGGGGATAGAAAGTCCCTCCTCTTTAATGGGAGAGGTGCCCTTATTGAAAGCAAGCAACAAAACTATTTACAAATGTACAACTTTCTACTTTAATGAGGAACTCTGATATCATGAAAGTGTTTTAATGCAAAGGTAGATCATCAATACAAAATAACAAAAGAACTAAGGGAGGGAAAAGGTAGAACATAACAACATTCTCAAGAAATATAGATAGAAAAATAGTTCCTTATAAATGTTGAGCAAGGATGATATATAGAACAAAATCATTCATATTAAACCACCAGATATTATTTCATAGACACAAAGTTCTAGAAATGACATCCATAAGAATACAAAGCTTCTTAATGCAATAGATTAATGATTCACAAACTTTAGACAAGCAAGAGAGAATAAATAGATGCAGATAGAAACAGGAAGGGAAATCTTCTGTATTGATAGCTTTTAGTTCTTTTACACTTTCAAAAATTATCAGAGTTCCAACCCTTTGGAATGGCGTGGAGAGCCCAATATATAGTTTACAAAGTGGTTACATTTAGTAACCATTTCTTTTAACCAAAAGATTAATTAAGGAAATACACAATATAAAGTCCTTAATTAAATTACAAGGAGATCAGAACTAAAAATAGAAGAAGAAAGTCAAGAGCCAGAAGTAGAGACATCTGGTTGTGGCTGAGGAGGGCCCACTGTTTTGAGGATCCAGTGCTTGAATCTCTTCAATGCTTCTACTATCTCCATGCCCCTTGGAATCATTGTGTTGGAAGTAGCATGAGTCCACGTGCCTAGGCATTTCTCCATATCTTTTTCAAACTCAGTATGCTCTAGATATTCCTTATTAGCCTTGGTTATAGCTGAATGGAGAGAACAAACGTCCTTCATTTTCTCTTTAGTGATTGAATCTTCCTTGAACAAATCATCCTTGACAAAGGCTTTAAATTGAGCCTTGATTTCTTGGAGAGAGAAGAATACACCCATGGTTTCATCCTGAAAATGGCAGTGGATATCCTTGAAGGCGAGATAAAACACAAGTTTTAAAAGACTCCCCTTTTTGCCATACATTCCTCAATTCCCCTAGTGCTTCTTCTAGAACCTTTATTTTCCACTTGATGCTAAAGATCCATGTCCTTGACAAGTTATTCTTGACATCATCAAACACATTGTTGGCCAATAGGATCCTATCATCGGTTTGACCCATCAGACGGAGATTTGTGATACATCCACTCCAGACTTTCAATTCCTTGTCCATAGCCTTGATTGAGGAAGTGAATTTCTGCTACAGCTTGATCACCTTCTCATGAGTTTTGAAGGCTTCCTCAATGAAGTTTAAACTTGCTACAGTCATATCATCCACCATGGCCTCAACAACCTTCCCATAAGTAGAATACTTGTGGATGTCTTTGATGGTTTGGACCTCATCTTGGCTGAGAACTATGGGAGGTGGGAGAGCAGCCAATGGGGTTGGATCCAAAACTTTATCCTTTGCCAACAATGATCTAATAAAGTTGGAAAGAACTTGGTTGTGTTCTTCCAACTGCTCCATGGTTTGCTTTCCTTTCTCCACCTATTCAATAACCTTAGTCACGGTTTCCGAAGGTTATGAACTTCACTCTTAGGTGTGGATTCTCCCATTGGAATTCTAGAAAGCTCCAAGTCAGAGATCAAAATATATTTCTCCTCTTTATCCACTTTGGGTTTTGCAACCTCCAGGAACTGTTGGCCTTGGGCATCAGTTACCAACCTCAAAGTGGTCTTCACTTTCTTTGCTTTATTAGAGGAGTAGTACCAAGCAGAGCTGCTACAACATCAAAGTCAAGCACTGTTAATCGGGAGGAAGATTTCCTTTTCTTGTTGTCAACTAGGGGCTGCACCTAGGCAAAGGAAGAAGAAGAAACGAAAGAATCAAGGGACCCGAGTGCAAGTGAACTCATGGAACTCAGAGTATGAACCATTGTTGTCTCTCAGTGGGGAAATGAATGCAACCTCAAGAATTTCCTTTGCAGAGGAGTCTGTTAAACTTGGAGGTTCGGTCCTTGGTCCTTCCTTCTCCACTTCAGTAGTGATTTTAGGGGTTTCTTCTGGGTCTTTCATCTCATCATCATCATTCTCACTTAGAACAATAATGTTCTCTAGCCCAATAGCAATTTGACTGCTCCAGAAGAGTCTCTTCCTCGATTAGTTCTTGCTTGACTTCTTTGACCTTCTTCTGATACACTTTAGTGGAAGAGGAAGGAGTAGACAACTTAGGTTCTTTCATCAAAGAAGAAGGAGGAGTTTGCTCAAGTGCCTCAGTGCTAGGCGTATGTACTTCCTTCCTAGGTGTGGAAGTATCTCTTGAAGAGGATCTACCTTTGTTCATCCTGAGGTCACGTATTTTTCTGTCAAACCAAATCTTAGTTCTGACGGTGATAGGGGTGATCACCTCATTCAAGTCATCTCTTTCCTTCACATACCAATCTAGGGTTTCAGAGGAGTGTGCTTGATTGATCTTTCATACTCAAAGGATTGCAAATATTCATCATCATCCTTAAGCCCTTCAGGCACCTGGTAGAGGTTGAAGTCTATGATCTGTTGTAGAGAAAATCTACCAAAATGCCTCCTCCTGGCTTCAAAATCATCAGCACAATCAGCCCAGTAATCCTCAGTGTCAAGACGGTGATGATAAGTTATCCTGAGATTTTGATCAATGTATCTCTTAAGATCAAAGCAAGTCCTGGGCTTGAAGAAATGAACTGTAAGAGGAGAAATAGTCCTTTCTATATTTTGGGCATCTAGAGTTGTCCTGCATGTATAATTCCCCAAGGTGATAGGGAAATGAAGACCAGTAATCTTCTTATCTCGGCAAAGTTCTATGAAGTTTATCCAGCTGCCTACACACCTCAACCAAAGCCATTTTGTTGTTGCAGAACATGGGAAGCTTAAGAGGTGTGCTTTCAAAACAAGTTAGCCTGATGTATGAGAACTTTCAGAATTGAGTGAAGAAATCCCCATACTTGGTTATCAAAGCCTTAGCCTCATCAGAGAACCTTCTAGCAGTGTCACCCTCCAAGAGCCTCACAATGTACATGGTGAAGGCATCATTTACCCTTCTAAAATTATGATTACTGACCTTGAGGGTAAACTGAGGGCAATATGCATAGATGGGCTCATCCTTCTTGTCTTCAATGAAAGTGAAGCCGAGCCACTCATGAGATGTTGCCAAGGTGTACATGAGATAGGAAGTCATGTAGAACTTTTTGGTTTGCTAAACATTTGACAATTGTTCAGTCAGGTTTCCATAGATAATCTCGGCCCAATTCAGATTTTTCTTACCCTCGCAGATGATATTTATGAAAGGGAACATCCAAAAATGGAAGTCGTTAGTAGAGGGCATTCCCATAATCTGGGTGAGAAAGGTGATGATATCGATAGTTCTTCCTTGAAGTCAACCCTGAATAATGCCTTAGAGAGTCGGGACACTCCCTTCTTAGGGCACTTCAGCCATGATTTCACTACCCGAGCCTTATATTTCTCGTTTTCTTGATCAAACAGAGTTTGAGCTTGAGCGAGAGTGAGAACACTGGATTCTTGTTTTGGGGATGTGTAGGGCAGCGACGATGACAGAAACGTCCTATTTTGTAATCAACTCGTCATGTACATTGACAACCTCCTTGGTGTCCGGATTGAGACTAGCCCTGCAGACGAGCACAGTGTTGGCACATTTCATAAAGAGAGGAAAACTAGCGGCGCATATGATTCCACTATCATTTATCATTTGAGCCATGGGAGTAGGGTTGTCGCATGCTAATCTTCCCCAAAAATCATCGAAATCCAAATGTCAAACTTTGTTATCTCTAATATCGGGCATAGAAGTCTCCAAAGGGGACAGATGCTCGTGCCCTTGAAATTTGATCTTCATTTTGATAGTGAACAAAGGAATGGCCTTCAAAGAATAGACTCATGACAATTATTGCAAGGAGATACAGGAAGGTGGACAAATGACTCGATTTTGCAAAAATGTGGGCAAGAGATAATGAGCAGGAAATGTGACAAGTGCATAGACGGTTGCCCCTTAAATAGCCATTCGGAGAGAGAAGATCATAAATGTGTATTAAATATACCTTGCGCCAACTCAAAAAGGTGAAATGCGGGAAAAGCAGAAAAAACTAGCCCAGACGGTCCATGGAACATTGGGACATGAGGGACGTGAAAAGCCGATTTGGCCGATGCAGGCAATGCGGGGAATCGGTGAATAGGAGGCTTGGGCATACTTGGGACAGATGGGTTGAAAAAGTCTGAAAAATCCGATGGATAAAGACTTGTGGGAAAATCGGCCAATCGGAAAACACAAGGCCCATTGGTACTTGGGACATGAGGGACAAAAATGTCCAATGCAGACCTGCAAGTCACTAAAATGACCCCAAGGAACGGAATTTTCACCATCTCTTCGAATTTCTTACTTCACTAAAACACTACTGAAGGGTGCCAACTCAAAATTTTCAAATTTTTTAACTTTCAAAAGAGGGAAATTTTGAGGGGAACAACAACATGCAAGCAAGAACCAGAGCCCTTTCACACACCTAGACAACCATAGCCAGCACCAAAATAGATCTGAAGGTATTTGCATTCATGGTAGCATTCCGAGAAGCACTACCGCGGAACTGAGCACCATTCCACAGATCAACCATCACCATCATCCAACCATCAAATCGGTAAACAGCAATAAGTGTATCTCTAACCTGCATCATTTAATACTTATTCAAATTACAAAGTTTCTTCATCTCTGTTTATCAACATCTATTTGCATTTTTCATCCCACCCTTGTTACCTTATTGTGAACCCAACCATCCCATCACCCAAAATCATTCAATCACCTATACTTGATTCCCGAATACCTCGAGTACCCCCCAAAGACCATTGCAAACCTAGCCATTTTCCCCACACTCACTGCCTTACCTCAAACAGTTCTCAAAACCCAGTTTATTGAATTTCTACCATCCCACCTTAACCATCGTCGGTTCCTCTTAACCATCATTAGTCATACCTCACTGACGTTGGTCTCTGTATTTGGTAATCCTACCAATAATAGAAACTTAAAAACCTACATCCAAGAAACCCAAGCTACCTAGAATCGACCCCGACTGCTCTAAAGCACTTGACTACCTACCCTACTTCCAGATCTGATCATAACCTAGCCTGTTATATTAAATTTTCTTATTTTATTTGGATGAGATACCTAAATCATATCAACTACAGTAGGACTTTATTGTAGACACCTATAATTACGCCCGAGAAATTTTAATACTTAAATTGTGTTAATTATCTCCTTTCCCGTAAATTGACAACATATTGTCAATAGCGCTCATCTTCTCTTCCATTGTCGTTAATTGATTACATTATGCTAATTAATTAAGTCACCTATCCAACACATACCCTAATTAATGACCCTTCGTTAATCAACACCTTCTTTCTAGTCTAATTAATTATTATTTATTAATTAGCCTCCCTTCTCATTAAATCAATAAATCACTATTTAATTGGTTTAATTCCCTCCTAATTGGTTTGATATCATCTAAGGATCTATCATCTGACCTCCACAGCACATGTGTACATCAAACCTCAAAATCAGATACATACAAAGTACAAAATTAGATAACATCATAATGCATCCATAAGTGTTGAATCAAAACACGCAACGTGCAATGAGAATCAACATAGAATAATTTCTGAAAAGGGTATTTTACATCATAAAATTATCCCACTCGGTCAGAAATAACTCTATGTATCGAAATCAGATACATACAAAGTACAAAATCAGATCACATCATAACACATCCATAAGTGTTGAATCACAAAACGCAACATGCACTGAGAATCAACATAGAGTAATTTCAAAAAGGGTATTTCACATCATAGAATAATGCCCACTTATGTCACATACATCTGGACACAAAAACAATAAAGTACATCATCTCATAAACATGTGTATCTAAGCCAAAAATTAATCCTCATATATATACATGTGTGTCATATACATCTATATCAACAAAAATGGATACACATCAGTGCTCTATATCAAAAATGCCTTCAGCTAAGGCATACAAAGATGCTACATCAAAAATTTCTATACACATACATACAATGTCCAGATCGGTACTCAATATAATACATCATTGATACATAATGCCATCAAAAAGGGCATGTATCAGAAAGAATCAAGCCTTCATCATGAGGCATCATCAAAATACAAGTATACAAGACTATACATCAAAATCGGCCTTCATAAGAGGCATACATATAAAGAATCTATACAACAAAAAAATGTGGATCTCAACCGCAGCTCTCACCCTCGTCGGGGCTCCCAGATCTGTCCTCTGGTCGACGGAACACTAGAGGATGAGATGGCCCTAGCCCAACCGGTTGCTCTGGTATGGGTTGTCTCATTGATCTGGTAGAATGGCTTGATCTTCGTGATCGAGAGCCTGATGCACTTGACCCTGATCAATGTTGTGGCAGTGCTACTACTCATTGCTCTGGAGGAACTACCCTATAATAGGTAGTCCTGTAAAATAAGGCCTCACCACCCAAGCCTAGTGGCGTCACGTATTAGGTCGGGATCTCCGGAGATGAGCGCGCCTGAAGGCGTATCTCACTCGCCTATCACTCGGCCCAGTGTCCTCGGCTGTCGGAGGAAGCATCCACTCGATATCTCTCTGTCATGTGATCTGCAGCTCAGTGCGAGCTTGGTCCCTCTATGCCAGAAGTGCCTGTGATCGTGCGTATACATGGTCTCTCTCCGGCAACAATCATCGCACTTATGACTGGGACTGATGAAGAAGGCTCAATATCTAATCCCCTATGCCATTTCTCCCTAATGGCTCCGCCATGCTACTCTATCATCTCTTGGGCCAGCCTAGGCCTAAGCCTGATCCCGCTCTGAAAGTAAGGTAACAATGTGAGCTCGGGCCTCATCACGCTCTGCTACTAGTCACACACTAGCCTCGAGCCTCATCTCTCTCTACTCTAGCCACATCTCTCTCAGCTATGACCTACTGTACCTACACCTGTACTGTGGCTGTCTGTGCCACTGGCTGGGAGGCTGTTTGTGCCTCAGGGACTAGTCCCTGAGGTTATCTGGATGATTGTCCCTGCTCTAGGACCCTACCTCTAGATGGCTGCACTCATGCCTGTCAGACTGGGCCCTACGGCCTCGATCCCTATGCTTGTGAGGCACCCTGCCCATCATGTGGGATACCATCAAAAGGATCCTCTGGGTCCGGCCCCTGTGCCACTTGCCCTCGCCCTGCGCACTGCACCGTGCCATATCTCTACAGGTGGGTGAATGCCTGCTGCCCAAGCCTCCTCCGGAATGGTGAGATGCTAGCGGTAACATTGTAGCATACCAAGCTGCATAGTCAGTTGTGGTCCCTAGATCTCTCACCTATCGTACTAGGTCCCATACCTGTGGGACCACTGTGTGAAACTCACCTAGCTCGGGCCACCAGTATACGAGGCCCCATGGTCTACCTCTCTGAATCCCTGTGTGCATGCCAAATATCTGGCTGGGGGACCCCCTGTACCCTACCAAGCTGCCACTGGCACCTGTCTACTCGATACAACTCCATAATGTAACTGCGGTTGCCAATGATAAAGTGCTCCACCAGGCACACGCTGAGCTGTGGCATCCTCTGGCCACTAGAAATGCCTATATGGCCGCTAGATGACATCTATCTCTACCAGCTCATCAAACTCTCACCTATATTTGAATAGGCTACCAAGATGGCCACGTACATCCCCACCAATTCTACCCATGCCATATACGATGGCTCCTTAAGATCTCGGACACGGAAAGGGCCCACAGGGCATCCGATCGCAATGTGATCCCATGACCATATCTGTAATAAGGAGGTTGGACCCATGGTCTTCTGACCGTGGTATGTGATCAAGTGTAAATCCCTAGTATAAGTGGGCCAAGTATGCACTGCCCCCAACAATATCTCTCACCGATATAAATGCCATGAACCAAAGGCAGTAGTCCTCTCGGGAATGAGGTCCCTGTCTTATCAGTGAGTAAGAACCCACTGATAAGTGACATGATGTAGAGAGGCCCCCGATGCAATGTAGGGTCGGAGATGCACTCGTGCAATGCTATAGTCATCCGTCATGCGGTATATCATCAACACCAAATAGGGCACTGCATGCTGCTCTAATCAGCCCTGCATCAAAGTTGTACTCGATCAAGGTGCCCATCATCGCACGCGAAGAATACGCCATACATCCTCAATGGTGATAGTCATCTCTCTCGTAGGCGGATGAAGCATCGACTCTCGCTATGCCATTGTTCGGATAACGCGTGATCAAGAGGCCGTGGTCAGTATGATGGATGACATCCGAGACACGGGGCCTAGCCCCACCGCCTCAAGAAGTATCGCCATGGCTCACGGTCGTCGCCGACGCATACTACCCTCTAGCTCTGCAATCCGGGTATGTCGCTCCCGCATCTGTAAAATTGGTAATCATCTCTGCAAAATAACACGGTGCTAGTCAGTTCCTAACATTTCTTCTAAAAATCTATCTCCCCTTTTAGGGTTAACCCAAAAATCCTAAAAATTCTTCTAAGTGTCATATTTTTGACACTTTCCCATCTTTTCTCTGCCTGTCTTGGATGCATGTGCGCCCTTTTGGGTGTGTGCGCCACATTTTTGGCACTTGCGCTTACGCATGTGTGTCTTTGGCAGTAGCACTTGCGCTCTATTTCTGGCACATATGCGCCCCTTTTTGGCATGTGCGCCATGCATTGGGTGCTTGCGCTTGCGCGCGTATGTTCCCGTGCATGCGCCCGCCCTTTTCATGCCTGCGCCACACTTTTCACCTGTGTGCCCCGTTTCCCATGTGTGCACGTGCGTGCACATGTGCTTATGTGTACCCGTGCGCGTGGGTGTGTGTTTTCCATGCCAGTGCATGTGCGCGTATATGTTTTGGTGCATGCGCCCCTAAAAGGACGCCTGTGCCCCCAAAAAGGCACCTGCGCACCCTATCCGATGCTTGTGCGTGCGTAGGCATGCCAACACAATTTCCTAGGGCTAAAAGCCTAATTTCATGCATTAATGACCAAATTTACAAGGCTAGGGTTCGATACTCACAAAGGGGTGCTCGCATGCCGCGTTTGGTACCCCGACCGCATCTCGCACGCCTCAATCGGTCTCATGCGATCACCATGGTTCTCCTCAATGTCAGAGCCTTCCAGGTAAATTTTCTAAACAACTCGGTTAAAATGAATTGGTCATGATGTTTTTACCCCCCTGGTGGGGTATATTAACCCATTTTTTACCATCAGGAGGGCCGGAGGCCCGTTTCGATCATCGTTTTCTCCTCTATTCACTGTGGAATAATTATTTTTATAAAATAATTATTTTTCTCTTATTTTTCACCGTATTGGGGCATTTTTGCTGTCCGATACCCCTTTCTTCTCCCTCGGACAATTTTATTGCTCCCTGGCGATTTTTATTCTTCTCCACACTCTCGTAAATAATTATTTTTCAAATAATTATTTTTCTTAATTTTTCCACTAAACAAGGACATTATTTGTCCTTTGTTTCTTCTTTCTTCCACCTAGGGCACTTTCTATTTCCCTTAGGTCCTTCACTTTCTTCTTCTATTTTCTTCTAATGTTCACCACGATTCGGAAAGCAAAAACAATATATATGTCAAAAATCCAAAAACATGGAATTTTTTTTCAAAAAACTCTTAAAAAGTAAAAACGCTACAAAAATGGTAAACTTGCTTATTACGGCTGAAATTTGTGTCTTGCGCATGGTATCTTCTCCATATCTGTTGGTTTGTTCACATCTTCCTCGATTACTACGACTCGCGGATCATATGGATTCACACCATTCACAAAACTAGTTGCTTGCTTCGTCTGTACTACTGGGGCACTTTTGTTGCACAGTCTGGTGTTGTTTCATTGTGCACAAACGCTTTTCATGGACCCCATGTCAATTGTCATTTCTCCTTGCATGTATCCTTGCTCGGGGCATCATTTTTAACCCTTGTCATCAATCACGAACTTGTGGATCTCTTCAGCACTAATAACAAAACATTTACAATCGCTTGACCGTTGTTGGGTTGGATATGTGCGTTCGTACTTGTTTTCCCTGTTAAATGAGCTTGTTTCCTTCTCGTATTGCATTGCATTATTGTATGTTACGTGGAGTTGGTATTTTCAGCAATGGAAAATTGTTCGTAGAATGGCTTTTCATGTCATTCTACCGTTGTCGTATGCTTATATTTTTCATAAGGACCTATGATGTAGTTCCTATGGCAATATGATGATATCCAAATTATTCCAATCAACAGTGGCTAGAGACTAAGCTCTTCTCTCCACTCCTCCATATTTCTTCTACATCACTTTCCTTTCACCCTTAATCTTCCCTCTCATCGGGGCATCCTGCCTTCCCATTCTTTCGCCTCTCTCACACCTTTTTTATCGTCGATGGCTTCTTTCATCACCCTATCAACACTTGAGGGCATCTCTCTCTCTGCTAATTTTTCTTCTATCCCTTCAAAATTTTCTTCCATCTACTATCTTTGAAGTGGCATCATTTATGCCACCCCAAAGAGGGGCAAATGTAGACACCTATAATTACGCCTTGAGCAATTTAAATACTTAAATTGTGCTAATTATCTCCTTTCCTACAAATTGACGACATATTGTCAATAACGCTCATCTTCTTTTCCATTGTCGTTAATTGATTACATTACGCTAATTAATTAAGTCACCTATCCAACACATACCCTAATTAACGACCTTTCATTAATCAACACCTTCTATCTAATCTAATTATTATTATTAATTAATTAACCTCCTTCTCATTAAATCAATAAATCACTATTTAATTGATTTAATTCCCTCTAATGGTCCAAATCACACTAAAATCCATCTAAAAGCTTATAAAAGCTTGCACATGTATTAATTAATCATATTGATTAATTAATACACCCCCTTTATTCACATGAGCCACTAAAGGACAAACTAAACCCTCCTAAAGTTAACTCAACCCCATCTAAACCCCCTTTATCCATAACTAACTCTACATCTCCATTAATCCCACATTCATGAAAATGTGTTGAATCCTTTATCCTTTGGGCTATATAAACAACCCTCCCTCTACTTCTACACCTACACCTAAATCTCTCAAGAGACAAAAGAAAGCACATAGTTTCATACTAATAGCCTTTTGTCATTCTTGAGCCCTCCATCCTCCATTCTTGAAGAGCTAAGCCTCACACCCAAGCATCCATTGAAGGATCAAAGCAAGCAAATATAATTTGATTTCCATTGAACTACTTAGGTTCATTTTAATGTTAAATTAGGCAATTAAGGAGAATAGAGTTCATTAATTTACATTATGTTTTGATCATTTCAAAGTTATTAATGTTAAGGGTAGGACTTGCTCATTTCTTCATCATGATGGTGCACATTTCTCATTTCTAGCTAGGTTAGGAAGCTATTTCTAGGTGGTAGTTTCTTGCTTTAAATTTAGCTAAATTGTAGAAATACTTGCACACATTTATTTATCTATGAAATTTCTTACATTAAGTTGTATTAAACAATGGGTTGACTACCACCATGAAGTACCACACTTCCACCAACGGATCTAGCACATGCTAGGAAGCTCACCGACATATATTTTTAACTCTCTTTTGTGGTCTTGTTGTGTATTTTGGGTAGTTCCTCCTAGCCAAAAGGAATTTCTTAAGATTAGCATCGATTAAAAGTCGGAACGCGCGCACAACCTTTAAGCCCGACCATCACAATAGGTAATGGCCCATCACCTTATCTATTTCAATGCATGATGTAGTATATTTATTATTTTTGCTCTTCAAAATGTCACGCTCAATATTTTTCTAATTCTTTTACCATAACTTTATTACATTACAATTTTATTTATATTTATCTAATAAAGACTTCAATATTTATTTATAACTTGATAAGGAAGTAAATATGCAGAGACTTTTTCCTTAATGTTCTTTTTCTATTGCGCACGCACTTCCCATTCTACATCCTATGGTACCATCCATATATCTACACAAAATATGAATAAATTATGCCCCATAAATCGAGCGTATCTTGTTTTTTCTTTCTGATTTTGAAAAACTAACCCTTCATAAGGCTTATTTATAGTATGGCTTATTTATAGTAGCGGGCATTATCTTGCAATGATGTCATTATACATGAACATGTAAGTCCTAGGAAATGTGCCACATGGTTCTCTTCATGTGTTCACGTAAACAAAACCTTGTGCTTTGAGGATTCAATAATTATAGGTCATAATTTGATTATGGCCACCTACTGTTCAAATAAAAAAATTCTCGCAGTATAATAACTCAGTCGAAGTAAAATGAAAAAAGGAGGGAAGAGATTACCGCATAAGATATATATTTTGGATGCCTTGTTTTATTAATGCATAATTTTGATGTTGAAAAATGCAACTCTCGTATAACAAATGGGAGGATATTTTGAGAGACACTCCTAAAAATTCGGAAAGAGTTTGAGTGTAAAGCTTCATGCAGGGGCACATTCTGTTAGGGTCAAACCATATAAGAGTGTTGCACAAATCTATAATCAGATAGAGCATACAAGAAATGAATGCGGAAATAACTAGAAGATAAAATAAACAAGAGAAAGATTACACCAAATTTAACGTGGTTCACCCAGTGTGGGCTATGTCCACCAAGAAATGGCCAATATTATTATTCAGTGCTTTACAAAGGAAATACAATGAAGATCTACTGTCTTCCAACACCTCACAGGATGTTCAATGTTTTTCCCTCACTCAACTACTCTTTCTTTCTCACCAAGAAAACTTACATGCAAAAACAATTGCTATTTATATTCTCTTCTTCTTACTTACCCTCATACAATGCATACATGCATATATATCTATTTTGGGTAACTTAAATATGCTTTTACAATCAATAAATCATCTTTAAAATAATTGATTTATTCTAATTTTCATTAAAAACAAAAGCTCGTCGCCGCAGTGTAACTCCGCTAGCCATTCCGATCGACCGCGTTGGTTACACCCTAAGCGACGCGATTCCATCACAAAACCAATTAACATGTAAAAGCAAGTTTCTTGTGAAGAAATTAAGCTCCATACTCAACAATATCCCACTTAGAGATCAATTTCTACACTTTATTGTGCATCACCATCCTTGGTTCATTTTCCTTGGCCCGTTTCTTCCTCTTCAAGTCTTAAACTCGAAGACCAACAGAAGTGGAGTGAAGCTCCAACTTATCCCTTACTAATGGCTTCATTAGCATATCTGCAGGGTTCTCATCTATATGGATTTTCTCTAACTTCAGTTGTCCATCCTCCAACACCTACCATATGAAGTGATACCTCAACTAAATATGTTTCATTCTTGAATGAAATGCTGAGTTCTTTTCCAGATGAATCGCACTCTGACTATCACTGTATAATCTGCAATCCTCTTTCTCCTTACCCAACTCTTCCATGAACCTGCTCATCCATATCATCTCCTTGCTAGCTTTGTAGCTGCAACATACTTTGCCTCTGTAGTAGACAAAGCCACAACCTTCTGCAATCTTGAAATTCAGCTAATCGGCATTCTACCTACTGTGAAAATATATCTAGTGGTGCTCCTCCTGTCATCCAAAACTCCAGCCATATCTGAATCAACATATCCACGTAAAAATTATTTAATCCTCCATAGCATAACTCCATGTCGGATGTCCCTCTCAAATACCTGAGAATCCATTAGAATGCTTTCCAATGTTCTTTACCTGGATTATCCATAAACCTACTCACAACTCCCACTGCTTGTGCAATGTCTGGTCTAGTATAAACCATGACATACATAAAATTTCATATCTTGCCGAAGCATAGGGAACATGTGCCATGTACTCAACCTCCTTATGTGATGAAGGACACTAATCTTTGCTTAATTTGAAGTGTCCAACTATAGGTGTACCAACAGGTTTTTATCTTTGCATATTAAACCTTTCCAACACCTTATTGATATAAGCCTCCTAAGACAAATACAACTTCTTGTTTTTCCTATCTCGGTGAATTTTCATGCCAAGGATTTTCTTTGTAGCTCCCAAATCCTTCATTGCAAATGTGTGAGATAACATTTCTTTAAGTTTACCAATGTCCTGCATACTAGATCCTGCAATCAACATATCATCCACATACAGTAAAAAAATAACATAGCTCCCATTTTCAAGCCTTTTAAAATAAAAACAATGGTCAGATTTACATCTCATATAATCATGCTCATGCATAAAACTATCAAACCTCATGTACCATTGCCTTTGAGCTTGTTTGAGCCCACATAGGCTCTTTTCAACCCCGCACACTAATTTCACCTCCTTGATCCTGTAAACCCACTTATTCTGTAATGTTCTCTTACATGCTGGCAACTTAACCAAATCCCAAGTTTGGTTATGTTCCAAGGAGTCCATCTCCTCATCCATGAAATGCTTCCATTAGACGTGGGTCTTATCCTGCATTGCTTCGTCACAAATCTCTCTACGGTTCACCATTATCAGTCAATAATAAATAAAATAGAGAAGGTGTAAATCTTTCTAGAGGTTTCCTTACCCTTTGTGACCTTCTCATAGGAGTTTGGGGTACCAAAGGATCAATCTGGACCTTTTGGACATTTGTATCCAAATCGGCAGTGTGACCGATGTTCGGTCACTGTAACCAACATCGGTTACGTTAACCAATGCCGGTTTGACTCTTCTATAACCGATACGGTTCTATTGACCGATTTCGATCAAGGGTAAATCGACACTAGAATTCCTGTGTAACCCTGTAGGTAATAATTTTAAATCTGAGAGTTCATTTTCATTCACAAACTTTTCAACCGGTTCATCTTTGGGTACCAAAATTTGATCCCTATACATTCTCTTTTCATTCCATTCAACATCACAACTCCTAATAATTTTAGAATTCTCTAAATCCCAAAAACGGAAACCGAAATCACCAGATCCATAACCAATGAAAGTGCATCTCTTGGATTTTGCATCCAACTTTTTCCTATTTTCCTTATCAACATGCATAAAATCTTCTAAACCAAAAACTTTAAGAAAAGAAAGATCTACCTATTTTTTGGTCCAAGCTTCCTCTGGTATTCCTCCATCTAGTGAACTTAAAGGCCCACGGTTAGTCAAATAAACCACTTTGTATCAACTACTTCCGCCCAAAATTGTAAGGGCAAAGTCAGAATATATTCTCATACTTATAAAGACGTTCCATGATTGTCTTGTTCATTTTTTCGTAACACCATTCTCCTGTGGTGTTCTTGGAACCGTTCTTTCTCTACGTATGCCATTCACTGAACAATAATAATTGAAAGCCTTGCTACAATATTCACCACCATTGTTAGATCTAAGGAACTTTAACTTAGAATTTGATTCATTCTCAACAAGGGCTTTCCATATTTTAAAAGTCTCAAAAACATCAAATTTATGTTTAATACAATAAACCCATACCTTTCTTGTAGCATCATCAATGAAAGTAACATAATATTGGGATCCTCCATGATAAGCTACTTGAGCTGGTCCCTACACATCTGAGTGTACAAGCTCCAATTTTGCTCCTTCTTAGTTGCCCCAACTTTGAGAAATCTCACTCTCTTTTACTTTCCAAAGATACAATGCTCATAGAAATCAAGATCTAAATCTTTTAAATCTGATAACTTACCCTTAGCCTTTAACATCTGCATTCTTTTTGACTCATATGGCCCATCCGGTTATGCCACATGCATGCATCGAATCTAAAGTAGATAATGCAGAAAAGGTATCGAATAATCTGGTAGATAAATATAACGTTCCTACCTTATTACTTCTTGCCACAAAAAAGCACCCTTGGTGACTTTCCAAGAATCTCCTGTAAAAGTAACCATGCAACCAGATTCACCTAGTATCCCCGCAGAAATAAGATTCCTCCCGAGGCTTGACACATGGCTCACATCTTTTAATACCCATGTATTTCCATTATGCAATTTTATATGAACTTCCCCTTTACGATGAATACCTGCAAGGTTCATCATCACCCAAATAAACATGCCCAAAATTGTCCTAGACATAATTTCGAAATAACCCTTATTATGGATTACATGGAAAGAAGCTCATGAATCTAAAACCCATGTTTCAATTCTATTTTCTAAAGAAAGAATAAAAGCATCTTGAATTACCTATGATGTAGCAAGATTTTCTTCTTTACTTTTGTCTGGTTGTTGGTTCTCTTTATCCTTTGACCAACAATCTTTCTTTGCATGTCCTTTCTTTCCACATTTCCAACAAGTAATTCCCTTACTTTTGGATTTAGATCCGCTATCCCTTGACTTTGATTTCCCATTACTCTTACTCTTGGATCTCTCCTTCTACCTGCCCCTGCTTTCTACATTCGAAACATTTCCAGATGATGATTCCTCTATACTCTTCTTGTGAATTTTTTCATTCAACATTATACTAACCACATCATCAAACTTCAAAACATTATTAGCAAATTTCGTATTACTAATGACCATTACCAAGTTATCCCAACTACCGAGGCAAATAACATAAGAATAAGAGTGCTTTTACTTCATCATTAAATGGTATTTCAACCGATTTTAATTGATTTACTATAGATCGGAAATCATTCAAATGACTAGATGCAGATCCACCTTCATGCATCTTAGAACTAAATAGTTTCTTCATCAAATAAACTTTATTTAAAGCACTAGGTTTTTCATATAAATTAGCAAGAGATTTCATTAACTCTACCATAGAAGTCGCTTCTGTAATATTGGAAGCCACGAATGTCTTTGCTTAGGATGAATATTATAGATCTCAAAGCCTTTCTATCAAGAATATTCCGTTCTTCATCAGTCATCTTCGTAGGTCTAGACTTCTCATCCAATGGTAAATACAAATCTCTTTGATACAGATAATCCTCGATCTGCATCTTCCATAATTGATAATTTCGGCCGTCAAACTTCTCTACCTTGTATTTTTTTCTTCTGCCATTGTTGTAGCTCCCACTCAATCAAAAAACCATTTGTGAGTAAATCTGTCAACACACAACCCTCAAACAAAGCTTTGATACCAGTTGTTGGGGTTAAACCATATAAGAGTGTTGCACAGATCTATAATCAGATAAAGCATACAAGCAATGAATACGGAAATAACCAGAAGATAAAATAAACAAGAGAAATATTACACCATATTTAATGTGGTTCACCCAGTGTGGGCTACATCCACCAAGAAATGGACAATATTATTATTCAAAGTGTTTGCATGTGAGGAAATACAATGAATATCTACTGTCTTCCAACACCTCACAAGATGTTCAATGCTTTTCCCTCACTCAGCTACTCTTTCTTGCTCACCAAGAAAACTTACATGCAAAATAATTGTTATTTATATTCTTTTCTTCTTACTTACCCTCATACAATGCATACATGCATATATATCTATTTTGGGTAACTTAACTATGCTTTTACAATCAATAAATCATCTTTAAAATAATTGATTTATTCTAATTTTTGTCAAAAAACAAAAATTGCGTTACACAAGTAACCGCCATCGATTCTTGCCTAACCGGCGTTGTAACTTCCGACTGGCCTCGACTAACGCCGGTTACACCCTCGACCGACAGTACATCTTTGTCGGAACCTATAACATGTAAAAACAAGTTTCTTGTGAAGTAATTAAGCCCCATACTCAACACATTCTTCTTAGTGTGGTCACCGCCGTGATGGTTTTCCCTCTTTTTGGTCCCTTGAAGCACCATTTGCACACATGTAAGTAATGCAAGCGAGATTGAGATGTTAAAGTGAAACACATATAACATATAATATTTGGCTAGGCACATTCTAAGCCGTAATGTGGAACATACATGTATTTCATTCCCACCATTTTATTTCTAGAATTCCATTCACGTCTTTGCCTTATCTAATAACTTAAACACTGCCCAATTGAAATTGTTGATGTTGATAATAAAATATAGTAACCCTATTTTATGGTAGTCATTATGTTGTTGCCACCATATACGCACCCTACAATATGTCGTCAACTCTTTATCAAATCTTGACCATCATATCATCTACAAATCTTAACCATCATCTCTTTGTTACATGCTAGGAATGAACATATGGGTTTCAAATTTCCATTTAAAGTTATTTTATGTTCATTTTCTTTATCATGTTGAATCCACAATTATTTACTTCCCCATGTTCATTTCCAACTTTCCATTCATGTCCTCATCAAGTATCTCAAAAAATTTAATGTCGTCAATCAAAAACCTTGAATTTTCAACCTCGATTGACAAATATTTTCTACTTGTCGCTCATATCACATGTCGATGTACAAGCTCAATTATTGATGATTTTTTGTACATCAATTGTTCCTTGCATTTATTTCAACTCACAACTAAAAACAAGGGCTACAAAGTGCTCCAAGAAATAAGCATTGTGGTTGGGTTTGAACCAACAACCTTTTGGAATTCCCCCATTTTTATTTTGGACCCTTCAAGCTCATGTAATTAGTCCAAGCAAGATCTCAACTATAAAGTTGAGCTCATACACCACATATTTCTTAGGGAGGAATAATCTCAGCAGTGGAAAATGTGTGGGCCATGCATGTGGTTACCTTCCCTGTCCAATCAAAATCCTCAATGACCCACACATGTTCCTTTCTTTTCGGTGTTTATTGAGTAACTATGTCATCACTATTTCTATGTGGAGAAATGTGCATGACGTCGCCACCTTTGGATGCTACTTCCACTCCACATCTTCCTGTCTCTAAATGCAAGGGCTAAAACTACAAAAAAATGTTTGGGAGTTATTTTTCTACCACTCCTTATGTTCACAAATATCTCTATAAGTTGTTTTCGCATCATCTTAAAAACAACCCCGGTCTCCTTCAAATAATTGACATATATGTCATTGGGTTTTGGATGGTTGAGTTTCACATTGTTTCCCCTTTCCATTTTCACCACCCTTGCACTTCTCCACCCTCTAACCCCTTCTTCTTCACCCTCTTCCTCTCTCATTGTTTCTCTCCTCCAATTTGACTCCTTCAAAAGATCCCCTTCAACATTTCCATGATACATTTGCTAGTTTAAGTAGCCACCAGTACCATTCATAAATAAGAAGTGAATACTCGAAGCTATAATTACAAAATCTAAGAATTCATTTCTACGACTGTTATGACACGTCTTTGGTGGATGCTAATTTTTAACATTTAGCGCAGCCCGCAGGCACCTAGGTAGCTTCTTCTTCATCTTCTTCTAGAATCCCCACAGCCTGGCGGGTGGTGTCACAACTAAACTAAATTGCGGTAACAAAAAACTGGCCGACTAAAAAAATTGGCCATGCCATTAGAGTCAAGTTTTATTCGGTCTCACCTCTATAAAATGAGTATATGAGATTTGTTGAGTCGGTTTCGGGTGGTCTTCTACTTCATTTCAGTTTAGGGTAATGGATTCGAAGAAGAAAGAAGCTTCTATTTTGGTGGCTCTGTCTCAGAAGAAATCTACCAGGGTGCAGGGGAATGCGAGGCCACTTCCACCTAGGTGGGGAAATAGGATTAAAAAGGCAGTATTTGCTTCTATTTTTCCCTCAGGAATGCTTCCGGGAAAGTTTGGGGCCATGGAGATGAAAGAACCTTCTGTGGGAGTGCCTCTATTCCACATATTTCACAGGAATGCGAGAAAACTTCCACCGAGGTGGGGTAATAAGATCAAAAGAGCTGCCATTGCTTCCTGTTTTCAGCTATGAATGCTTTCCTGCAAGAATCCAAACCACAATTGAAGCAAATTTGGGGTTAATAATGGGGCTTTTACGATTCCCATGCTTCTTGTGAATATTCTTATGATGTGGGTTGCTCTTGTTAATCTGATGGGAAGTTACATTTTGTGAGCTTTGTATAGCTGTAAGCTCCTTTTGTAAGCTATGTATTAGATCTAGCTACTTTCCCGGCACTTGTAAATTAGTTTAGTTATGTTATTTTACATTTAAGGGTTTTTGTATTTTTTTGGCTTTTGGGTTCTTTGCACAGAATGTAAATTTGTTTTCAAATTAATATGAAAATTGGGGTTAAAAGGAATGAGGCACTAGTCTCAGATCATAAGAAGGTGATTTGTTTTCAAGTTAATCTATAAATTGGATTGGATGATCATAACACAACAGTTGTGCAATAGATTTTGAATTTAAGCCCCCGTCCTAGGTTTCGAGAATCAGTTATTTCAGGTGGTTTATCCATTCTCAAATTTTGAGACTTTTAAATTGATTTAATAGGTCAGAAACTGTTATTTCAAATATGGTTATTATGATGTTTTTATCCAATCTTAAAATTTGAATTTTTTAATTGATTTAACAGTTGGGATCAATTCGGATTTTTGGTTTACGAGTTTTATATTGCTTTGAGTGATTCATAAGGATTTTATTTTATTTTATGATGAATCACAGAGTGATGTCATCCTTGTTATAAAAAATTAAGATACTATTTGTACTAAAATCTTCTAATTTCATAGAAACATCAAAATTTTGATTTAATAGAGTTTTTAATATGAGAAAAGAGTAAGGTATGTACATGTTTTTATGTAATAAAGGTTTAAGTTAGAGTCTTTTATGGGGATCATCTAAATTTTCTAAATAGGGATATTGAGAAAAATTATGTCTTTTCTACCCTGGTGTTACAAATTCTAATTTTTAGTTTGGGATTATAGTTAAGAATATTTCAATAAATTTGGTAGAATGGATACCAAATAGGGTTGGGGTGTTATGAAAAGTACTACTGCACTTATTATAGGTTTCATAACAGGAAAAAACTTATGTGATTGTAAAACATAGAATCTTTTCCAAAAATTTGAAGCAATTATTTATCTTAGAAAATGATTTCAACCATTGCTAACCATAAGAAGCAAGCAATTTGTAGCTCGGTGTAGAAGGTATTTAGGGCATTTTTTCAAATGATAGTTATTTATTATTATTTTTCTATCCAATTTTAAGTAGCCAATAGGCTATATTAGTGGATGAAATGAAGCCTCTAAATAGGGTCTCACCCTAGAAGAGTTGACAGGGAATTTATGACGACCGTCGACCGCGAGTTAGGGCTTCAACTCCTATTTTCTGCAGAGAAGGTCTCATGTTTCTTTTTATAGCCAGCTAGGGGAAATAATACAATATACGCTAAGAAAATAATAGCTCCACTTTTTTTGTCCCATTAACTTAAGAAATTACTAGAGAGAGGGGGATGACAGTCAGATTAATTTTTTGGTGATTTTAAAGGGAAATATGATTTTTATTTACCTATAAATAACCTTTAAAATCCAATGGGAATGGAATCCTATAATATGTCAAGAGGTATTTTTGAAGATAGTAATAAAGAACATGAAACCTTAAAAATTTTAAAATGTTCCTAAATTTTCTCAACAACGCATATATTTATGAAGCCCCACTCCACGGAGCCATAACCTTAGGATTATGGCCAGATCATTACAGTTCCTCAGGCCTAAGACTGAGCATAAACTTAATAAGTTGGGGCACTCTTGTGTTGAGATCGAACATGTAAATGAGCTGAGGTTGTATGAATTTTCCCATTCAGTCCAGCGAATAAATGCTATCCCTGCCTCTTTCAACCTAAAGGTAAAACCCTTATTGAGAATTTTTTTCGATCATCAAATTCTATTCATCTATTTCTGCACGAATCTTTGTCTAAAGAAAGCCAACAAGGCAAAAGAGATGTTGTTGCAGGAGTCATTGCGTCCATTAATGAGTTCCCATCTGACGCACCTGCTCAAAATAATAGAAAAAGGCATCCGTAAAAATCTTATTTTTATATTTCCTCCTCACTTTGTAAAGTTCCTTATTCATACGGTCAGGAAAAATGAACTGAATAGTCTGGTAATATTTCCCTACACCACAAAGACATGTTAAGCTCCCAAGGAAATAAGAGAAACATAGATGGGGATTTAAAAAAATCTGGAAGCTTTAGTATTAAGGCATGCACTGCCCTTTTAGCTCCCAAGGAAAATGTCTGACCGAATAAACTAGGAATTAAGAAGGGCTTATTTGACTGTTAATTTCTTCCTTACGTTTTGGCAACTTGCTTTTTCATCCCAATTTTTGGGTTTTTACAGATCCGTGAGTAAGATTGACTATTAAAGTGCCCCAGATCAAAATTGTGAATCCATTCCTACAATATGGAGCAATTATACACATTTTGTGTTGAAGATTATAAACAACCAGTACAATAAATCCAACAACAGTGATGGGCATTGGGGAGACTGATAATTTATGATGAGGCTTGTGGATATTGGACCATAGTAGGGTATTTCAAAACGCGTACACTGATTTAATAATTATTTATTGAGATAAAAAAGAATTATGTATGTTTTGATTTAATAACGTTTTTGGATTTAGGAACTAAGGTTAAATTTAAGAGTTATCTATGTATGAAGCACCAATGATAAAGCACTAAGCTGCGATAATGATAATGTAAATTTAAGACACTATGTAAATGGATAATGATAAAGCGCTAAGCTGCGATGGATTCCCTTATGAATTTTATAAAGCCCTTTAGGATTTGACAAGACCTATTTCAGTCTACTTGGAAGGATTCCGAGAATCAATCCCTAGGGTCATGCATCAATAAGGGAAACATCAAATTTATCCCTAAGCAAGGAGATCCCGAGAAAATCACTTGTTGGCGGTTGATTACGTTGCTAAATGTCTCTTATAAAATCATTGCTAAGGTGTTAGCTTTGCAATTATGCTATCCTCTCGCATGTTATTATTTAGCCTTGAGAGAAACAGGATTTATACAGGGATGATTCATCCTGGACAACATCATCGTGGTGTGGGAAGGCATGGAATGGGCTCGCAGGTCTAATCAAGCTTCCATGTTTATCAAGATCAAATTTGAGAAGGCTTATGATCAGATTGAATGGCCATTCATTCTCGCAATGTTTTAAGCCCTTAGCTTTGGGTCCATATTTATTCAATCCTTCAATATGCTTTTTGTTGATGCCTCTACTCAAATTTCTATCAATGGCCTTAGCTCGGAGCCTTTTAAGATTTTTTGGTCTATTCGGCAAGGCTTTCCTCTTGCCCCTGCACTATATGTGCTCGCGGCTGAAGGATTTGGTTATCTCTTAGCTCATGCCAAAGCGCAGGGTCTTGTTCATGGAATCTCATTGCCCACCGAGCACAACTCACAACTTCTTAATGGGAATTTTATGGATGATTCCTTCATTACGCTTATTAAAGATGAAACCACCATTCGCAATGCCATGCAATGTTTGGATACCTTCTTCTTAATTTTGAATCATCCATTCAATGACGTAAAACCAGCTTTTATTGGCAATATTTCCTTCCCACACCTAACTAGCTTGCCACTTTTGGTTGGAAAATCCTGAAACATTGTGAGATTTTTAAATTCTTGGGTATTCCTTTTACTTTTCAAGTCTCCCGGTTGAGCTATGGAATTATGTCATTCAACAAGTGGCTAAAACGTTGGAATATTGGATCACCAAGCCTTTATCTCGAAGTGGCAAGTTCCAAATATGCTCTAAATTTCTTATGACCACTCATGTTTATTACTCATCATGTTGGGTTCCTTCCAAAGCTTCCATCCAGAAGCTGGAAAATCTTCTCAAAGCTTTCTTATGGGTCAGTGCTTCTACGAGAAAAGGTTTTCATTGGGTAGCGTGGGATATATGTTGTTTGCCTCACAACTCAAGGCCTCGTGCTCATTCACATTCGACACCAATGACAATTTATTTGCGCTAAATGGATTATCATAAGCATTACTGGGCAAGAAGCTTAGAAAGTTCTCATACGACACAATATGCAGAAGGTTCTCCTTATGGTTCCCTGCGTGGAAAGGCTTAGGTTTTTCAATTTTCTCATCACCCTAGTGCCGTTAAAATTGGTGGAACCTTTGTTCTCAAGAGTATTTGGAAAGCGTGGTAATGTGTCAAACCCTAGCTTTCATGTGGAAGGGGGATGGCTTTCATAATGGGCTTTCACAACCAAGTAGTCTCTCTCCGGTGGTCAATGATTTTTCAATCCCATGATAAATTCTTAGCAGAGGCCCCGGGAATCTCTCGCGCTCAAGTTATTTAAGCACGATATTTACATCATAGAGGACTTCTTCGTAAAAATGTCCATCCTGGTTCTCTTGGCTGGATTTTAAAGCTTTGGTTGATTTCCAATCGGGATCAAGATACTTTTACTACCGTGATCAATTCGGTTCCTAACCACATGTTGCATAAGATTTCTATTCATTCCTCTTGCCCATGGTGGATGGGCTAGAAGTGGTATGCTTGATACCCCCTTCGTAATTAAAAAGCGAACAAAGGCTATCATTGGCTCTCGCCACATTTTCCCGTGGTGGAAAAACTCAATACATATTGGGAATTCATTACACTATGTCTACACTCGGGGAGGTGATTTGCAGCAGTTTGGAGCCCAAGATTGCTCATTTCCTTTGGTGTATTCTACACCAAGGCCTTCCTATTGGGGCTTGTCTTGTTCAAATTGGGATCCCAACTCCCAAATGCCCTTTCTGTGGACATCTGGAAATGATCTTGCATATCTTTTGGTTTTGTCCCTGTGGCTCAAAATGCCTAGAAATTGATCCATTCTTTTTTCTTTCCTTCACGACCTCACTACTTCACTTGGTAGCATATCCTCTTGGGAGATAATCCCAAAATCCTTCCTTTATTTACCCGGTTTTGCCATATTTTTAGATGGGAGATTTTGTTTTGATTTGGAAAGAAAGGAATGCTTTTTTCTTTGTTAATTATGCAGTTGATCAATATTTCTCGATTTAGAACAAATCTATGGCGATCTCCAATGTGCCTCTGCAGATTCAAGTTCGAGCCAAGAAGGTGGTGTTGGATGTGGACCACCTCTAGATCCTCTTGTGCCACCGGGGGAAGCCCCATGCACTGTTTCCAGAGAGCCTCTGTCTCCCACTAGGCACACCTTGCCTTTCTCCCGTGGCGGCCGGCACATCCGGTCTCAACTTCATGCTTTCACTCGTGTTGGCCACTCCCTGGGTCGATACATTAGGGCAATTACTCTCCTACTTACACCGTGGCTGTGGCTCCCCACCGCATTCATTGTCTCATCAACAGGATGGGGCTCACCGCCTTGCCAACATGGGTGGGGATCTCCTCTTACCATTGCTTTGATCGGGGTGCGTGGAAACCTCTACCACCTCCATCATAGTCTAAAAAATTTCATCGTGTTAGCCTGCTATCCCTACTTTCGGGAAGTGGACCGGAGGAAGAAGTTCTTGCTTGCCGCTTAGTTGGGAGCTTCCAGGATGTTGGCAAGGATTTTCCTAGTTCGAGGTGACCTGGATGACCAGGATCTCGCCCGCTTCGGGCATGTTTGTTCCGCTACTTGATTTTGTTTTGTCTGTTTTTAGGTGATGCCTATTTTTGTACTTTCTTAGGCTTGGCCTAGTTTATCTCTCGATGTTCTAGGCTCGGCCTAGCTTTGTTTGTGGTTTTGGGGCGTGCTCTCATATCACCCGATTTTTTGTTTAAAGTCATCTTGTATCGTATTGAAGTAAATTAATATAATATAAGATCCTTTTCATAAAAAAAATATTGTCTTTCAAAAATATCAATTATGTTAAATTTTAAATATACAAGTCGGTGATGGTTTTATATTTTTATAAATATGTTAAGACTAAAATCACAAAAATGTCTAAATGACCATTAAATTTAACCTTGTTTTGTGTTAATCATTAGACTTTGCATTTGCATTATTCTTAAGGAGCAAGCGGACACGTGACTTAATTAATATTTACAATCAAAAAAAAGAAAGATAGGTTATCTACTATGTCATACTATTAATTTGGTCATGTATGCGCATACATTGGAGGAAGGAAACTACATATTAATGAGGGGTTATACATGTCATACTCATATTAGTGTAGTCATATTCACATACATTGATGGAACAAAATGACATATTAATAAGACGTTTTATCCATATGTAGGGTAAAAATTAATTATTGTTTTATGTATTTCTATTTTGTATATAGACTAATTTATTTGACATTTTATACTCAATCTTGATATTTTATCATATTTTTATATTATTTAATTTTTTAATTCAATTATAATATTTTATTATATGTTGATAAGGGGTGTGATTGATAGTGGAAGTGTAGGAATATAGATGAAACATTACATTGAAATTCGTACATATACATTTCAAATTTATGTGTACATTTCAAATTTGTTACAAATTCGTACATATACATTTGCAAATTTTATATCATGAGATCTCGAACTAAACATGAAAACATGAAGACCTCAGGACATTTACAAATTTTATATAATGAGTGGTAGCCTTTGTGGCCAATTTTATTTATAGTAAACATAATACATTTGATACCCTTGAATGATACTACCACTTTGGATACAAGAAGTGTTGAGTAAAGTAGTATTGGAGGTGCTATCAAAGTAGAGGGTAGTATTTATGACGGGTTGTTTTCGTTGAGTGATGGTAGTCTTAACTCCTCCTTTATTCTTCGCAACAATTTTTGAGTACGCGTGCCATTTTTGAGCACCTTTCTAATGAAAAAGGAGGGGAAATGCACATATTTTTAAGTGAGGGAACTCGAGAAAGCTATGAATTTGGACCTTGCCTTTCGGTGGTTCCAATGCCGACAATTTCTCTATGTAAAGTAAGTCCCTCGGGTCTTGTGGATAGTTAATCCTCGTGCCATTTTAATTGGACATTATCTTCTATTCCCTCTCGAAATAGGGGATTTTGGAATATGTAACAAGTTGGAGGGATCCCAACATGGGATGTTGATCTATCAAATTTGACAAAAACAAATAAAGGTAATGTTGGTGGTGGCATTAATGTGTAAGTAGACAATATCGGTGATTGTCCTCAGAAGCACCATTTACGAGCCCTATCTCAACCCATAAATTATCAATAAGCATGATTTTTTTGTTTTTGATAAAGCATAACTTTGTGTTCCAAGTCGATCCTCATCGGGATCTCTTGTTCCTTACAACAATGGATTGGGTGATTGGACTCGAAGGTTCAGGAGCTCACGGGATCATTTTTACAAACAAATGTGGCATGTCCTTAAAAATGTTGAGCTCATGAGTTAGGTGTGATTCGATGCGAGACATTAGGAGTTCCCAATCCTTAATAAAAGGAGGTAAATCTCACATGTGTAGTAGTAAATTCAGGATAAAACTTGTGTAGTTGTTATTGCTTGTTGCCGAAATATTGTTTGCAATGTAATAAAAGAATGGAATCCCTTCCAAAGACTAGCTTTATATGAATTACTTGCATAAAGAGGACCTGTCCAAAACTAGTGGTAATGGTCAAGGTCATTGAGGAGGATGACTGATATATTCCAAAATTTAGATGTTTTTGAATGTGGGAAATCCTCGCGTAGCTTGTAGTCAATTTTGCTTAGGAAATTTGGGCTAATAAAACTCATTTCATCAATAAGAATATATTTTATATGTTTTAGTCACTCTTTAAAAGATGATAATGCATGGAATTTAAGGGATTTTAGTTCTTTGATCGGAATATAGAGGCCTACATGGATTGTGGATGTGGAGATGTTGAATGCTGAAACACTGGTAGGGGTGAGTAGAAGGAGAGGTGAGGGAGATGTGGTTGATGTTGTTGTGAATGAATTTCAGATTTTATTTATTACAAATAATTATCATGTGCCATCTGTTCCTTGAATTATCAATCTTAGTGGAGGTAGAAGGGATTTTTATAGAATGGTGTAGTATGGTACTAAGAGATAGTTATTGTTATAAAAACAACAAAAAAAAGTAACAAGACATGGCTTCGCGTGCAGATTGTTGCATCGATCAAAGAGATTGAGAACCTATTTTGACAGGACTTGCATACCATATCCTCTAATTAGAGATGTCCAAGAGACAACATTTTGATGTTGCATTTTGTCAAATAAATTGTGCGCTTCCTTTATGCTCCCACATTTTGCATACATGTCTACGAGAGCATTTGACACTATGACATCGGACTGTAATTGGCTTCTAAAAATTTCCTCATGAATCTCCTTACCATGTTCCAGAGCAGCCAACTTGCCACATGTCGGGAGGACACTGAAAAATGTCTTCAAGTCTGGCCTTGCCCCTGCAAGTTGCATTTGTTTGTAAAACTCACGGGCTTCTTTACAATGTCCATTCTGTACATATCCTACAATCATTGCATTCCAAGATGTCGTGATCTTCTCTAGAATGTCCTAAAATATATTTAAGGCCTCATCAACTTTACCATTTACCATATATCCTGTAATCATGGTTGTCCATGATATACCAATTTGTTGAGGCATTTTGTCAAATAGATCACGTGCCTTCTCTATCTTTCCGCATTTTGCATACATATCTACAAGGGCATTTTCCACCAAGATATCACATTGGAATCCACTTATACTTAACTGATTATGGACCTTCATACCTTGTTCCAGAGCTGCTAAGTTGGCACATGTAGAGAGAGTGCTTGTGAAAGTTTTCAATCTTGAATTCACATCCATTTTTGGATTCAATGGAATAGCTCCAACGATTCTTCAAAGAACCCATTATGTTCATTCACACCTCTGCAATAATACTTGTCCATGACAATACATCTCGTTGAGGCATTATATCAAACACATGGCGTGCACTCTCTATGCTTCCACATTTTGCATACATATCTACTAGGGCATTTCCCACAAAGGCATCTGATTGCAATCCTCTTCTCACTGAAAGAGGGCCTTACTCCAGTATCTAAAAATAATAATTTTTTTAGAAACTCTGAGAATTAAAGTTAAGAGATGACCCAACACAGAGTTGGTCTTGTTAAGATTCGTCAATACAAATCTTTGTTTAATGATTCAACTTCAAACTCTTCTCTTTAATTTTAATTTTAATCGTGTAAACAGATCTATTTTTTTATGGACAATAGATCTCAATGACTTAACTTTTGTGTTATATATTTTATTTCATTTTCACTCTAAATATAAATTCCTACAACTAATAACGTATTTTAATATCCACGAGGCTAGTTGCTCTTTTATTCGAGTAACAAATTTCACTCCAATCCCCAACCATTTTCATTGTTGACTTCACAAAATTAATATCAACCACTATACATTTTTTTGTTATATCAATTCAATCCTCCAACCAGGTGGAAGTTCATCACAAGATTAATACTGGACCTACATTTATGTTTTTCCATGTCAACATGACCTGGGATCATGCAAGCATATCATTTAAAGAGAACACAAACCAAATAATCATATTATTCTTGTCATTTATCTCTAATTATATCTACAATTATAAGCAAGTTCCTAGTATTTAAACGAACCAACTGACCCCTAGTAATAATTACATGAGGTATTTGGATGAATATGCAAATGGTAAGCACATAGATGTTACAGGGAGCACAAACAACACTTCTGATGGGCATTTGTTTGTGAGATTTGGTGAGGTGATTTCATAAAACAATGTTTGACTTACGTCACCATGATCATCCAAAAGGGTCATTATTTATGTGAGTGTGTCACTGCATTGTGAACATTTCATGATAGCTACCATTTATTTTCTCATAATCTCACCATGATCATCTGAATGGCCCAAGTATTTTTGTGATTGCATTGTGTGCATTTCATGATAGCTACCATTTATGACATGTAACACGCTTGCGAGAATATAAAACTTGCTTTATGTACTTAAATAAATCTAAAAGGAAGCTCGATGCCCACCGGCATGAATCCAAGTGCTCTAATTGTTCTAGCCCTCGATATCCCATTGAAAGAGTATGTGTTACCAACAGAACCAACCGAATTGGAAAGAAAACCTATCTGATTCTTTTCATCTTTTCTTTGATCTGTACACTTCAGCATTGCATCCCATTCACTCTCACAAGCCTCTGCTTGGCTACCCCTAAAACAATTTGGAAACCCATTAGGGTTTTTCTACGCAGAAAATCTTCTAAACCCTAAATCTGCCTTATACAAATCTGATCGAGTCAATAAAAACAATGGAAATGATAATTGGCTAAATTCGTTTGTTGGGAGATGCTTGTGGATGAAGACCATGCCCCATACATGACCTACTGAAAAAATATTTTGCATTAAGGCACACCTACAGGAACCTCCCCTCATAATATTGAATTATATTACTCCCATACAAAAAAAAAAATCAAAGCATGCAACTGCTACATTCAACAACAAAAACAATGATAAAAATCAAAGCATGCAACCGCCACATTCAATAGCAAAAACAACTTAAAATAGCAAAAACATCGGGATGGCCATCAAATTTAATCGAATTGTAAAGCTGTCAAAATGACCGTCAAAATTAGGCGGCGACATGAAAGACCAAAAAGGCCTTTCTCAGAAAGGGACGCCTTTGGCGTAATAATAAGAGATGAAGTTTAGTTCGAGTAATAAATGATGAGAATTGAATCTTATCCCATCTTTTAACAATGATATATCATATAATAATAGCATACTAAATTTAAACTTTACTAGTGGTCGCTCCTAGAGGAGCAAGGTTACATCGTTAATATGTCGTTAAGAATTGGATTGTAATATAAGGTATCAATTTTGTGTTCAATGAAAAGTTACAAAAGCCATGAATTTGGGGTAAGAATATCTAAAGAAACCCCAAAGGATTTTGACAATCTGATTAATGGACCATGTGATAAGAAATGAGCAAGGTTTTCTTCTTTGCATACATTAATTTGAAATAAACATGCAAACTAAGCAAATGAAGTTAATCTCTATTATTTGAAAGCTTAAAATAATGAACCTAAGAGGATCTAAGCATTCAGTTATGTGTTTAAGAGAAAGAGATCTCCCCATTAATGGCTTCAAGGCCAATGGATCTTCCCTTTTACTCCATGTTAATACTATGAAATACAAAATTAAATGCTTTTAGCTCAAATGGAAGAAGATGAAATATAATCTAAAGCCTAAACAAATTGCTATAATCTATGCTAGGAAGAAGAGATAATTCTTAGGAAATGAGGGAGGGGGTATAGCCCTATTTATAGTTTTTGGTTTGGAAGAAAAGGGAGATTTGGGTGCATGTGGGACAAAGGCTAAAGTCCAAAAAGCACTTTTAGCAAGTCAAAGTGTGATTTGACTATGTTTAGGGTATTTAACCTAGGTTAGACTAATTAATCTCTCTTAGAGAGTAATTAGGGTTCTGGAAGGGTTTCTGAAGGGCTTAATCAATCCAACGAAGTGGATTGATCTTCTAGGGAGCTAATAGAAGTAAGCTAGAAGAGAATAAGAAGCTAATGTAGTTAGAACGAGGCTATAACAACCTATTTAAATGGTTTATAAGAGGAAAAACAACCAAAAGGGTGTCGTAAGAAGGGAGTTAGATAGGTTTAACTAGCGGTGTGCCGTCAATTTGCAAAGGGAAGAAGCGTTAGTGCACCATTAGAAATAATAGTGTATTGATCAAACTACAGGTGTCTACATTTGCCCCTCTTTGAGGTGATGTAAGCTATGTCACTTCAAAGAAAGTAGACAAACGCAAACAAGTAGAATTTTTTTGAAGGGGTAGAAGAAAAATTAATAGGATGAAGGATGACGAATGCCCCCTCGAGTGTCGATGGGGTGATGAAGAAACTTGATCGACGATCAAAAAAGAAACAAATAGAAAGAAAAGTGTTCAGAGAAGACGAGAAACTAGAAGAAAAAGGGATATTGAGCTATCCGCAAATCAATTGCTAACAATACTTAATCATCATAATGCTTAGAATCCTCCTCATGGGTCCTTATTAAAATGTGAGCATGCGATGGAAGTATAAAATGACATGAAAAGCCAAGATAAAAATAACCATCTTGTGCTAAAAATGACCAACTCCATGCAACATACATGAATGCAATGCAATACGAGAAATAAACAGAATCACCTAACAAGGAAATAAGTACAATCACACACACTTAAACCAACAACATTTAAGATAGTTGCACAAATATTTTGTTATCAAGATGAAGTCCCAAATGTTCTGATAAATGACAAGGGTGAAGAATGATGCCCCAAGCAAGGTGTATTATGCAAGGGGAAAGATGGAGGACACTTGGGTCCCATGAAAAAGTAATGTGCATGATGAAAATAGTACCAGGAAATTGATAGTGCCCCAGAGTACAAACGAAGTAAGCAACATAGCTTGTGTAGGTGATTGAAGATTTTGGTGATGCGCGAGTTGTTGTTTCAAAACATTTGAAAACGTCAGCAAGATCTGGGATGAGTGCCATGCAATACACATATTTCAGCCGTAGATGATCGGTTTAACCAATTTTGAGCCATTTTTGATATTTTCAATATTTTTGTTGTTTTTAAATATTTTTGTGATTTTTTTTTTTTTGGTTTTTTGATCGGTCAGAAGAATTTCAAAAGATCAAATATCTTCTAAAAATACACACGTAGGTGGTAACGGGAAGGCGAGGCTGCCAGAGAGCCAAGATATACACCCACAAGAAGAAAGACGGGTTGAGAATAATTTATTTAAAATAAATTAGTAAATAATTATCACGATGGGGGAAAATAGATGAAAAATAGAGGAAAAGGTGGGAAAAGGCACCTAAAAGGTTTGTAAATTATCTCAGTGCGATGGAGAAGGACCATTGGATGGCACGAAGTGCCCCAAAGATGTGAAAATTAGTAAAAATAATTATTTTAATACAAAAATAATTATCACGGTGGATAGAAGAAGGTTAGAATGATCACGGCAGAGAAAACATGCCCAGGGGCATCACGATGGGTTAATATACCCACCCGGGTCGAGTAAAACAATCACGACCAATTCATTTTGACTAGAGCCTTTACAAATTTTTACCGTGAGTGAAAGCGATAGCCCTGGAGTGAGATGGTGAGGATACCGAGGAGGATGAGGCACGCAGATCGCATTCGGGAGTGCACATGGGACCCAACGGATGGACCATTCATGAGTGGCCTAACCCCCTATTAATTACACATTTAATGCCTTTTTAGGGTTTTCTAGGGTAGGTAGGATGAATTTTGATGTAGTGCGTGGGCGTATGTGTCGGTTTGATGGGTGTGCACACGCGCACGCGTCAAACATGGACATGGACGTGCATGTGCATCCTGTTCATGGGAGGCAGGACGCGACGTGCACTTTGAAAGAAGTGGGAACGCGCGCACGTGTATCCGTTTGGAAGAAGTGGATATGCACACACGTATCCCTTGGAAAAGGTGGGTACATGCATGCGTACTGTAGAAAACTTTATAGGGGTTGCATATGCATCGATTAGGGTTTTGAATGGCCACGTGCATGCGTGTGGATTGAAGCAGACATGTAGGTGTCATAATGGGTGTGTATGCATCCTATATGGCCTGCTCCAAAAGGAGAAGAAGGGGGTGTTGTGTGCGTATGCGTCCGCAAGGGCATATGCACGCGTCATTTAGGGCGTGCAGTGTGCGAAAAGAGGCACATAGGCACTAGAATGAAGTGAGAAAAGAAAATTGGATAGAAAATAGCCAAGTATAGAAGAATATAGGTGAGATTAGTTTAGAAGAAAAGAATAATTAGTAAGTTAGATGCATTAAAAGAATTATTTTTCCTTAGAAAAATATATAGAAATGTTAGATGCCTAACACTTGTGTTGATTTTGAAACGTATGTTACCCGTTCTTCAGACTCATGAGTGCTACGATTCATTCGTTTAGATGTGATAGAGGCGTAGTTTGATGATGATGATAGAGCGACCCTAGCGAGCCTCTTACATGTGACGAGGATTGCCTCATGTGGCCTGAGATGCCACAAATTACTTTAGACCACGGCCTTTTGACAGCCATAGCAGAGCGATGGCACAACGAGAGTTAGTGCTTTCACCTCCCGACCGGGAGATCACCATTACCTTGGAGGATGTATGGCGCATCATGCGGGTCCCAATTCAGGGATAACTTATCGAGACTACGAGCCACTGGACCAATATTCAACGTCATATCATACATTTTTTCGGTGTTCCTACTATACCACGGCACGGGATGTCCATCAAACTATCCCGATGTATAGATGATCTAGAGTTAGACCGAGTAGTGGTCTATATGATGGCTCTTGTCAGTGGAGTTCTACTCCCTGACAAGATTGGTGCTTCATTTCCGCTTGGACTCCTGGGAGTGATTCTTGGTTTGGTGGAGGGACAGACCTACTACTGGGGTCAGTGCATATTAGTACATCTATACTAGGACCTTCATTTGATCACATACTACCATCAAAAGATGGTAGGACCTGCTCGCTTGCTACAGATTTGGGTGTGGGACCACATTGCTATTGGTTGCCCCTTAGGTGTTCTGAGAGTTCGGGCTCTCAACGAGCCTTCTATGATGGGATAGGTCCCGGTAGGGGATGATGTGTGACCATTTATGGGAGTCACATACCACTACAGTGTGAGGTGGATGAGTTACTGGCAGGCTTCCATTCTATGGAGGCCTTATAGACATTTTCAGTGGCCAGAGGATGGTTTAGAGCTTAGCACTGCTACCGTTGAGCATTTTATCTTGGGCATCCACAGCTATATGCGGGAGTTATATAGAGTAGATCGATGCTAGAGGTAGTTTGGCCTTACCCAGGATGTTCCTAGGCCAGACAGATGGTATGCTCGTAGAGCTAGAGAGCATTTTGATATGGGTCCATAGATTGCTCGTGATAGAGCACTGGCTAGTTTTCGACAGGTGGCACTTGTTATTTGGGTGCCACTGAGACAAATTAGAGATTCGGGCACTACACTGAGTATGGGCCATGGTACCACGGTGTTCTCTCGTGTCGTTTAAGTATTCTCATAGTGGCGTATGATGTCGGCATGAGACCTCCTCCAGTGGGGCCTCCTAGCGGTGGCAAGGGTGGAGATGATAGTGATGATGACGATGATGAGGGTGGGCCCGATGTGCACCAACATGTTAGAGGTAGGGGACAGGGTCCCATACCACAACAGCCATAGGGACAAGGCTCTAAGCCTGTGTCGAGACATGTACACAGCGGGGCCGTGGATATAGATTTTCACCCAATGGGCATTCCAGTGGGGATATATACCCTCTTCAGTAGGTACTTCTAGAGTAGGGCCTGCCATTTGATATTCCAGAGAGTAGCAGCGCTGGTGGGCAGCGAGCTACTCTTCAGCAACAGTTATAGGCAGCCATTGTTGTACAGTTACATGTGGCTGGTGAGAGAGACACAACAAGGGCCTAGGTATAGGTCCTCCCAAGAGCAAGAAGTGCACTTACCTGTGTAGACTTTGACAACAGAGAGAGGGACCAAGCTAGAGCACAGCCACTTAACAGCGATAGTGCTTCATGGCAGAGTCAGATGCGAGAGATGGCTGCACAGGGTTCTCAAATATTGAGCCTCCTACACCAGTCCCAGACTCAGGTGTGGATGGTTGTTACCCAGAGGGATCATGCACACATACACAAGTGGTATAGTTATTACCGCAGAGAGAGATCGAGATGCTTAGAGAGAGATGCTTCCACGAGACAAGCCCGGGCTTATATTTGAAGTTTGACATGCCGAGAGATGTCTCCCTATAGGCTGCTCTCACTTCTGGAGATGTAGACTTGATACAAGATGTGATGAGATCTCGGCGGAGGCTTTGTATTATAGGACCGCCTACTTCAGTGGCAATTCTGCACGGAAGACCAACAAGTAGTCTCATTTCAGTAGTCAGAGGCTAGCGTGATAGGCTCTAGGTCACGGAGATCAAGTCATTCAGTGAGAAAAGTTAGGCAGCCCATGCCAGAGTAGCCGTTGGACAGGGGCCATCTAGACAGTTTGGTGGTACTCCTAGTGTAGGTCGATCATAGCCACCATTATTCCATCGACCAGGTGACAGACCTGGGAGCCCCGACTAGGGCGAGAGCTGTGGTTGAGATCTATATTCTCTTTTGTATAGATATATTGTATACATGCCTCTTATGAAGGCTGATTTTGATGTATAGTTATCATATCATTATTTTGATGATGCGTCATGATGAAGGATTGATTCTTTTTAATGCATGCCCCTTTTTGATGGCACATTGTATCGATGATGTATTATTTTGAGTATCGACAGACAGTTATACATGTATATATATATATATATATGGACATTTTGATGTATCATTTTATGATGGATTTATGATGTATGATTGTTCTTTTGTTTATGTATGTGGCATACCTTAGATTCAGAAATGTGTATATTTCTTGCTTTCATATTTGATGATGTATTTGTAGATAGCACCACATGTTTTGGATTCATGAGTTGTTTCTAAGTTTTGTATTCTAGCACTTGGGATGATACTAGATGATATTGGTGTGGGGGGGATAGATTTGTGATTATGCACAACCCCTCTTGCCCCCATTGATGATACGATATTTGATGACTAGCTTAGCATACATGCATGATGTAATACTTAGCTTTTTGTATATATATGATGTAGTGAATGATGTTAGAAATGTGATGAAATGATAGATGATAGATGTGATAATAGAAAACTTTGCAAAACACACACAAGAAAAAGTTAACAAGACTAAACAAATATACACATACAACAAACTACTACTAAACAAACACACATGTAAAAGAGAACAAGAGATTAAAATGAGATCTAATCTAAGCAAGTAAAAATGAACTTTAAAAGACAATAACAAAATAAAGAAACCTACAACAATTGTTTACAAAGCAGGAGAGTTCACAAATGTATGTAATGCATTACATAATTTAAATCAAACAAGATTCAAAATTAGATAAGCAAATGATCCATTTAAAGAACCAACAATTCAACAGACTAAGTACACCAAAACTATACAAACCAAAAACTAAAAGTAATTAAAGCACTACTTTGTTTTTGCGGGACAGCATTGACATATTTTCTAATGTTTTTGGGTTTATCTAAGAAGATAAGTTTTCACAGCTACGTTTTTCCATTGTTGTCTAGGTGTTCCTAGGATAACGTTGTGAGATGAATGTAGCTTTATCCCTGAAAAGGGAAATTTTCCAGATGTTTAGATTTTTGTGTATCGTTTTCCGAATGTTTTTGTATTTTTCAAGGTCATGTAGTAATGTACAAGAACAAAGAAGCGTGGATGCCCCCAACGTGATGTGGGAATATACAAAGGAAAAATGCCACGCGTGAAATGTGCGAAAAAGTGGCAACGGTACTTTCATGCTCAGCATTAGATGGGAGTATACAAAGGTGATGTCCTCCATGTAGATATAAGAACAAAAAAACCAGATCATGGCAAGGAAAAGGTGGTCCTAGTAGGGTTCCTAGACCTAGCAGAAAAATTTGTATCTAAAAAGTGGTAATGATTACCCGTCCTTCCGTAAGAGTAACTTGTGTCGGTGAATCTTCCTTGAGTGCCAAAAACTAGTTTTCACTCAAAGACTTTCTGTTGTGCCACAATTGCGTGGTTTTCACATGAGGACGACCTACTTTTTCTTTACTATTTTCTCATTTTTCCATTTTTTTGCTTGTTTTTTCTTTGTTTTCTAATTTTTAGTTCTTATTTGATATTCTCGTCATGCTTAAGCATAGAACCGCTTCAAGTGCATGGTGTTCATAGGTTCCAGAAGCTCTTCACCATCTGAATATGCAAGTTTGTAGGCTCTGATCCATATTTTGTAATTACAACATAAGGACCTAACCAGTTAGCCTCGAACTTTCCTTTCTTTTCTCTGTCTTTGATGAGTGTTCTTTTGATTTTCTTTGAGAACTAGATCTCCTACATTGAATTCTCGGTGAATGATGCATTTGTTATATCCTCTGGACACTCTATCCTGATAGAATTTTAGGTGATTGAGCACTCTGATACGCCTTTCATCTAATGGTTCTAACTCTGCTAGGCAAGCGACTCAGTAGTCTTCATCTTTATCAAGATAGTCTCGAGAGATATTCTCGTGTAGAGAATCTCTACTTCTAAAGGTATGATGGCTTCAAAGTGCCATAGACAAGTGAATATGGGGTCGCACCAGTAGGAGTGCGGATGGAAGTACGATAGGCCCAGAGGGTGGGATGTATCTATAAATGCCAATTACGGCCGGTTTTACTGACCATTTTCTCCATAATCCGTACATAAGGGTTTTATTGGTGGCTTCTACCTATCCATTACCTTGAGGGTAATAAGGGGTAGACCACTTAAGTTGGATATGGAAGCGTTGACACAATGTTTTAACCATTTTATTTTTGAAGGATTTACCATTATCAGTGACAATGGCCGAGGGGATCCCGTAACAACATATGAGATGGTTCATGATGAATTTTGAAATTTGTGCACCGGTGACATAGGTAAGAGGGACAACCTCTACCCATTTGGTAAAGTATTCGGTGGCAGTGATGATGTGAGTATGACCGTTTGATGAAGAAGGTGCGCAGCTTCCTATGAGATCCAAGCCCCATTTAGAGAATGGCCAAGGCACGCAATAGGTCAGGCTTGGCTTTGGCGCATGTATTAAATTTCCATATTTCGGCATAGTTCACACTTCTTTACGAAGTTGCAACAATTAGATTCCATGGTAGGCCAATAATAGCCTACTCTCAATAGCTTTTTAGCTAAGACCATGCCACTAGTATGTGCTCCACAAATACCACTATGTACTTCCTTAATTGCGTGGATAGAATCAGCAACATCCAAACAATGAAGTAGATTCCCATCATAGCCATGACGATAAAGGGTGCCTCCTAGGAGGGTATAATGGGCTATGTGGCGAATAAGGGCTTTCTTTTCAAAATGGGTGATGTCAGGGGAAGAGTTCCATCTTGTAGGTATTAGAAGATAGGGTCATACTAAGGGGATAAAGGACCAACAAATTCACATGCCAAACATGACTCTGGCATATCATATGTAGGTACTTGTAAATGTTCCACGAAGAAAGGCATCTTGCTTTCTTCAGGTGCTATGTGTAAGAGAGACCCAATAGTAGCCATAGCATCTGCAGATCTATTATGTGACCTTGGTTTTTGTTCAAATATGACTTGTGTGAAATATTCCTTCAAAGTTTCAACCATTTTCTTATACGGAATAAGCTTCTCATCTTTAACCTTGTACTCATCATTAACCTATTTTATGATAAGTTGAGAGTCCCCAATGACTCATAGTTGATGTTCCATGTAATAGCTAGCTTGAGGCTAGCGATGAGTGCTTCATACTCTGCAATGTTATTTTTGTACATGGTAATCCCAACCGAAATGCCCGTGGTATGACATCGCTAGTTGGAGTGATGAGCACCACTCTGCTCAGATCCATGGTAGGTAAAATATCCATCAAAATGAACCTGCCATTCTACGGATTCTTCAATATACATCATAGATGCATCTGGTAAATCTAAGCATAAAGGTTCCATTCCTGGGAGAGGAGCTTCTACCAACTGATTAGCCAATACCTATCCTTTTAAAGACTTTTGATTCACAAACTTTATATCAAATTCACTCAGGAGAATGATCCAATCAGCCATTCGGCCTGTGAGGGTGGGTTTGGATAAAAGGTACTTGAGAGGGTCAACTTTGGATATGAGCTTGGTTTTATTATTTAGGAGATAGTGGCAAAGCTTTTGAAATGTGAAGACAACCACTAAGCAGGCATTTTCTATTTAGGGATAATTCAAATCGTATGCGATTAAGGTGCGGCTAAGATAGTAAACTGCTCTCTCTTTATGGGCTAAGTCATATTGGGCAAGTAATGCACCAATGGAAAACTAGGTAGCGGAAATGTATAAGAGGAGAGGTTCACTGGGGGTAGGTGGCATTAGCACAGGTGGGCTAGACAAGTACTGTTTGAGTAGCGCAAAGCTTTCTCGACACGGTCCCCAATGAATGTAACATCTTTCTTGAGCAAATGAGTAAAGGGGTGGCACTTATCCGCAAGTTGTGAAATAAAGCAATGGATTTCCTGAATCTTTCCTTGTAGACTCCTTAGATGCTTAAGAGTGGTAGGTGGTGGCATTTATGTGATAGCTGTAACCTTTGCATGATCCACTTCAATCCCTCTTTGTGAGACAATGAACCCTAAGATTTTTCCTGATAAAACACCGAAGACACATTTCTCAGGGTTCAATCAAATCTTATAGTCTCTTAGACGCTAAAAGATACGCCTCAACACTTTAGGGTGTTCTTTTATACTTTTGGACTTTGCTAGGATATCATCAACATAATCCTCTATGATTTCACTTATCATATCATGGAAAATGATGGTCATGGCCCACTAATAAGTAGCCCCAACATTCTTAAGCCCGAAGGGCATGCTTTTATAGCAAAATTTTCCCCAAGGGGTGATGAATGCTATCTTATGTTGATCTTCTTCCACAATTCGTATCTGGTTATAACCTGAAAAACCATCCATTAAGGACAACATTTCATAACCAGTTTTTGAATCAACTATCAAGTCGATGTTAGGTAGGGGAAAATCATCTTTTGGACATTCTTTGTTAATGTCACGAAATCCCACAGATCCTTATGCCAAAAAGTTTTTTCAGTCTTTGGGACTATGTTAGAGATCCATTTTGAATAGTCAATAGTGAAATGAAATCAACAACTAACAAATTTTCTAATTCTTCTTTGACCAATAATGCTACCTTAGGATGCATCTTTCTCAACTTCTGTTTGATTGGTTTGGCATCTAGGTGCACAACAAAGTTGTGCACAACTAGCTCGGGGTCCAAACCAGGCATATCCACATATGTCCACGTGAATATGTCCACATATTCTTTTAAGATCCCTACAAAGGTCTTTTGTTCTTGAGCTGAGAGTGAAGCTCCCAACTTGACTATTCTAGGTTGCTCCTCTGAGCCAATGTTGACGTTGATTGTTTCATCCATAATAATTTTAGACGCATCCTCCATCCTCGTAGAATTAGGGGGAAGAGTGAGATCAACCTCTTTTGGTAGTTCATGATCATCTTTGAATGGATAAATCACTTCATCTTTAGCCTCTTAATTCTTCTTGTTTATGAGTTTATCAAAGAGTCTATCACTATGGGATTTCTGTTGAGCCTTCTTGCTTGGTTTCTCAGAAGCGGGTGTACTTTTATTTACAGCCTTTTTATTCAATCATCCACACATCTTTGCTTCTTCTCCAAAAGAGGCGCATGCGTCTAGTTGAATCTTAAACCTTTTCTTGTGGTCTCCAACCGGAATATAGTCCCTGAGTCCCATGAACTCTGCGAGTGCCTCATCATTTTCAAAGAAATCCAAGGGCACGTGAAGTTGTTGATCCCAATCTATAAGTTCAGGATATACAAGGGCTATTGTATATTTATCTAGGGGGTGGATTCAGATAAGGTAAGGATCGACAAATCTGGGAATAGGTTCGTGGAGGAAAGATCCTCATAAAGGAATCTGCGTCACTATCAGAATGAGATGAAATGTCCTCACGTTTAGAAGAGGTGACGTCAATCTCAACAGGTAGAGTATCATGGGGCCTTATTCCAAGGCCATGTTTATCAGTTTTAAAATGAGGGATAGGGATAGGCTCCAACCGGCCTTGTGCATTAATGCCACATCCAAACCCGCTATAGCCCATGACAAACATCATGTGGGGACCTTTGATGTACTGAGGTACTTGATTACATGAAGCCATGGTGCCTTCTGGCACTCTACTGGTAGGGTCTTCTAACATTTTCTCCTTATATAGGAGGCCACTATGGACAAATTTTTCCAAAGGTTTAGGACATTGCTCATGGGTGCTCTTGAACTGAAAAATAAGGCTTACCCTTTGTCCTGGGGGATACTGATAAGTCTGATATCAACAGAGCCTACTTAAGAGTGAATGGATTACTTGGGCCATATTTTTCTAATGTTGCCTCCCATGAAGCAAATGGATTGACCAATGACGTAAAAATCTTGATTGAAAGGCGTGAGAGACTCTGAATCTATTTAGATTTTTATAGCCTCTGTTTGTAGAGGGACAACAACATCTGCAGAAGGACATTCATAAGCTGCACAAGAAAAACTATGCAATGCCCTACAATGTGTGAAAGGTTCTAGGTCACCCAAAATGGTAACCACCTGCCCTTCATGACATAACTTGATGCACTGATGAAACATTGATGGAATAGCTTGCATGGCATGGATCCATGGGCATCCTAAGAGCATGTTGTATAGAAGGTCCAAGTCAAGGACATGAAACATTGTGTCATGACATGTTGGTCCTACCTCCATGGGGACCACTATAGTCCCTACTGACTCTCTTTCTTCATTGTCATATGCTGTGATTGTGATAGTTTTAGCACCTAGCTCTGTTTCTGAATGGCCTAGCTGCTTTACCAGCTTTAAGGTGCAAATATTCAGACCAGATCCCCCATCTACAAGTACTCTTTTGATTTTGCGATGGGTAACCACCACTTCGAGATACAATGGCAAGTTATGCTCTGGGTTGTTATGCGGGATTGTAGTATGATCAAAAGTAATATGATCATTGGTGTCTAAGCATGTAATCATGGCTTGAAGGTTCATGGGATCTACTTCTATGGAAACCCCGAAATTTGTATAGTTTTATATAGTATGTTCTTATGGCCATTAGAGATCTTGAGAAGATCAAGAATAGATATCTTAGTAGGTGTTTTCTCTAAATTCTCTATTAAGTTATACTGGCTTTCCTGAGGGGTAGGCACATGATCTGGTATGATTAGGTGGGCACGTCTTGTCCCGACTGCACAACTTTTATCTAAAATCTGAATGGGGTTTATCTATTCATTAGATGAGTTAATACATCCAATAAGGGAATCATAAGTACTATCATTTGTAGGGTACACAAGGCAGTAGTCCTATAGTCATTGGAAGTTTTCCCTTGATCTTTTTCTTTTTCTTTTTATCCGCATGGTCAGGAAAAGGTTCCTTGTAAATACCCATTTTTTCATTTGAACTTTTCTTGGTCTCAGGGGGAGACTCCACAACAATCTTCCCTTCCTCTATGAGGTCTTGGATATAATGGCGTAATCTCAAACATCTATCCGTTTTGTGTCCTTTAACACGGTGGAAGTCGCAATATTCATGATCTTTGAACCAAACCGGTTTTGGAGCATCTTCCGGATATGGTACTATTGCAGTTGGATATTCTACCATTTTTGTACCATCTAATTGTTTTAGGATGGTAGATAAGGATGTGAACGTACGTTTTGTAGGTGCTTTGGGATGAGGCCCTTGCAAAATCTTTAAGAGTGGGCTTGTCTGTATGGCTTGGACTCTCTTGGAGTCTGTAATGCCATCACCAACAACATGTTTATTCTTATTGAAGAATTTAGGTTTGTCTATGGATTTGGCTTCATACTTGTTTTTAGTAATGGGTTTAAGCGTTCCTTTGGCAATGAGCACTTTCTCAATTTGACTGCCTTTCTCTATGACTTCTTCAAAGTTTGAGCCACAATGCATTTGTAAGTGAAAGGCTATTTCTAGGTTCAAGTTAGGAACGAATATGCTCACTAAATGTTTTTCTGGTAAGGCACAAGGAAAGCAACTAGCTAACCCATGCCATTGTTGCAAAAATCCTACAAATGTCTTATTGGGTTTTTGTTTTGTGTTGCATAGATCGTTCATCGTAATGTTACTCTCCATATTATAGGAGTAATACCTTACAAATTTCTTTGTTAATGCGGGCCACGTTTTAATGGATCCCTTGGGTATGCTATAAAACCATTCCAATCCTATGGCTCCTAGGCTGTGAGGAAAAAGTCGTATTAAGAAATTATCGCTATACGCGACCTCTTGGCAAGCCATGTAAAAGTATTTTATATGATCACGAGGATCACTTTTGCACTTATACTTATCAAACTTGGGAATAGTAAAGTGTTTTGGGAAAGGTTTTGTAACATGTCCTTATCAAAGGGGTAAGGACATAGTTCTTCATACGAATATTTTCTATTTTGGCCTACATTTCCTTGTTGTAATGTAGTAAGTGTATCTTTCATAGATTTCAATTCATCCTGAATGAGTTGCTCTTTAGTAGGCGATATTGACCTTTGAGCCTAAGTTTCCTTAAAGGTATAGTCTGTATGCGGATCAAATTGAAACTCGTTAAGTTTTTTTGTCTTTGTCTTTGCATATGTTTCTTTTTGAAGAGCCTAGGTTTGTTAGTTTCGACTCAACTTCAAGATCTATTTTTGGAGGATCTCCTCCTCAACTAGGGGGTCCTCTTCTTCATCAAATTTTGGAGGAGGGGAAGCTTTCGCTTAGTTTTTACTTTACGCGAAGCCTTAAAGTGAGGTTTATGTGATGGTTCACCTTCGACAACGGCCTTATGTTGCCCAGAAGTGGAAGCGTACCCCACATCAAAAGGATTATCTCGTGTCTAAGATGAATCTTTGCTCTCCTAAGTTAGGGTTAATGACCTTTGTTTCTTCTTCGCGCTCGTGTGCGGAAGTTTAGCTCCTAATGCCAAGACTCTTGAGTACTTGATCTTTATTATAATATAGGAGTTCATCAAATCTACTTAGGTCTAACATTTGTTGTTCTCCTAAAGAGTCTGACTCTTCTCCACTATGATCAAGTAACATCTCTGTGTCTTTGACTTGAGAGAAGAGCAGTCCTAAATTGTGACCACTGAATGGGAAGGTGTCGAAAGGGTTTTCTCCCATATCTCGCTCATTTGATTTGGCTGCCATTTTTATGATTTTAGGTATTACTAGCAGATGTTTGTATGTAGCTAGTGTAACCCCCAAGTGTATGGTTTTTGCAATCCGTTCAAGGTGATGTTGGAATTATACTACAGTGTATCCTAAATGTAGTGTTGTGCATTTGTCTTTATCAAGGAACACTCATATGCACACCTAATGTAATGAGCACTCAATTTTTTGTAACCAAGTCTATGCCCTAAAAGCAGAGACAACGACAATGATGTATCAATATATAAGTCAAATTAGAGCCCCAATAAGGTCTAAGCACCGACGTGATGTTGTCACAAATTCCTCAACGAGGTATACTTAAAACTAGTTTAAATGTTGATGAAAGCCAAACCTTCTGAAAAGTGGAAGTCACAAATAGATATAACATAATAACATCATCGTGATACATTAACCGAGCAAGCAAGGTGTTAGTACCATGACAACCTTATTAAGATATATATAAGGCGTTATCGACACTTTTCAAGAAAACTCGAGATGACGTCAAAACCGAAACCAAGTGATAAATATAGCAAGGATTTTTTAATCACGTGAGCATAACAGAATCGCGCAATAAGGGGACTTATACCATCTTCCCACAAAATGAGAATATGATGTAAGTACCGAGATTGTATGTCTAGGATGCGAACAAAACTATCAACTCAAGAAGCGACATAAGATGAACCGAACACACAGTGGTGAATATTATCTTGAAATCAAGATGGATGGACTTTTATCAAAGATATGAAAAGCGTACCTGCACACTTTAAACATTTAAAAACCCATCCGCAAACATGGATGGGTGTAAACGGACAAAAAAGTGACGAGTACTATCTTTGACAAAAACACGCGATGTATGCACCTTTCTCACCCCGAACAATAGGCGATGAGAACGCAGGGTACTAATCAAAAGATGGAAACAAACCGAGTGCCACTTAAAGAGCTTCACCTCTTCTCAAGACAAGAATAAAACTAAGAAAAAGTGAAACTTAGTTTAGTTTCATGATGAAAGACAATCAGATCAATCTCACAAGGGTTCTTTGCCTTGTTCGACAAATAAGGTTTAGATTCTAGATGAGTTATCATTTCGTGATGGCTTGATGCAATAAGGACTAGTAAAGTGGGCTCCAAGACAAAATGGCTTTCCTAATAAGTTCTCTCAACTAGGTGTCACAAAGTTATCCACGAGCGGGTGATTTACCCAAAAATTCACAATGACTAGTTTGGGAGTATCTCAACTTTTCCCCTTCAAGCACAATGGGAAATAAATGCATCCATCGTGTACTTTTAATAGGGTTGTGATAGGGAAAACTTGTAACTCTATCTCATAAGGAAAACTAATCAAGTGGGTAAGCGGAGCGCTTCCTGTTTCATCCATGAGGTTACACAGTGGTGGACTACTTTAGGGTTCCTGGAACCACCCCCATTGTTGTAGCTTAAGGTGTTATGCCAAAGGGGTTATGTTCCAGTTGAGCGAGATAGGGACGTACCCTTTTTCGAAACCTGCAATATAATGTTTTGAATATGGTGTGTTTTTTTATCTTGCTTAGCTTAATGTGGTTTTAAGTAGCACACCATTTGGTAACCTATAAGAACACGTGTATTAGAAGGTTTGTGTTTGATTTGCTTTAACGCCTTTCTTCGATAAGTGATAGGTCCTGTAGATAACAAGTTTTTAGTAATTTTCCAGTTCGTAGGTTGATGTTAAGAAAGAGAGTTTTTCACTTTTCTTTTGATTCCTAAGATCGCCAAAAGGCGCGAAGGAAGAGCATACACAACGTGAAAAATTCCATTGAAATCACATGAAAGTTTTACTTCAACCTTTATAAAACAAGTGTTTTTGAAAAATTGATATGTGTTTTGTATAAGTGTTTTTGATCTCCAAGATCACCTTGGGAGACGCGAGGAGAGAGCATACACACTTCTACAAAGCTATTTCTAAGCCAAGAACAAAAACACTTTAACTATGCAAACTGAAATGTTGAGAAAAAAACCTTGTTTTTCAAATTGTTAGTTCTAAAAACTGCAGTAATGGATCAAAAAAATATTTTGTAGATCGTAAAATTGTAATTTTTAATACAGACACCAGTGCACCTATACCGACGGCAGACTCCCCAACCGAAGCGGATACACGCCTTACCTAACAAGTACGCCTCACGTAGTAAAAAATTAATGAAACCTAATGCTGAAACACATGACACTCGCAACATGAAAAAGATGTGCCCATATTGACATGGATGCTTAGGTTTTTATGTGTACATGCCCAAGCTTGAAATAGGAAACTGTAAAATTTTTTACGTAGTCAAACCATTTATGCCTGCGTGGCTAGAGAGGTGGATACGCATCCCAGATGACAAAGACGCATGCGCATCTCTATAGAGAGAAAATTTACAATTGATGTAGACCTACTAATAGGTACATACTTGATCCGATGGGTACGTTGGGGTTTCAACATGTACGTGCCCCTTGTTTGACACCTACGTGCACCCTGTGAAAAACCTGCAAAAACATGGATTTTCAAATTTTCAAGAGCAAATAGGTTAGTTGTTAGTCAAAGTGTCATATTTCTATATCAAACCCATGAAACGTATATAAATTAAGGTCATTTATCTAGGGTTAGAAATAAAAATGAGGAAATAACAAGTGATTTGAGAAAAAAACTTGAAAATGAACTTTGAAAAACCTAAAAGACCTCCATTAATGGAGGGTGGACATAAGTGTCCCATCAGGCGTGCCAAATGTGTTCAATGAAAAGTTGCAAGAGCCATGGATTTGGGGTAAGAATCTCTAAAGAAACCCTAAAGAATTTTGACAATCTAATCAATAGACCATGTGATAAGAAATGAGTAAGGTTTTCTTCTTTGCATACATTAATTTGAAATAAACATGCAAACTAAGCAAATGAAGTTAATCTCTATTCTTTGAAAGATTAAAATAATGAACCTAAGAGGATCTAAGCATTCAGTTTATGTGTTTAAGATAAAGAGATATCCCCATTAATGGCTTCAAGGCCAATGGATCTTCCCTTTTACTCCATGTTAATGCTATGAAATACAAAATTAAATGCTTTTAGCTCAAATGGAAGAAGATGAAATATAATCTAAAGCCTAAACAAATTGCTATAATCTATGCTAGGAAGAAGAGAGAATTCTTAGGAAATGAGGGAGGGGGTATAGCCCTATTTATAGTTTTTGGTTTGGAAGAAAAGGGAGATTTGGGTGCATGTGGGACAAAGGCTAAAGTCCAAAAAGCACTTTTAGCAAGTCAAAGTGTGATTTGACTATGTTTTAGGGTATTTAACCTAGGTTAGACTAATTAATCTCTCTTAGAGAGTAATTAGGGTTACGAAAAGGGTTTCGAAGGGCTTAATCAATCCAACGAAGTGGGTTGATCTTCTAGGGAACTAATAGAAGTGAGCTAGAAGAGAATAAGAAGCTAAAGTAGTTAGAACGAAGCTAAAGTAGTTAGAACGAAGCTATAATAGCCTATTTAAATGGTTTATAAGAGGAAAAACAACCAAAAGGGTGTCATAAAAAGGGAGTTAGATAGGTTTAACTGGTGGTGTGCCGTCAATTTGCAAAGGGAAGAAGCGTTAGTGCACCATTAGAAGTAATGGTGTATTGATCAAACTATAGGTGTCTATAAATTTAATACTTGTAATTTTGTAAAGTTACTTAAAATTTAGTGAGCAAGATGATGGTGGTTGTGGGAGGAATGTATTATAAAATGTGAAATGACCAAATTTAGTTTTCCACACAAAAATAACCAATGAAATACAAATATTTTTTTTACAATTTCCTACTATAAAGACTTATTCGTGTCCATATGTTCTTTCTAGGTTTTACAGGTACATTCTTGTTTCTTTAAGAGCGTGATTTTTTATATTCAATTATGAACGTGAGTAGGTGAATGGATATTTATAGTTATAGGCCTAAATAGGGATAATTTTTACAAGTGGGGCATGCGTTGTTTATCGACAAGGGGGTTACTTATTTTATGTGTACAATGTTTTTTTATACAAGAGGTGGTTGAGGTTTTTAGCATGTTTAGTGGGTTAATTTTTTATTAAAAAGGAATATGGGAATGGGTTGTCTAGTTATTTAAGTTTGGTTGTGCTGAGTATATGTAAGTTGGTTTGATGAGTCGTATTTATTTCATGAAGCTTATAATTGAGATGGGGGGACTAAATGGCATTTAATAATGAAGGTTGAGAGATTTTCATGTCTGTAAAGGAAATGGGCAGGGTTAGGTATGAGTAGTCACGTAAAGAAGGGTAAGTGGCATAGTGTATGACTTGAGGATGGTAATTTACGTTGGGGTATGTTGGTATGAGAGGTGCTTTACAACACTTTTCTTTTGTGATTTATTGAGGCAGGTTTTTTGTGGGTGGGGTTTAGTAGAAAACATAGGTGGTTGTGGTAAATGTTGGAATCATACATAGTGGTGTAGTGATGTAGTAAAGGTAGAGTAAACAAATACAAACCCTCATATTTCAGGTATTGCTTTGAATGAATTGAACATGTTTAGGTAAGATGATGCTTTAGTGGGGTAGTTTTTTGTTAGTTTAGAAATAAAAAAGAGTTGGAAAACCATATACATTTTTGTGTGTGCTCTGTACAGTTTTGGCTATGTACATGTGAAGGGGGAGTGGTTTACATTGGTGGTTGCTCATTAGCCAAGGGGGTGGGGTTATAGTATGTTGTGTAGAATTGTTTTCTAAGGATGTGGATGTTATTTTCGCTTACAATGGCTGCTTGTTGTAGTGTTTGTTGTGATTGTTCTAATTTCTGTTGTGTTTCCCACATATAGGGTGACAAAAGTTAGACTACATATGGTGGTCAAGTGGGGTTTCAAAGAGCATGTGGCGTGTTTCTGTGTGCCAATATCTCGATCAGTAATTTTTTCTCAAAGTAATTTGTTGTATGTTGTGCTTACAAGTTTTTAAGGTGTTGTGCTCTTTGTGATTCTGACTAACATGTGGTGGTATGTTTTGTTTTTATATATATATATATATATATATATATATATATATATATATATATGTATGTATGTATGTATGTATGTATGTATGTATGTATGTTTAGTTAAAATATAAAACATAGTTATCTATAATATATATATATATATATATATATATATATATGTATGTATGTATGTATGTATGTATGTATGTATGTATGTATGTATGTATGTATGTATGTATGTATGTATGTATGTATGTATGTATGTATGTATGTATGTTTAGTTAAAATATAAAACGTAGTTATCTTATGTAAACTAATCTTATTAAAAAAATGGGAATTTACAGGCATGAGAAAGAGGTAAGACGTGGTGTATAAGCCATGCAAACATGAAAATTTTAGGAGCAAAGAAGACAAGGTTTTCAAGCGGTTTTGATAGACTAAAAACATTCATAACACCAAACACGTTTTGCTCTCATCAGCTCGATGAAAATGTTATGATCAAATATAAATTTGGTTATTTCTTAGGGTGTTTCATATTTATTACGGAAATAGGGAATGTTGTGAGAAACTAAGTATTTGTTTTCTCTCATCAACTCAGCTCAAATTCGGCATTGGGTAAAACTTGCTAGGGCTTGGAGACCTCAAATAACATGTGTGCTTCTTCAAGATTACACAGAATTGTTGATATAGGAAATTTAAATTTGAATGTTTTGAATTTGTGTATAGACATGCTAGTTAAAGATTGATTGCCAAGTAATGTCTGAGTGTATTTGTTTACATTTTTTGTAAGTTTTTTGTATGTGTTCAATATGCGGACATATTTTGTATGTGTGAGAAATATACGCTTTCTATTATTGTTTGATGGATGTCCATACCTGTTGTAAAGTTGTAAGTTTGAGGAGGCATATGGAAAATGCATTTCTTTGAACAGTGTCAAGACGTGAAGAAATGAATATTATGTAAGCAAGTTTTATAATATGTCCATTTTGATTTTGTGTTTACAATGAGCTCTCCATTTAGATGGGTTTTTGTTCAATTGGCATTCTGGTGTGATGTTTTACATATTTTCTGCACTATTTTTTTTTTAATTTTTTATATTCCCCACTAAAGAATACCATCAGGTGAAATTGAGAATATGTCACAATGAAGTTGGTTATCCTTTGTAAACATTGATTATTGTTGATTAGTTGTTCATAATAAACCCCAATATGCTATATCTCCGTATTTTTTTTTTGTAGTAAGTGGATTGTTTAAACTTAATAGTTCCTTCGTATAAGACCCTACAATGTGTATGATTTCTATATTGTCTAGAATTATAAGTGGGAATTACTATAATCTTGCCAACCATAAGAAAAATAATAAGAATCATTTGGGTTTTGGTGGGTCCAACCTTTTTTACTACAATTTAATCACATTCTAACATGTATGTTTTTTTATGGGAAGTACAATGGTGGAATTGGTATGTTTTAAATTATATCTATTTTATTTACAATAAAAACACTGTTACAAATATGTACATCATTTTACAACGTTAACAATGGGCATCCTTCTATGTTCCTTATTTATAAGGAGGCTATTATGGTGAATATGTATGTCATGTTATAAGGGTAAGTTCTTCCCCATCTACATATATTGTAATGGTATTTTCTATCCCCTCTTGCAAGGTTTTGAAAAAGGTGCTAATATATCTACACTCTGTATGAATATGTACAACATGGTTTAAGTTTGTGTATTACTTTTTATTGTCTCACTCCCAAGATTCAAATAATGTTATTAACATGTCTGCATGGTTTTTTTATTGTTCCCTTTTAGTTTCTTTGCATAAGCGCACATCGCTTTGTGTGTTACCATTATGGATACTGTTGAAATAAGAAGGATACATTTTAACATGGGGAAGAGGGAATTATTTGTAATGGTCCATACATCATGAGAATTTGAGGTGAGGTGTAATACATGAAGATCTACAACACACCTACCAAAGTATTGGTTATGTCATCAAAAGTTATTTCTCATATAGTTCTAGTGACATATTCTAGCACGATACACGAGGCATATTTATATTCATATAAATGCAATATCAAGAACCTTTTGTATTCATATTATTTTTATGACATTGGTTAACATTAAGAAAGTGGGAATAAGTTGGGTAAGAGAAGTTAGTTATGTGAAGATATGTATAATTGTTGCAACAACTTCGGGTGATGACCTAGACCTTGAATAGTGGAGGCATGTATGCATGTAATAGTTTTCATGGTCATTGATGATACAAGTCTCCAAAACTAATGAAGCAGTTTAATGTCTCTGTTTTTCTCTTCTCCCCTCTTTTCTTTGCTTGTTTTGGTCTTCATGAAACCGTTACAACCGCCTCCGCAAGGTGTGGATCAAAAAACTCTCCAGCATACGTTAACACCCCGCATGTCCCGCTTAGCCCATGCATGCTTTGGTGGTCTTCCTCATAACCCACCCCCGCAGGTGGTAGGGGTGGTCCTTCATGTGGTTTTCTAGAATGTTATTTTTAACGTGACTCATGTAAAATTTCAACGTTTACCAGCTTTTTTCACCGCCTTTGCTTGTATTTATGATTCTGGTTCCCTGGAATAGTGTTTTTGCATTGTTTATGGTTAAAGAGTTCAATTTGGTTTTCACCTTTGGGTAAATGGGAATTCTATAAATAATGGTTGATCTTTTGCTCAAGCAAATGGCCCTCAAATTTGCTCTCTCAATTTCTCATTTCAATAGTTTAGTTTCAGTTTTTCTTAGGAATCAATAGTTTTATTTGTTGCATGCATAGTTAGTGTTGTTTTGTTGTTTAGAAGCCACATAATCTTCTTGTGCTAATGTTGTCACTGTTTCACACAATCAATTGGAGTAGGATAGTTTCATTTTCAAGTCAGAAGCCATTAAAGTTGCAGGTTTTGTTCATCAAAAAGATAGTTTCATGTTTTGGACGTTTTATGTTGTATGACTCGCAATAAATCCCGCTAGGAATTACATAAGCCAAGCTCTGTTCTCTTGCGCTATCCCTCTCCTACTCGCATTGTATTCGGTCTACATCCTAAGCTTGCCATTGTCCCAATACCTACTTTTGTTGATGCTAAGCATTACATGCTTTTCTGGATTCACGTGAGCACGAAGGAACGAGGAGATCACACTGAGGGGACAAAGCCACACACAACCGGATTCACCACTGTTATGCAAAATCTAGGTTCAAGCTATCAAAGTTCTAGTTAAAATATATCAAATAGAATAGTGAATCATTTCATTTCAGTTAATCTCACTTTCGATATTTCCGGGGAAGCTATGGGGATTGATAGTTTCTGAGAAACTATGATTCATTCCTCACTTTTGAGGTAGGATCGAGAGTCTTTCAAATAGATTAGATTAGTTATTTCGTTATTTAGAATAGATTTACAACTGCACAGGAAAGTAGCTATACTCGCTGCCTTTGTTTGTTTTAATTTTGTTATTAGTTTAGTTGTCAATTTCTAGATATTTTAAATAGTTTCTCTTTCAATTTGTTCAAATAGTTCATCAAAAACACAAAAATAGAGAAGTTATATATGTTGTAGATATACTTTACATAATTAGTTTTACTTTTTTAGTTAGATTTACACTATTTCTTTTGCATGACAATCACGGGACCTAGAGAGCCCAGAGAATACGTATTCGAGCCAATAGTGCCTCAACCCAATCTTGTTGCAAAGCAATAACTGATATAGACAGAATCTCATAATTCAAGTCTTCCAAGTAACAATAGACCTACAAGAAATTAGCTCACAATAAGAGGATTAAACATAGAAGATGACAAAGCACATACGTTTTGGTCAAACCAGCCAAACTACATAGATTACCCTAGATAAATATCCACATGACTGTAGAAGGGCTTGAAAGAGAGAAAACGTTCGGTTGTGATCCTTTGGTCCCACAACCAGACGCAGGAGACATTCTCACTGACATAGACACTAGCTTAAGAATTCAAGTTGCAAGAACCTGTAAGATACTCTGAGAAGATTGCACAACTATTAATTCTAAACATAGAGGCCGAAAAGGCATACGACTACTAGATACTAGGGATTAGGGATTGATTCCACACATGACCATAGGAGGTCCACAACAACCATGAATCTACGGTTGTGATCCACAGGTCCCACAACCCAACGGACCCATGGGACAATCGACGTTGATGTTGGTTTACACACATTAGTATTTAGATCCACTCCACTTCCACCAATCATCATCACAATTATCCTTGTTAGACATAGTAGCTAACAAAGCTAAGATTTCTGGACTAGACCAGAGAATCACCCATAGAATCCACTATATATCCATCATCCATCTTATGACCCTATCTGGAGACATACACGAAACAATCCTAGGTCATTTTCCACGTATTCCACAACCTATAGATCGAATCACGCCAGAGCTCGATATTGATTGGAGCCTTTCGAGTCATCCTCGCCGACCGATCTATCACACCAGTTCAGGTTAGGAGGGCCTTCTTTGCCTTAGATTCATAGATTCCATTAGTGCGTGTCGAAGATATAAGATTACCTAACTAGTTTTTCCTTACCCCACGTATATTCCATCCCCACCGGTTGTCTCGGCATGACCTCGGGAGGTCGGGTGTGAGGAAGAGTTAAGTAGATTCCCATGCTTGCTAGACTTTTCCATCGTACAAAATTGGTGAACCCTTGAACTTCACTTTTCCATCGTACAAAATTGGTGAACCCAACAAAATTGGTGTGAATGGAAACAGTTCTTCTCTTTTTTTTATTTCTTCCATCCACCTTCTCTTTCTTTTCCCATTATTTTGTGGGTATTCATATACCCCCGAATATGTCGGGATTCGATGCATATGGCAGACCTCTCCTAGGTCTTGAAGCATACTACGATCAACTGAATAGACAACCATCACCCTCGCTCTCAGCATGGGGTGACAACTATTCAACTAACCGATTGTCAACACAAACTCCACCTCAAAGGACTAGATATAGTTCTTCTTTCCAAATAGAGGAGTTGGATCAGCTCGCTCAAACGCAACAACCAGAGCCTTTGGCTCGAACAACATGACGTTTATGGGAGAATCTGGTTCATCTCCTCAGGTGTTGCTTAGACCACAAATTAGTAGACAATCAGATCCATATCCATTTTTAGATGATGAACATTCAGTGCATTATGCCAGGAATGAACAATGCTCTCGAGTATGTACCCACCTATAGGAAGTTTACAAACACGACCCGAGGTCTCGTTTCAAGAAAACACCTCCATGCCACTACCTATAGGAAATGCCCTCGTGAAACTTGGCAGGGAAATGATCAGTTCATAGTGGGGTACCACATGCCTATACAACCTCAAGATATACAACAAATGCCACTAAGGCAAAATACTGTGACTTCACCAAATGAAGTCATCTCAACTTTAGTAGAAAAAGTTAGAGGGTTAGAACTTGCTCAAGCAAGTCAAAATTCTCAATTCATGCAAGTAGGAAATTCCAATCCTCCACATCATCCTGGCCAAGTAGACCTCCTCACAAGAATAGGCACGTTGGGCATGCCTCCTCAGTATTCACAACAAACGCCAACTAGAACCACCGCATTTTCTAACACCGTTCTGGTGGAAAATATGATACCTCCCGGTCTAGTACAAAATAATCCATTCCTGGGCAATACTCCTCCATACTTAAACATGTATTCCAAATCACCACAAGGAGATATCTTCTCTCTCTCCTGGCATATTCACTCAACCACAGGATTTCCTTATGTCCCTGCAAATGCATATGCTACACCATATCAACAAACCATTCCACCTCCACCTCCTCAAAGGCAGTGCCATCGATGGTCGAAACCTATGTGATAGGAACTTATTCAGAATATTTGAAAGAACCCTTAGACTTCACCATACGAAGCATCATGCTTCCAAGACCTCTTCCCGATTTTCCCAAATACAAAGGGGAAGGAGACCCGAATGCACACATTAAGGCCTATGCCACAACCATTCGAGAACTGCTCCTTGGGATGGGGTTGTTGCCAAAATATTCCCCAAAACTTTAGAGGGCATCACCCTCGATTGGTATTATAGAATACCTGAAGCTTCCATCCATTCATTTAAACAACTCGTTTCAGAGTTCATCAAGGCATTTGACATGAACAAACTGTTGAGAACAGGAATCAGGGAATTCTTGCACATTAAACAAGAACACAATGAATCTGTTGCTCATTTCATCCAAAGATGGCGTATAGTCCTTTATTCTTTGGCAAGTGCTCCAAACATGGACCAAATGGAACTATGTGATTTATTCCTTCATTCTCTCAGCAGAGAGGTAAAGGAAGAAGTCCAGAAGTTCCCACTAAGGACTTACGATGAAGTACTTGAGAGCCCTCCGAATAGATCAAGTGGCAATAGATAGTGGTCGCAAGACGTATGGAACAAATGGGAGGTTAATCACCCCCAACCAGAATACTACGACTTATCCTACTACCACAAATGTCAATCAAGGACCTAAAATCCTTAACAAAAATTGTGGTGTAACAACAGATGGAGTAACTGACCAAACTAAAAAAAAGGCAAATGTTGTAAATACTCCACCACCGATTAATAATCAACGAAACAACAACTTTACCCCAACAATCAACTTGGTGGATTTTAATCATCCACAACAACAACAACAATGGCAGGTCCAAACATAGGGTCCAAGACAAAATACAACTGGATATCAAAACCAAAACCAAAACCAAAGACAACAAATGCAAAACTTTAATTAATAATCAACGGTTTAATCAGAGTTTTGGACCACAATATGTGCCAAACCAACAACCTAGGAATTACAATCCTAACTCGTATTGTGGTTTCCACAAAATTTGAGGCCATGACACTAGACTTGCCGTGATTACAATAAGTTCATGCAACGTCTGCCAGAAGAACAAAGACAACTTTTCATAGATATGTTCTTAGCAGATCCTGCATCACCTGCCAAATACTTTCATGGGAGCAGTCTCCCCTCAAAATGCACCCCTCAAGATCTTCAACGATCCGCTCCCAAATCACAATAACAACAAATTAAATCCAAATGGGATGAACAAGAGTGTAATGATAGGAAACAATGATCATGAAGCCTCGACTTCACTAAATCCACCTGTCGCACCGCAATTAGGAAATCAGCTATGACCCAAGATAGTCAGTTTGGTGGAGTTAGACACTGAGCTACCCGTGGAAGCCGTAACAAGGACACGAGAGTATTCCTCTCAGCCAAGTCCAAGTTACCCGCTAGAGACAGATAACATTCAACAACCATTAGTAAAACCCGTAGGTGCCTATGATTTAATTAATGACCTAACAAAGACCTTCTCTCACATCTCCTTTTTGGACTTATTAAAGAACTCCCCTACCCATAGGGCTGCTCTTTTAGAAGCATTAGGTTTAGGTCATTTAATTAACATCACTCCACCTCCCGAAACACAAGTAAACCATATAGACTTTGATATCCACCCTCCGAGGCAGCGGATAGGGATACCGAGTTTATATTTGACATAAACAAAATGCCAACAGATGCTGAGATTGCACACGCAGAGGTGATCCAACCTTACATTTGCAAGTGTGGGTTTATAACAATTACGTTAAATGTGCAATGGTTGATGATGGGGCAAGCAATTAACATAGTTCCCTTCTCTTTCCTTCAAAAGCTAGGGTATGGAGAAACAAATTGTTCCACGACTCGGAATACACTAAGAGGCTATGATAGCCTTAAAGCCACTTCGATTGGAACTATAATACTACCAGTCACCTTAGGACCCAAAACAATCCTCACTGAGTTTTATATTATAGATCGGGAAACCAACTATAATATGATCCTCGACCGACCATGGATACACCGTATGAAGGCAATCCCTTCTACGTTATTTCAAGAAATAAGATTCCTACACTTGGGAAAGGTATTCATAGCAAAAGGTGATCCAAAACCATTCGATATACACCTAGCAGACCTGAAGAAAAGGCCAGGCATTCACTCTGAGTTTGAACTCCCAACAAACCAACTTAATAAACCAACCGACTCAAAACTAGAAGAAAAGTTTGGTACCTACAACAGAGTTAGAAGTTATGAACCTAATCAAGAATATCCCAGCCCTCAAAGATGAGGCTAACGTTGTAGAAACAATATCATTAGGAACTATGGAAAAAATAGTCGAATTGCTAGAACAAGATCTACCAATTTTCCTGCCATTTGATTCTGTAGGTATGGGATATACCCTAGGAGTTGGTTCTCTCCAAGCAGAAGAACTCTGCATGGTAGAAGTAACCAAAGTAGAAGAAGTTGACGTAGCAAATGTCCCAACATCCATCTTCCCAACTAAATATTGGACTCTCCATTTCGATGGAGCTAGATGTCATTATGGGGCTGGGGCAGGTGTGATCTTTACTTCTCCCGAGGGAAAGATCTTACCATTCACCTTTAAACTAAATTTGAATGTACAAACAATGGCGCTGAGTACGAAGCCCTCCTCCTTGGCCTCATCTTAGCTAAGAGGCTCGGTGTTAATGACATCAGGGTGTTAGGAGACTCTCAATTAGTAGCAAACCAAGTCTCTGAGGTGTATGAGACTAGAGCTGAACATTTACAACTCTACAAAACAACAATATTAGATTGAGCAAAGGATTTAACTTCATATCAATTGAAGCAATCCCATGAGAACAAAACCTTCTCGCAGATTCGATAACAACCTCAACTTCATGTTTCACTCCCAACAGTGAGTTGGAAGACACCTGTTTCATGGTATCCCTCCGTACGAACCATTAGTAAAGAAAGTATCAAATCCTCTTTCTACAAACATAGCTGAGAACAAATCTACTATCTTAGATCACGTTGATAAAGTGATAGAGCCACTCTTGATTACTTAAATGCCTATGCAAGAGTTACATCTCACCCATCATGTGGTAGATTTGTCCTTAATCCCACATTCATCTTCTTACTTTGGAAATCCCATGATAGAGCTTCCCCCACAAAAGGAACTCAACATATACGTGGTAGAGAATGGAGAAGATCTAGAACTACCTCCAGCCCCACCTGAGTTTGAAGAAGGTAACACTTCTTTAATCGAAGAAATGATTGATATTAACATCGAACGGAGGAAGAACCAAAGATCTTGAAACTAGGATCTTCGTTAACTCCAGAAGAAATAGAGATACACACTCAAATCCTCAGAGAACATCAAAAGGATTTTGCATTTAATTATAAAGAAATGATGGGAATTGCACCACACATCGCATAGTACACAACCTCATCACCAAACCAGATGCAAAGCCAATTAAACAAAAATCGAGACCAATGAAACCCAAGGTAGCTCTCATGGTGAAGGAAGAAGTAATGAAACTTCTCCAAGTAGGATTCATCAAACCAGTTGATTATTCTCAGTGGGTATCTAATATCATCCCATTCTAAAAAAGAATGGGAAGATACGCATCTTGCATAGACTTCGAGACATTAACAAAGCGTGCCCCAAGGATGACTTCCCATTACCATCCATTGACATCATCATTGATGCAACAACTGGGTTTGAGATTTTGTCTCTCATGGATGGATTCTCGGGATACAATCAAATCAGAATATCCAAACAAGACCAAGCCAAAACCACGTTTATAACTCCTTGGGGAACCTATTGCTACGTTGTTATGCCATTCGGTCTCAAGAACGCTGGCGCTACATACCAGCAATGGGAAATGACATATATATTTCATGATCTTATTCATAAAATCATGGAATCTTATGTAGATGACTTGTTGGCTAAAGCCAAGAAGTGTTGTGATCACCCAGAAGTGCTCCGCATCATTCTTTCACGTTTGATAGAATACAGAGTCACACTAAACCCAAAAAAATGTGTATTTGGTGTGACAGAGGGAAACTCCTGGGTTACATCATATCATCACGAGGGATTGATGTGGACCCAACCAAAATCTGGGTTGTTCTTGAAATGATCCCACCTTCGGATGAATCTGGAATCAGGTCATTTCTTGGGAAACTCGGTGCAATCCAAAGATTCATCCAGATTTAAGCTTTGCCATTCATCCAATCAACAATCTACTCAAGAAAGATTATAGTATCGATTGGACCAAAGACTGCAATGAGGCTTTCAAAAGCATTAAGCGTTTCTTGTTGTCACCACCTACGCTAATGCCTCCTAAGCTAGACCACCCTTTAATCTTATATTCACGAGCTACCAATGTCTCGCTAGCCTGCATGCTGGCTCAAGAAGACGATGACAAATGAGAACACGCGATCTATTTCATTAGCTGAACATTACTCGATTATGAAACACGTTATATACAAGTAGAATGAGAATGCCTTGCCATAGTCTTCGCAACCAAACGCTTAAGACATTACATGCTAAATCAAGAAACAAGGGTCATTGTAAAAAAATAGACCATTTACGAACTTTCCTCACGCAAGGGTCCTTGTCTAAAAAGGTTGGATGCTTTATAACCTTAATGGGTGAATTCAAATTAACTTTTGTAAACCAGAAGTCCGTTAAGGGACAAATCATTCATAGATTGGTTAGTTGATAACCCATTAGATGGAGGTGATCTAGTAGATCTAGATTTTCCCGATGAATGCATATATTACATCGAAACCAAACCTCCCATCTCCGAATGTCCTTGGTATACTGATATTATTAATTATATCATGGGCCATGCATATCCAGAAGGTGCTACACCACAACAAAGAAGGTGGTTACGCATTATCGTAGCTAAATACGTTATTATAGAACAAGTGCTCTATCGTAAGGCTTTCGATGGAATGCTTCTAAGGTGTGTTGACACAAAAGAATCCAAGAAGATTCTCTATGAATCTCACAGTGGAATATGTGGCGGCCATTTTGGAGGTCATGCCACCCCACAAAATACATCGGATGGGCTATTTCTGGCCCACTCTAGAACACGACGCAATAGAGTTTGTACGCAAGTGTCATAAATGTCAAGAATTTTCCCACGAGATTCACATGCCGGCACAAGCTCTACAACCAATCGCTACTCCATGGCCCTTTTCTACATGGGGCCTAGATTTGATAGGGAAATTCTCTCCCTCATCAACAGATGGCCATAACTTCATAATCACGGCCACCGAGTATTTTACCAAATGGGTAGAGGCTATGCCTCTCACCACTGTACCAGGTTCCGTGATCGCCAAGTTCATTTTAAACCAGATCATTTTACAGTATGGTGTCCCACAAATCATTATCTCAGATAATGGTACTTCCTTTAAGAATGACGAAGTCCATGAGCTATGTAGTAAATTTAAAATAAACCATCATACAACCTCCCTGTATTACCCTCAAGCCAATGGACAAGCTGAAGCAACAAACAAAACATTGAAAGCTATTCTCCTTAAAACGGTAAAAGAAAACAAACGAGATTGGCATTTAAAGTTATATCCGGCCTTGTGGGCCCACCGAACCTCAATAAGAACACCAACAGGAGCAACTCCTTTCTCATTGGTATTCGAGCAGAAGCAGTTCTCCCACTTGAGGTTGAAATACCCAGTCTCCGCATCTCACTACAAGGGATTCTGGATGAAGAAGCTTATAGAGAAGCACGTCTCTCCCAACTAGAAAGCCTAGATGAGGCCAAAGGTTAGATGCTGAACAATGGCATAGAGTCTATGTTGACCGGATGTGCCAGCAAAGTATAATAAAAAGGTCTATGAATGAGATATATATGAAGGAGATCTAGTTCTAAGACTAGACAACCAGATCGATTGACAAGAAGACCGGTGAAGGAAGGAAATTTTGGCCCAAATGGTTGGGCCCATACCGAGTCACGAAAGACTATGGAAATGGTGCATATCTCTTATGTACACTGGAAGGTGAGGAATTTGGTGAAATAGTCAATTCCTTGCATCTTAAACGATTCTATGCATAAGCAACCAACACTATTTGTATAATTATATCTACATTGCATCTTCATGTAGTTAGGTTCATTTTGTCCACTCATTTCGTAAATTTTGTGATCAAGGAACTTATTCTCAAAGAAATTCATTACAAACTTCTGATGGTATTGGCATAATCATTCCAATCATACTTCTTCATTTTCATAACATCATCACCATTTCAGAATCATTTCATCCATATAAAGCTAGATATGACAAAGTCTTAATGGTAACCATACCAAGGTCTGCATGCTTGTTCTCACTTTTGGTTTCTTCCTAGGATAGGTGTCTTGCCTATGGTCTGTTCTAGAAGCTTCATAGTGTCACATCTATCCCATACGTATATCTCTTTGGAAATAAGAACATACTGACATTTTTCTCAAATAAATAAGTCAAATGTAGATCAAACAAAAAATTTTATTTTTACACATTTCCTTGCCCTACCAACCTTCGGTGATGAGCTTGCATCTCTTACTAGTGACGTAGGGTTGGGAAAGGATGGGAATGCCCTTACTCGCCTATGCCTTGTCCATGGTGATAAGCCCATGCTTCCTACTAGTAGCATGGGGCAAGGTGTGGGGGTCCTCTTGACAATAAACGTTGAAGGTCATAAGCAAACAGTTCAAATAAACCTTTGAAATCTTGAGTCAAAAACAAATGAATCAGATGTCCAAAATTCCAAGAGAGCTCAAAACCCCGAAAACCAGATTTTGTCTACCATGTGGCCATCTACGGATCTAAGTCTAGATAAACCGCAAAGCAAGTAGCATTCTAAACTATGGAGTCACTTGAGTAGAGTAGGTTTGTAGCATCCTAATTTGGTTCCACCAAATCTTTGTCTATCTCTCATCACTACCATTCAACAAATTTCATAGCTTGTGCCCTTTCTAGCTCTCGGTGGTGAGCCCTCGCATCTTACTAGTTGTGTGGAGTTAGGAGTGGGGCAAGTTCATCTGCTCATCATACCGGTTTATCATCTCATTTTGTCAAAAAAAATATGAAGTACAAAAAATTGCTTATAGAAACTAAAGTTCAAGATCACATTGTGTCTACATTATCATATATCAGCATCATGAAATACAAAAAGAAAGAAAGCATTTGTATCATTTGTTCTCCATTGCATACATTCTGAAAAGCATATAAAAACAACATTATAATTTACATGTGGAAATGAATCACAAAATCATAGACACCAAGAGTCTGATCCAAAAATATATATATATATATATATATATAATCAAGTTTCTGTACAATGCCATCATGCGCTAGGCATGGTCAAAATGCTCAATGAGCCCGGGAAATACAAAAAAATCATATAAATAATCTAAGAGAGCCAAGTGGCCTCTCAACCCCTATGAGATCCCTCTGAAGGTGCACGACCACGTCTAGGACTCGGCTACGCCGGCGCTGAATGTACGGAGGGCTCACGATCCCGAGGAGCAGCTGTGGCCTCGCTATGAGAGTGACTCCTCATCAAGCACTCTGCTATCCTATACCCAGCCAACTCGGTGTGGAGGGTAGTCACCATCTTGGCCACATGCCAGATAGGGGAAAAATGTCGGTATGCCTACCGGCTGCTGAAGGCTCCCCTGCATCCACGGATAGCTCACGTGAGTCCTCTCCATGGGGATCATCAGGGTATCAGTGCATACCCGGTGAATCAGGTCTCGCCACTCATCAGCAGTCTCTGCAAGAAAAGGAGAAAACAAATTAGAAATAATCAAAAGATAAAACAAAAGTAAACAAAAGGAGAGATAGCAACTAAGACAATCCTAGCTAAAAAAACATTAAGAGAAGGATGATAACTCACTCGGATCTCTAGGCCTCCAAGAGGGATCTCTAGGGTCAAGCACCCACATGATGCCACCACTGATTGAAGTCCTCCTCCTGTGTCCGGGGCAACATATCGTCCTGCTACGGACTCATCCTCCCCCCTACGTCCTGAGAAGGTGGCTCCTCTGAAACTAGAGTCACCTCTCTCGCACTCTACTCCCCCTCTCTCGGCCTGTAAGATATCCCGAGTGTCATGCCACTGGGATCGCTTCCTCCTCCTCTCCACCCGACTCACGACCGGCCTCGGTCTCCTCCTCCATCTCTCCCCCTGTGAACTCCTCGGACTTAGAGTCTATATCATGGGGTCGTCATCGCTTGCTATGTGGGGGACCGGTGGTAATATGAAGTAAGGGTGCCTGAGGAGCACCGGCTCTCCCTCGAGTGCGTACTACCCACCTAGCTGCAATGGGGACACCAGAGTAACAATGGTCCAACCCGGCCTCTAGGACCTCCCCTAGCCTCCCGAACCGATCTAAACACTGGCACCACTAGGGGAAGCATATCGACGTAAGGAAGGCCAAACTATTGAGGCACTCGAGCAAAAGGATGTGTCTCCACCTTCCCCATCCTGTCCACAAGCTTGCCCTGTGGTAGAGCAAGAGATCAAAGTGAGGGCCTCCTCACCCCATAACCCTGCCATGGCCTGATAAGGTGTGGCCTCCATATCATCAGTAGTCAAGGAGGTGACTGGCTGGTGGGGTGCTCTAAGCACCGACATATCTGTCCATCTGGCTGCCCTCACGGCTCGGGATCCGCCACCTCTACACCTCTCCCATAAGGGATGAAATGCTCATAGACCCAACTCATAACTAGGGTCGGATGGCTCAATGACTGCCCCTGTAAACGAACCACCCAGTATAAATCATGATAGGTGGTCCCAAGAATATCGGCTCCCTAGGCATAAATCTGGCCATGTCCCTCAATCTGTGTAATAATGGGGGACCAACAATAAAGTAAAGTGTCTCCTCCCTTGTCCCCGATCAATCTCGAGGCAAGGATCCCCATAATGGCCTGACGAATCAAGGGGATAGGTAGGCTAGGAATAGATCGGACCCTCACCCCCTTCTTCGAACCAGTGGAGATAACTACATCTCCCATGTATGAAGCCCACTGTGCTATCTGAGCCCGTGACCCTGTTGTCTCAAGTGTGAGTCATCTCCCGATGATCGGGACCCCAAGATGTGGTAAACATCCTCCAGGTGATGGTCCACTCACCCCTGACTCCTGGAAATCGGAAAGTGTTCCGATCAACATCCCAATATGAAAACAAGTCACAAAGTATGTGACTAGAAGGTGCAACATGGGACCCGTGATATACGCAATATGCCGGCCCTCTGAAGAGTATCCTGCTCATCCTGAGAAAGTGCATCCAACACTGCTGGAAGCCAATCACACTCTCTCTCTCTCGGCTCCATCTGATATATTCCTCCTTCACCTGCATACACCCAAAAACATGCAAAAAGGAGTAAGTTAGTATTCAAATCACATTGGAAAAATCATTAAAACATATAAGAATGCTAGAAATGCAAAAATGAATTCAAACAAGTATTATTTTGGCATTCTGTGAAGGACCGCCGCCGCCTGAGCAGGGTGGTTCCGGTTCCGTAACCGCCTTAAAGGTGGTGGTCCTGTAACCACCACCCTGATCAAGGCGGTGGTCGTGTAACCACCGCCCTGCTCAGGGTGGCGGTCGTGTCCCAAATTTTCGCATGGGTCACGTGCCCTAAAAATGCCTAAAAACACAAAACAAAGACCATTTTGACTAAAACAAAGCCTACCCATTAGGCGCCCCCTAAGTGACCCTATTAAAACTGACATTTTCAAAAATAATCCCCCATGACAAAGATTTCATCATTTTAACATTTTGGGGTAAAAACGTTAAATCAAGAAGAACTAACCTGTGATCTCGTGGGTCGATGTTCCACTCGTGGAGGCATGATCACTATCTCATCACGAACGTTTTGACTATACTCTCATCAAAACCATCACCGTGGGTCCCAGAGCTCAAAATCAATCAAATCAACACGCGCAAATGAATAGGAAAATGGGCCCATTTTTACATATATAGCATCTTGACTTGTTTTGAATGCCCTTTTCGCAGGTTTGGAGCGCCGACGGAGGTAAGTTCTTATCCCCGCACAAATGGTAAGTCCTCATTTCATATTATTTTAGTATTTATTTTTTGATTTATTTTATCTATCTGCACTTGAGTCCTCTTTTCATTTTGCAGGTAGCGGGAATTTTGGAGGGCGTCATTTCGACACACATGGACATGTCAGGTATAATTTCTAACTTCCCATTTTGGGACCGCCATACTCGGACCCACCATTTTACGCCTCTTCATGGCTAAAATGCTTCTCCGAGGGGGCAATATGTACGTACCCAAAATTGTAGGGTACTGCACCACCGAAACAACATTACACGTGCCCCAATGATGATACAGGTCTCCTCGCAAGGTGTTCGGGATCCGGAAAAGCTCTCCAAGCATGTGTTAACATCCCGCATGTCCCACTTAGCCCCTGTGTGCTTTGTTTTTCTTCTCCCTCCTTTTCTTTGTGTTTTGGTCTTTTTTTGTCTTTGAAACCGCCGGTTCCCGTGGTGGCGGTCTACGTGACCGCCGCCTGCAGGCGGTCCCGTAACCCCCCCCGCTCAGGTGGTGGTCCTTCACGCATTTTCCAAGAATGTTCTTTTTAACGTGACTCATGTAAAATTTCAACATTTACCATCTTTTTTCACCGCCTTTGCTTGTATTTATGATTTTGGTTCCCTGGAATAGTGTTTTTGCATTGTTTATGGTTAAAGAGTTCAATTTGGTTTTCACCTTTGGGTAAATGGGAATTCTATAAATAGCTGCTTGTCTTCAAGCAAATGGCCCCTCAAATTTGCCTCTCAATTTCTCATTTCAATAGTTTAGTCTTCCAGTTTTGCTTAGGAATCAATAGTTTTATTTGTTGCATGCATAGTTAGTGTTGTTTTGTTGTTTAGAAGCCACATAATCTTCTTGTGCTAATGTTGTCACTATTTCACACAATCAATTGGAGTAGAATAGTTTCATTCTCAGTTAGAAGCCATTAAAGTTGTAGGTTTTTTTCGTCAAACAGGATAGTTTCAGGTTCTGGATGTTTTATGTTGTATGACTCGCAATAAATCCCGCTAGGAATTACATAAGCCAAGCTCTGTTCTCTTGCGCTATCCCTCTCCTACTCGCATTGTATTCAGTCTACATCCTAAGCTGCCATTGTCCCAATACCTACTTCTGTTGATGCTAGCATTACACGCTTTTCTGGATTCACGTGAGCACGAAGGAATGAGGAGATCACACTGAGGGGACAAAGCCACACACAACCGGATTCACCACTATTCTGCAAAATCCAGGTTCAAGCTATCAAAGTTCTAGTTAAAATATATCAAATAGAATAGTGAATCATTTCATTTCAGTTAATCTCACTTTCGATATTGCCAGGGAAGCTGTGGGGATTGATAGTTTTTGAGAAACTATGATTCATTCCTCACTTCTGAGGTAGGATCGAGAGTCTTTCAAATAGATTAGATCAGTTATTTCGTTATTTAGAATAGATTTACAACTGCACAGGCAAGTAGCTATACTTATTGCCTTGTTTGTTTTAATTTCGTTATTAGTTTAGTTGTCAATTTCTAGATATTTTAAATAGTTTCTCTTTCAATTTCATTCAAATAGTTCATCAAAAACAAAAATAGAGAAGTTATATATGTTGTAGATATACTTTACATAATTAGTTTTACTTTACTTTAGTTAGATTTACATTGTTTCTTTTGCATGACAATCACGGGACCTAGGAGCCCAGAGAATACGTATTCGAGCCAATAGTGCCTCAACCCAATCTTGTTGCAGCAATAACTGATATAGACCAGAATCTAGAATTCAAGTCTTCCAAGTAACAATAGACCTACAAGAAATTAGTCACAATTAAGAGGATTAAACATAGAAGACGACCAAGCACATACGTTTTGGTCAAACCAGCCAAACTATAGATTACCCTAGATAAATATCCACATGACTGTAGAAGGGCTTGAAAGAGAGAAAACATTTGGTTGTGATCCTTTGGTCCCACAACCAGACGCAGGAGACATTCTCACTGACATAGACACTAGTTTAAGAATTCAGGTTGCAAGAACGCTGTAAGATACTCTGAGAAGATTGCACAACTGTTAATTCTAAACATAGAGGCCGAAAAGGCATACGACTACTGGATACTAGGGATTAGGGATTGATTCCGCACATGACCATAGGAGGTCCACAACAACCATGAATCTACGGTTGTGATCCACAGGTCCCACAACCCAACGGACCCACAGGACAATCGACGTTGATGTTGGTTTATGCACATTAGTATTTAGATCCACTCCACTTCCACCAATCATCATCACACAATTATCCTTGTTAGACATAATAGCTAACAAAGCTAAAGATTTCTGGACTAGACAGAGAATCACCCATAGAATCCACTATATATCCATCATCCATCTTATGACCCTATCTGGAGACATACACGAAACAATCCCAAGTCATTTTCCACGTATCCCACAACCTATAGATCGGATCACGCCAGAGCTCGATATTGATTGGAGCCTTCGAGCAGTCATCCTCACCGACCGATCTATCACACCGGTTCAGGTTAGGAGGGCCTTCTTTGCCTTAGATTCACAAATTCCATTAGTGCGTGTCGAAGATATAAGATTACCTAACTAGTAAAAATAGTAAATTTGGTCAAAATATGGATTCATGTTTAGGTCAAATTATTTTATTATATTTATTTTTTAGACTTTGGAACAAAATCCCATTCCCGTTAGGGTTTCCTTCAAGACGAATCTTGTGGGGATTAAATTAGTGGATAAAAAGAACAACAATATTAGTGATTGGTTTACTTGTACTATGGATAGAAGAGCTTTTGGATTTTCTGGGTGTCATCTCGAGGAAGTTTTAAGGATTCTTCACAAGCAAAGTATTAATGTGAGCAAGTTGTTTTGGGGTCATTGATTTTTTTAATTGCAATTCAATTATGGGTGTTTCTGTTTTATGAATCGAAATGGAATGCTCTCGAAATGGAAATAAGAGGAGAGTTCACTGAATAACATTTTTGGTAGACATATATTTCCCTTCTTATACAATGCTATGAAACCAAAATATATACTTTCGAGGCATCCTCGTATTAACCTACAAAGTGGAGGAGGTGCGAAATTACAACTTGGGCATTTTCCTTTGGTATATGTATCCACCAACAACAATTCTAGGCATTGCAACAACCTCAAAATTTATCTAGTGAAAGGTAAAATCGTGGTGTGTGACCTGTTGCCAAGTGATTCCAAAGGCGACGGAGAAGGGGAAAGTAGTGGTAGAAGTAGACGGTGTGTTGGGGTTAGTACACTAGTTGTACGAGATAATATATCAGATCTAAACATACATGCAAATAAAAATGGATATTCTACCAAAAGAAATACACAAAATAAGAGACATAAATCAACCCTAGATTTAACATGGTTCACCTAATGTAGGCTACGTCCACCAAGAAACAAGCCAATCTATTATCAAAGCTTTGACAAGATATACAATGAAGATTACAATCTTCCACACCTCTCAGACGTACAATACTTTCTTTCTCTCAACCTTTTGCTTCTTCTCCAAGAATTCTCTCTCTCATAATTGTTCTCACAATAATCATCAAATTTTGCAAGTTCTTCTTAATTCTTCCTTCTAAACCCTAGCGTTCATGCTTATATAGGCGTATACAAAATTAGGTCACTTAGCCATGCAATTACAACAATAAAAATCCACTTTAATACTAAAAATAGATCTAATTCCATGAATTAATTAAAACACCCACACACGTGTAACCGACACCGGTTATCCCTAACCGATTTGTGGTTCCTCCTTACTCGACCAATGCCGGTCATAGGTGACCGATTTCGGTCCCTGATGTCGGTTACTATGTTTTCCAGCAAGTTTTATATTGTATGCTAATCCGAAGTAATTGAGCTCCACAACTGAACAATCTCCCACTTGGAGATTAATTACTGCATCATACATGTACATCATCATTATTGGATCCTTCCTTAGCTTTGTTTCTTCCTTTTCAAGTCTCAAACTCAAAGACCAACAGAAGTGGAGTGCAACTCCAATTTCTCCTTTGCTAACGACTTTGTTAGCATATATGCAGGGTTCTCACTTGTATGAATCTTTTCCAGATTCAACTACCCATCCTCCAATGCCTGTCGTATGAAGTGATTGAGCTCCACAACTGAACAATCTCCCACTTGGAGATTAATTACTGCATCATACATGTACATCATCATTATTGGATCCTTCCTTAGCTTTGTTTCTTCCTTTTCAAGTCTCAAACTCAAAGACCAACGAAGTGGAGTGCAACTCCAATTTCTCCTTTCGCTAACGACTTTGTTAGCATATACGCAGTGGTTCTCACTTGTATGAATATTTTCCAGATTCAACTACCCATCCTCCAATGCCCGTCGTATGAAGTGATTGAGCTCCACAACCGAACAATCTCCCACTTGAGATTAATTATCGCATCATACATGTACATCATCATTATTGGATCCTCCCTTAGCTTTGTTTCTTCCTTTTCAAGTCTCAAACTCAAAGACCAACGAAGTGGAGTGCAACTCCAATTTCTCCTTTGCTAACGACTTTGTTAGCATATATGCAGTGGTTCTCACTTGTATGAATCTTTTCCAGATTCAACTACCCATCCTCCAATGCCTGTCGATGAAGTGATACCTCAACTAAATGTGTTTCGTTTTCGAATGAAATGTTGAGTTCTTTGCTGAATGAATTACACTTAAATTGTCACTAAACAATTTTCAATCATCTTACTCCTTTCCCAACACTTTTATTAACTCGCTCATCCATATCATCTCCTTTAGCCTCTCAGTAACTACAACATACTCTACCTCTGTAGTAGACAAAGCCACAACCTTCTCGCAATATTGAAATCCAATAATTGTTGTCCCACCTCGTGAAAATATATCCAGTAGTGCTCCTCCTACCATCTAGATCTCCACCATATCCAAATCAACATAGCCACATAATGAAATATCCGAACCTCCATAGCATAATTACATGTTAGATGTCCCTTTCAAATACTTGAGTATCCATTGGACTTCTTTCCAATGCTCTTTACTTGGATTGACCATATATCTACTCACAACTTCCACCGCCTATGCAATGTCCAAAGTGCCGGTACAAACCATAGCATACATGAGACTCCCAAATCCTAAAGCATATGACACTCATGTCATGTATTTGACCTCCTCATGTGATGAAGGAAACCGATCTTTTCTCAATTTGAAGTGTCCACCATAGATGTACTAACAGGTCTTGCATTCGCATCTTGAAACTTTCTAACACCCCGTAGATATAATCCTTCCGAGACAAATACAATTTCTTGTTCTTCTTGTCTGTGTATTTGCATGCCAATGATTCTTTTTGTAGAACCTAAATCCTTCATAAAAATGTGTGAGTTAGCTTTCCCTTAAGCTCACCAATGTCCCGCATACTAGATCTTAATAAGCATATCATCCACATACAAGTAACAAAATAATATAGCTCTCATTTTCAAGCTTCTTGAAATAAACAAAATGGTCATATTAACATCTCAAGTAACCATACTCATGCATAAAAATATCAAACCTCATGTACCATTGCCTGGAGCTTGCTTGAGCCCATATAGGCTCTTTTTCAACCTACACACTAATTTCTTCTTACCCTTGACTTCATACCCAAGTGGCTATTGCATATAAATCTCTTCATCCAAATCAACATGAAGGAAATCGGTTTTCACATCTAGTTTCTCTAAATTCAAATCCTCTACCGCAACTAAACTCAATACAAGTATGACTAGAAGTCATCTTTACAACAGGAGAAAATATTTCACCAAAGTCAATACCTACTTTCTGTGTAAATCCCTTTACTACAAACCTTGCCTTGTACCTTTTCTATCCACCCTCTTCTTCCTTGATCCTGTAAACCCACTTGTTCTACAATGTCCTCTTACCTGCTGACAACTTAACCAAATCTCAAGTCTAGTTTTGTTCCAAGGAGTCCATCTCCTCATCCATGCCATGCTCCCACTAGACGTGGGTCTCATCCTGCATTACTTCTTCAAAACTCTTTAGTTCACCATTATCAGTCAACAATAAATAAAATAGAGGTGTAAATCTTCTGGAAGTTTACTTACCCTTTGTGACCTTCTCACAGGAGTTTGGGGTACCGGAGGCTCATTCTGGACCTCTTGAATATTTGTATCCAAATTTTTGAGTGACTAACGCCGTGACTCGGAATTTGACGGTCACCCCTACTTGTTAAAAGGAAATTTCATGACGGTTTCATGATATAGTTACCTTTCAATTTACATTTTTAGTAAAATTTTAAATTGTCAAAAATCTTAATTGATATATATCATTTTTATATAATTTTAGGATGATAAAATATATTTATAAATTAAATTTAGTAATTAGAATTATAAAATCATTAAATGAAAAATTAGATATTATAATTTTTTCGTATATTATATTTATCATGCACATTTAATATATAAAATGTATAACTTTGTATTTTAAATATTAAAATTTTATTAATTCTTGTTAAGTACATAGTAAATTTGAAATGTCAAAGGTCAAGAACTCTCTTGACTTTGTATCTTTCCATATCTTATATATTTCATCCCAATTGACATCGAGCTGCATGAGGTCCATTTAAAGATACTCTCATTAGTGAATCCAGTGTATCTATCTCTAGCTTTGATTTTTGAATATCCTTGATGATGTTTTGTTTTGAAAATCCCCTTTCACAATCCACTGTACTTCGCAGGAATAGTAAGTACAACTTGCCACACCTTCATCATATGAGGATAAATTTTGTGCCAATGTTCTGTATTATGAAATACTCTCCATGCATCTTTCATTTTGAAACCTTCACAAGTCAAATGCAATGAATCAACAAAAGAATGTAGCTCCCTTTTATAACCATTAACATTAAATAAAGATGCATAACCAACATCATTTGAAATGGTGTGTTCTGAAATGCCTCATAAGCTTCTCAAACCAAAGTGCTCGATTTAGTTTCTCAAGTTTGACGATCCGATGGATAATAAGATGGGTTGAAGAGTTTTTCTGCATTAAAAAGAGAGAGGTCTAGAAATCTTTCATTCATACAATCTATTAAAGATTGAATATAACCTTTTGTGAGTTCCTTACAACTCTCCTATGTTCTTGAAATAGAATCTTTCATAGAACAATTTTGTACATCACCATACTCAATCCCTCGATTGGAATAGGAATATATTGTAAATAATGTGTATCAATTACAATACCTTCCTCTTTAACTTCAATGCATCCAAATTTAGAATCAACCAAGAATTTTGAAAGATAAGTTGTACCCTCTACAAATGTACCTTTTCTCAAAAACCATCTGTGTAAGTTTCCTATTGTTTCATCAAGAGCCAACCCAATAATTGTAATGTCCACATTTTCCTCCTGAAAAGTCTTGTTCAACTTATTTAGTTCACCCAATACATCAGCAAGCATATGCAGACAAAATTGAACAGAATAGATCTTTGCCTTCTCATACCATGATGAACATTTCTTATCCTTTTTCCACAAAGTTAAGATAGATGGCATAAGTTTTACAAGCCTTATTATTACCTCTCCCCTAGATAACCATCTGACTATGTGAATTTGTAAAACATCTAAAACATCAATCTACATAACTTTAAGAAAATCATTTAGCTCATTATTTCTTTTTGGTGAATTGTGAACCCATGAATGCACTTTATTTGCCAATTTTTCAACAAGCAATAATTCAGGTATCCTTTTAGAAGCATCTTCACGCGGTGACTCACGATGAGCACACACAAATTAATCTTGTAACAAGATTTGGGTTGTTTTTTTCAAAAATGAAACAAATCCATTTTCATTCCCAATCATTGTTGAATCCCCATCTGTTGAAATAGCTATCAAATTCTTATACAAAAGACCTCTATCATTTAACAATTGATTGATGGTATCATATATTGTTTTTCCCTTCCCATATGATACATTTGTTACCTTCATAAACTAAGAAACGGGTGCTCCAAGATCCTTTGAAGTTAAATATGTTCCATACACAACAAGGTGCTTCTCTAAGGTTCGAGCAGTACTTTCATCGACCATTATTGAAAAAAAAAGGACTTTTTATCATTTCTTCAATCTGAATTTGTTCAAGATGTTTTGATATGCAACAAAGAAAATCATTTGCAGCCTTACGATTTGTGTAATCAGAGTAATCGTGATATTTTGGCATATTAGGAGTTTTTGCATCCATGAGAAATTGAAAATTTTTCTCATACTTGGCTAGAGATAAATCCTCCTGGCAAACAAAATAAGTTGTTTTCATTGTAGTAATCACTCTATCTTTATTAACATCTTCAATTTTTGAGATATGATCTAGAATAGACTTAATCTTTTTAGAATCCAATGCATTTATCCACCTTGCTTGAGCTTCTTTATGAATCACAGACTTTTCATGAGTGATAGGAGCATCGCGCTGTAGATTTTTGCAACCCTCACCAGTACCCCATGGACCAGACATCTTGTACTTCTCACAATAACTACATTTCATTACTGTGTTACCATCACAATCGACATAGTTCAACCAAACAAACTTTTCTAACCATTCCATACGAAATTTTCTTTTTTGTTTTACTTTCTATTTTTCATGACCTGCAGTAACCTCTTCCGTAACTTGATCTATTTCTTCATCTAGATCATCGAAGAAGAAGATCCAAAAATTTCATGAAATGTTTCTTTCCTACGAATCTCATGATCTTGTTCATGTGTTGTAGAGTCATTGTAGGCTTTTGAACATTGTTCTTTAGTCCCTCTAAACATTTCTCCAATTGTAACTTGTTTCTTCCTTTTTGTAGACATTGTTTTTTAAAGTTTCCTACATAAAAAAATACATTAGTTCAAAAAATTAAATCTTATTAAATATAAAATAAATTATATTTCAAAAAATCAATAAATATGAAGTAAAAATTATTATTTATAATGGTGATTGTCAAATTCAATGTGTTGTACATGTTGGAGGGGATGAGGGGAAAGAAAATTATGTTCGTGGGAGATTCTTTGAATCTTGGGCAATGGGAATCCACAATGTGCCTTGTGTACTATGTGTGCGGCTGCTTGCTTGCTTGAGAATTTCATTTACATGTGGAGACTTGATCTTGGCGTGATCATTTTGGGCTTGGGAGTGGACGAATACCATAAAATCAATATGAACTTGGCAAAAGTCAACAAATTTAATCTGCCAAAATGCAATATAAACACCCAAAAATTGGCAATTTATTTTCTTAAAATGAGACGTGATAAATCTAGTTTTTCTTGTGGGTATTGTAAAACAAAAATGATGAGAGTACAATGGGAGATTGGATGGGATTATTTATATCAACTTGAAAGTGTGTGTTTAATTAATATAAATTATGATGGTGCTACTTGTGCATATGATTCGTGCGGTGTGTGCACGATTTGGTGCTTGGTTTGTCTCTGAATATATCCAAAGAAAATAAATGTGCATTTTTCGTGGAGGATGCCTTTGCTAATAGGAATGGTTGTCGTAGGATTTTCTTGGCCAAAAAGGCATTGACATAGCAGAGCAGCGGTGTGTGCACGAAATATCTTTATATATTTTGTACAACCCAACCGAAATATCTTTATCTACTCTACTAAATGCCCAATTTTTCCTCTAGTTTACGATCCTTGCTTCGAGAAAAATGAAATTGTAATATGTAATAATTTTATGTTATTCAAAATAATAATCATGTGCATGTATCGATGTTTGTATCTTAAGCTTCTTCTTAGATGTCCAGTAATAAGATTCCTTAAATTTTCCTACAAAGAATAAAAATTTGAATTGAAACTTGCATGAAAGTTAAATTGAAACTTGTAGATTGCAAATGGTAATGACAAAATAAAAATAAATACGGTCACAATATCATTGAAATTAGAAACTTATATATTTTTAGAAAAAAACAAAGACAACGTGTGAACTCGAGTTTAATAAATTCATTATTCACGAGAAACTTATTATAGTTTCTAAATTTAAATTGGGAATTATTAAAAATCATTATCAATATGATTTATAGAATATTTGTAAAATGAATAAAATCCAATCCGATTTCATTTATATATAGTAATATACCTATATTATATTTGACTATTATGAAATGTTACGGTTTTTAAATAATACCAACTTGCTTAAATAAAGTTTTATTAAAAATTACTTGGCTAAATTAACGGGTTTGTTTTTATTAAATTGTAATTTACGATTAAAATACCAAATTACCGTCTCTGCACCGTCAAATTCCAAGCCCGCCGACGCTAATCACCTATAATCGGCGTTGGTTACGCTAATCGATGTTGGTCAGGGGTCAACTGACACCGGTTATTGTGTAACCCTGTCGGTATTACTTTTAAATCCGAGAGTTCATTTTCATTCACAAACTTCTCAACCGGTTCATCCTTGGGTACCAAAATTTGATCCATGTACATTCTCTTTTCATTCCATTCAATATCACGACTCCTAATAATTTTAGAATTCTCTAAATCCCAAAAACAGAATCCGAAATCACCAGATCCATAACCAATGAAAGTACATCTCTTGGATTTTGCATCCAACTTTTTCTTATTTTCCTTATCAATATGCACAAAAGCTTTTGAACCAAAAACTTTAAGGAAAAAAAAGATCTACCTCTTTTCCGGTCCAAGCTTCCTTTAGTATTCCTCCATCTAGTGAACTTGAAGGCCCATGATTAATCAAATAAACCATTGTATCAATTTGCTTATGCCCAATACTGTAAGGAAATCCGAGAATGTATCCTCATACTTCTAGCATGTTCCATGATTGTCTGTTCATTCTCTCTGCAAAACCATTCTCTATGGTGTTCTTGGAACCATCCTTTCTCTACTTATCACATTCTTTGAACAATAATCATTGAAAGTCTTGCTATAATATTCACCACCATTGTCATATCTAAGGCACTTTAACTTTGAATTTGATTCATTCTCAACAAGGACTTTCTATCTTTTAAAAGTCTCAAAAACATCATATTTATGTTTAATACAATAAACACATGCCTTTCTTGTAGCATCATCAATGAAAGTAACATAATACTGGGATCCTCCATGAGAAGCTACCGATCTAGTCCCCACATATACGAGTGTACAAGCTCCAATTTCTTCTCCTTCTTAGTTGCCCCAACTTTGAGAAATCTCACTCTTTTTGTTTTCCAAAGACACAATGCTCACATAAATCAAGATCTAAATCTTTCAAATCTGATAACTTACCCTTAGCCTTTAAGATTTGCATTCCTTTTTGACTCATATGGCCTAACCGATTATGCCACATGCATGCACTGCATCTGAAATAGATAATGCAGAAAATGAATCAAGTAACATAGGTAGATAAATACAACGTTCCTAACTTCTCGCCTCTTGCCACAACAAAAGCACCATTGGTGACTTTCCAAGAGTCTCTGTAAAAGTAACCATGCAACCAACTTCACCTAGTTGCCCTACGAAATAATATTTCTCCTAAGGTTTGGCACATGCCTCACATCTCTCAATACCCATGTATTTCCATTCTACAATTTAAGATGAGCTTCCCATTTACCAAAAATCTTTGCAAGGTTCATCATCACCCAAATAAACATGCCCAAAATTGCCCTGGACATAATTTCGAAATAACCCTTATTAAGGGTTACATGGAAAGAAGCTCTGAATCTAAAACTCATGATTCAATTCTATTATCTAAAGAAAGAATAAGAGCATCTTGTAGTACCTCTGTTGCAGCAATATTTGCTTCTTCACCTCTGTAAGTTGTTGGTTATCTTTATCATTTTACCAATAATATTTCTTTGCATGTCATTTCTTTCCACATTTCCAACAAGTAATTCCCTTACCTGGATTTGGATATGTTATCCCTTGACTTTGATTCCCATTACTCTTACTCTTGGATCTCTCATTCTCCCTACCCCTTCTTTTACAATCAAAGTATTCAGATGATGATTCCTCCGTACTCTTTCTCGCTAATTTTTCATTTAAGATTATACTAACCACATCACCAAACTTCAAAATATTATTAGCAGATGTTGTATTACTAATAACCATTACCAAGTTATCCCAACTATCAGGCAAAGAACATAAGAATAAAAGTTCTTTCACTTCATCATCAAATGGTATATCAACCAATTTTAACTAATTTACAATAGATCTGAAATCATTCAAATGACTAGATGTAGATCCACCTTCATGCATTTTAGAATTGAATAGTTTCTTCATCAAATAAACTTTATTTGAAGCACTAAGTTTTTCATATAAATTAGCGAGAGATTTCATTAACCCTACCATAGAAGTCACTTACGTAATATTGAAAAGCACAGATGTTGTCGGGCTCAATCTTATAGATTCCAAAGCCATTATGTCAAGAAGCTTCCGTTCTTCATCAGTCATCTTCGTAGGTCTAAACTTCTCATCTAATGGTAAATACAAATCTCTTCGATACGATAATCCTCAATCTACATCTTCCATAATTGATACTTTCGGCCGTCAAATTTCTCTACCTTGTATTTGTTTTCTTTTGCTATTGTTGTAGCTCCCACTCAATTAGAAAACCCTCTATAAGTAAATTTGTTACTAGTTGGGGTTAGCACACCGGTTGCATACAACTAATATATCGATCTAAGCATACATGCAAATAAAAGCGGATATTCTATCTAAGAAATACACAAAACAAGTAGAAGAAATACACAAAACAAGAGACATGAATCAACACGATTTAACATGGTTCACCCAATGTGGGCTACGTCCACTAAGAAACAAGCCAATCTATTATTCAAAGCTTTGACAAGATATACAATGAAGATTTACAATCTTCCACACCTCTCAGATGTACATTACTTTCTTTCTCTCAAGATTTTACTTCTTCTCCAAGAATTCTCTCTCTCACAATTATTCTCACAATAATCATCAACTTTTGCAAGTTCTTCTTAATTCTTACTCTATACCCTGGGTTTCATGCTTATATAGGCATATACAAACTTATGGCACTTAGCCATGCAATTACAATCGATAAATATGCTTTAATATTAAAATAGATCTAATTCTCGTGAGTTAATTAAAACACTCACCGAGATGTAACCAACGTCGGTTAGCCCTAATCGATGTCGGTTATTCCTCGCACGACTAATGCCGGTCATAGGTGACCGATGCGGTCCCTTCATAACCAATGTCGATTCATTGTGCTTTCCTACAAGTTTCATATTGCATGTTAATCTAAAGTAATTGAGCTTCACAACTCAACACGCATGCAAGTATGATTGTTGCAAACGATGAGCTTTACGAGTGGAGCGAAGAAAGCAGTGCAACACTCTCCCCAACCATTTAACAATATACCATCTATTAGTGTGAGTTTTACGGTTTAAAAAAATCAAAAGTTGCATCAACAATATGTTAGATAGTTCTACGACCACCATGGACATCCCGGATTGGTCAGATCTTTGGGCAATGCATGATGGTGCTCCCATCTTGGCTCCCATTCGGTTGTGTTTTCATCAAGGGTGCCAAATATAGCTTGTTATGATTTCTTCAGGTGTGAACATACCGATAAAGCATATATGGGAGGATCGGACTACTCTTTAGGTTCGGGGACGTCGATGGCTTACCCCATGTCGGTGGCATCGCAACTCTTATAAAAACCATCCATCCCACGGAACCCAACGACTATCAAATCTACTCTCATGACATCCTCTTACATTCTTAACAACAGGAAGCAACCCATAAGAGATTCTTCAATTATGAAGGCGGCCAAACCGTTTGACATGGGTGTAGGCCACGTGGATGTAAGAGCTGCAGTGGATCCGTTAAATTTGTTAGATTTCAATGTATGTTGCAAATGTTAATATCTGTCATCTATATTCTAACATGTGTTAGAATCAACATGTCGCACTCCACTATGTAACGTCTTATGGCGTAAAGAGACCATGTTTGAATAATAATAATATCATCTTTCAAAATTAAATATTTTAAGTTTCACTTTTGGCACCCACCAATTCTTTTAAAAGGGATTTATCTTGTCCAAGTATTGGTCCTCCCCACACCACAAATGGTGTCTCCCTCCTACAATCAACCAAAATAACATATTTGATGTGAAGGCCCCAATTTTAGTGGTTTAAAAGCTTCGACAGTGTCACTGTCTAACGCGGGTCTCAAGTTCTCAACACAACCGTCCCCGAGGAGATGTAACTAACTGAAGTTGAGCAGATTCCTTACTAAGCCGCGTGAGACAAGTTTTATTAGGCTACGGCTTTCCTTATAATATGCTACGTATCCAGCCCACTGGGCACCGGCCATCACCCATCTAGAAGGAAACGAAACGAAGATTACGTGGCATTGCTTCTCTCTCCGCTAATGCACACAGGGCAAAATAATGCAACTTGCAAGCACTTCTCCACCCCCAAAAACACATTTAAAAAATAGTTTAGTCAACCAAAATAAACCAGGGTAAGTCGTTGGATTAACTGAGCCCTTAGGTAGTTGTGGCTATATAATACTAGCGAGTCGTTGCTGGGTTGTTACACTTCATTCTTTACCCAATTAGGAGGAGTTCCTGTTCAGTGAAGTTCAGGGCGGCGATGGAGAAGAACAAGCTTATGAGGTTGTGGCTCAGTCTCAAAGTAACACTGCCAGAGCGCAGGGGACTGCCATCACACTTCCGCCAAGGCGGCCTAATAAGATCAAAAAGGCAGTCATTGCTTCTATTTTTGAGTCAAGAGTGCTTTTGCTGAGATTTAGGGCCATGTTTAAGGTGGGAATGCCTCCCTCTCACATAGCTGAGAAGAATCCGAGCAGACTTCCGCCAAGGCGGGGCAATAAGATCAAAACAGCAGTTATTGCTTCTATTTTCCTGTCAAGAATGTTTTCCTGCAAAAAACCAAAGAAGCAAATTTGGGGGTAAAAATGGGGCTTTTACTATTCCTCTTCTTCTTTTTCTTGTCATTATTGTTATGATGTAGAATTGTCCATTATATACAGTCATCCGTCATATCAACCCCTGCCTCGCCCCTGCCCCGCCCCTGTTATTGTAAATAGAACTATCTGATGGGCAGTTATAGTTTGTTAGCTTTGTATACATAAAACTTTCTTTCTGTAAGCTACATATTGGGCGATGCGACTTCCCCGGCATTTGTAAATCTGTAAATACAATAATCTGCAGTTGAATTCTGTTCTACTACATTTGGGTTTTTTTGTTTTATTTACCTATGGATTCTGAGCACTCTGTGTTTAGATGAGAAGCTCATTTATTTTCAAATTGATCTATAAATTGGAGTGGATTATCACATAACAATGCTCTCACAGATTTTAAATTTGAGCCCTTGCCCTTCCCTTTCGTATTGCGATTCGGTTATTTCAGATCTGTTTGATCAAGTTTTATTTGTAAATTGTTTTTTAAATCGGGTAACCGTGTGTCGATATTTAAATGGGAAACTAACATACCCACCCCAGAAATAGCGGTACAAACGAAAATTTAGTTACCAAAAATAACAAAGATTCGAACCGGTGACCAACTAGATAAAGCCCGGTTCGTTACCTAAAAAGAGAGATTATCAATATAATACAACCTCCACGAATCTCGAAGAAGGGTTTCAACATATATAACATGAAGATCCCCACACATGGTTGGAAAATCCACGTTTGGAGCGCGCTCGAGGGCAGCTGGAGGGCGTCCGTACGCGCCACCCAGCAATCCCTGCTACTGCCTAGGCCGCCCCGGGTTCCTGTACGAAATTGTCACTTCATGTTTAATTTTTCTATATATATTTGCTGATTTTTTTGGGAAAAACCACCAACCAATTACCACCAACCAATTACTGCAAAATTATTAAAAAAATGTGACAGCTGTATCATCTGTAGTGACAACTGTATCATCCGTAACCAGGACCCAGTTCATATTTTTTTCCATGTGCGCATCTGGGCAAAACGCTCTCTGACGTCACTGGAGAGTGCGCTTCAGGGACTGAATTTTTTTACATGTGCGGGGATCATGAGCGGCTCGCTTCTATGGATGTCTTAAGGTATCTGAGAAAATACAAAAGTTAGTTGTCTTTTCCCAGTTTGGAGATACAGGCGTATATTCTTATGGTTGTATCTTCTTTGGATCTTTCTTTTCGATCTTTTCAATAAAGTATCTGCAAAGATTTCTGTTTTGTTAAGATTAAAGAAAGATGACCTATATAGGCCTCTCTACAAGATAAATTCTGATTTAATGATTTTATAAAAATTGAAAGAGAGATTTTAATTTTTAATTTAATTAATAGTTTTGTAGAAATTAAAAGAAAGATTTTAAATAGGTTATCGAAAAGATAACTCACAAATTTCTCTACGAGATAATACAATTTTATGAAGAATTTCGTACCAAATTGGTTCTATGATTCAGGTTGTAATAAAATTGTTATAATTTTCTTTCAAAATATAATTAAAAATTTACTTTATCGCTTAATTAATATTTGACAAAAAAGAAATTCTACAAACTCTTTTTAAATATTGTAAATTCTCAGTGAGACTCATATTATTGTTAAACCATTTCACAAATATAAGAGAAGATTCTATTATTTACAATTTAGTAATAAAAATTTGTATATACAACTATTGTATTCTATGTATTGTTTGATTATGTATTCAACTCGTGGTTATGTATTATTTTTGAGTAGGCAAATTTTGGGTAGGCAGGGTTCGATTTATTTGATAATTTTTAAAAATCAAATATATATATTTGGTGGAATAGAAACTCCTCAATCATTAACAATCACAATTAAAAATTCTGTCAACTAATTTTCATAATTTCAAATTTAATTAAAAATATTTATACACACCATATTTGTATAATAGTGAAAATTAGTAAGTATCTATTAAACTCAAACCTAATAGAATACCCTGATTACTTTTGATACTTCTCCGACCCACATAAAATTTCATGCCCACCTACGAGATTTGACGGACGTTTTGATTATTTAACTGGCCTGTTCATTTTATAATTATTTGTACATCATTACGTTCGATAAAAGGAATATAGCAAACTCCAAATGAAAAATACTTCCGAGATGGATTTTTTTATTTTAAATATTGGTAAATTTGTTTCCCACCACGTGTTTATTGGGTTTATGTTGTATTATACTAAAGTCAAGCTCATTTATTTATATATTAAATAATCTCGAGGATTGTTTAGATAATTGACACTTTATAAAGTGAAAGAATGTTATGGCAATCATTTTTAATTCTAATATTTTAATTTCTAGAGTTCATTTTTTCTGTTTGAAAGATTTTTAAAAATCAAATTTACATAAAATTGATATTATTTAACACTAATTAATTGTTAATTAATATAATATATTAAAATATTTGTAATAATAATATAAATTAAACCACAATATTTTTATAATGTATTAGAAAAATATTATATTGTAAAATAATGTCATCCCTTCCTTACAATATAATAATAAATAAATAACTTAAAATGAATATCTTTCAATTTGAACATAAATTTGTTAATACAATTTACTTTTAATTCTCTTTAGATATCTTGTAACCTTTCAATTTATGAGGTAAATATCAATAAATTTTATATTTGCACACATTATATATATTTATTTAGGAATATTTAAAAAATAAAATAGTTGTATATTTCTATAATTTTCATTGTATATAAAAAGGTTCGAAAGGAATCTCCATCATACACTAATGACCAAGAGGTAAGGGCTATTCTCCCCACTAGAATGCACATATGCCCATAAAATATTCATGCACTCATCCGATGCAAACATGGCATGCACACTTATATTTCGGTTTTTTCAATTTCATATTTGTTGAAAAACACATTCTCTTTAGTCTGCGAGATTTGAACCTAGGACTTGTTGTACACCAAACGCATGTTCCAACCATGCCGCATGAGAACAGATGTAATCATTTGTTGTTAAACTCATATATTAATAAAATTTGTTAGTTGTGATGTGACAATCGATAGCGAGACCCGCCTGGGCATGCATGTGTTTTATGGGGGCGTGCATTCATAAAGGTACATTTTATCGAGAGTTTAACTTTTGCCTAGCTAAGAAGGGGCTTTAAACTAGTAAAAGTGGGATCGCCATATCAAATACATGTTTAATTAATAGTGCTAAAATAATGATCATCATCATTGAAATCGAATTTGGGCCTTAGATAACACTAAAAAGAGTAGAGCCAGAAATCTTGGCTTTTAACGCAAAGTAGACTCTTTTTTCAAGATATCAAACCTTGTACAACCGCCAAAATGCCAAGACTTTGTAATGATTAGGGCAAAAAAATTCACCAAATTGTATATTTTAGGAGTACCATGTTCTAAAGACCCTATTTTGGCATGGGTGGGAGTACATTGACAAAGTTGTAAATTTTTGTTTTCTATCTTCCATATGCATTTGCTTGAAATTTCAAGGTCTTCAAGAAAATTATTTTGTGTATATTTTATATTCATTATAGTGCATGCGATGTCTCATTAAAGCATTTCCTTGAATAATTCACGTGTTTTGCGTATGGATTCCCTTTTGCGTACATTTCTTATGAAGGCAATGTAAACACCTAAAATTAACTCCACTAATCCTCGTGTACTGCAAAGGTCTGCTAACACCCCTTCATTATCACATCACTATCATACCTTACATTAAATCATTATCCTAAGTCTTATTTCTCCCCATTATATTTACTCCCCATAAATATCATTCTACAACTATTAAATCCTATTTTACCCTCTCCCAAACCACTCAAACCACTTAAAACCAAAATTAAAAAAAAATCAACACCCTATCAATCATTTAACAATATTCCTAACTCGTATAATCTATTCCCAACATATGTCTCGATTTGGGAAGTTGTTTCAACTATTTTCCCGTATTTCCCATCGGATCATTTGGCGATTTATTATTCCCCTTTGGCAATTTGTTGCATTTCGCATTTGCCTCCTCTAATATAGAATTCAAATTGTTGGGAGATAAAAGGAAGCACTCAGACGCCAAACCACATGCCAAACTTGGCAAAGCAAGTCGCTAGACCTACTTGAATCGAGAAAACATTTCGTGAATCATCTGTTGCATTTAAAGGAGAGGCAAAAACCCATATTTGTGTTATCCGAATCCTCTTCTATGCACCAACCTCTTTTACCCATCATCTCAAGTGCACATTTTTAATGACAATCTTCTTATTCTTCCTCATTCACCACCACCTTCTCCTCCTCCAAAGCAGATGGGACTAGAACTCGTGAACCCCTGTTTTGAAACAACGTAGAGAGAAATGTAGCATTTATAATGGAGGTGGTGGATTTTCTCTTCTTCCGAAGCGAAGTCGGTGCCCCTCCGCTTTCGCGCAGTGGTCGGGCCGCTTGTGGGGCCGAACGGATAATAAATTCGATGTCGGCAGAAGGGCTCTTGTGCCAGCCGACAACTACAACAATGCTCTCAATCGCAACCACACGATCGCAAAGAATGTTCTATTTTCTTTTTATAAAGTGTTTATGTAATTAATTAAATAAAATCATTTATATTTGTCTATTTCCTGAGTAAATGATTACTGTTTATTTTATTTTGTTAATGAATGTGTTATATTTTTATCAAAAATTAAATAAATGAACAAAAAGATAGGTAATGTTACCTTTGTTTCTTAGTTAATGTCAAACAGAGAAAATTAGACCGGAGTGAACATGGCCAATATTTCTTCGACCTCTCGGGATTACTAGCGCCCTTTCCATTATTCGCCAGTTGCTACTTGTCCCTCTGCTTTTGGAAAGTTTTTCAAGGATGAATGACAAAGGGACAAGCATTGTTATAAATGTATTGTTGATTAAGGCCATCGTGTTAATATCCATAGTTTCCATAGTATTATTGATTAAGGCCATCGTGCTAAAATCCATAATTTCCGTTTCGAGCGCATTTAGGGCCTTAGCGTTATTGAGAAGTGAGTCTTCAATCGCCACCTTCTAATTTGTTTATGGTTAGTATGGATTTTTTGATGACACAATTTAAAAATATTTTTTTCTACATCATGGACCTTATATTTTTCATCACATCAGATGAGGGTCATGCTTGATTTCAATTCTATTTAGAAATTATGGTTGGATTTCATGGGGGTCAAATACTATCACTCACCTTATCAGATTCCTTAACACTTTAAAGTAGTAAGTTGTAAGAATATTTTATCCAACGGGTAATGGTGTAACAGTTCCTAGGTTTCTCAGAATTGGGAGGTCCAAGGTTCAAATCTTGGCTCCATGTTAATGCGGCCTACTACCGACAATTTGGATAACCTAGTGATAGGGCACCATGATAATGTGGTTTAATTTGTGGGCTCGCTAAGAGCTTAATCTACTATCCTGGATGGTTCCATACCGGTGTGGGTGGTGATACCACAAGGGCTAGGCCCTCTCCCTGGGTAACTCGAGCAAAAAAAAAAAGTTGTAAGAATATTTTGCACTCTTACTCTACCACATCTTTCAAGTTGAGCCACCTTGCGAGTTAGCCTTTGTAATGACAAGTGTTGGAACGTAGACAATGCCTTCAAATTACATATAACCATCCTATTGAATAATTTAATAGAATGAATGAATAAAATTATTATATTATGTATATTCAGTTTATTGAAGTTTGAGTTTTTGTGTGTTTAGTATGTGAAAACTCATATGTACATCATGGAGTCTTGAAATTAGACAGGGGTCAAATCATTTGTGTGATTGTCCTTGCATATGAAATCTATTATTTTCAAAGTTCAAATGAATTAGTTTTTTGAGCTTGTCTATCAAGAAATTATCAAAGTATTTATCAAATCTTCTTTTCAAATTTCCCTACATGCATTAATGGTCTCTAATTTCATAAAAGTCTTTCTTGGCCAAGTATATTTATCTCGTCTCTTGGCTTGGTTTTGCATTGATTCCCGTAACTCTTTACAAAGCAAGAATACTTCATGAGATATTATTTCATTCTTTGTTGCCTCAAATCAATATGCTTTGAACTCTATTTCTTGTGATCTATCTTTCATATGTTAACAAAATGTTTTCCTCTTTGTCTGGTTCATATTGTGTCACCTTGAGAATAATAAGTTGTAGATTTGTTTGATACTCACAAGGTTTTAAAGAGGTATGTTGCATATTGCCTACTATTATTAGAATACTGTCACAAGGTTTTAAAGAGTTCTATTTATGCTGAATATTACCTACTATTACTAGAATACCGACAAACATCTATAGTACAATCTTGGTTACATATTATCAATGTCGATTAAATCTTGTAAATGGAACTTGTTACATATGTGCCTCATAGTCGAATAGATGACGTCCACAAAATAGTTCCATCCCATATTATCCTCTCGTTTGCTTCTCCTCCCTCCAACCCCCTCTTCTACACCCCTTTTCCCCCTCTCATATTTTGCTCCCTCAAAATCAACCTCATTTTAGACTAACCCTTCACATGGCTCACTTCACGTGGGATTGCTGATTCTTAGACCCGAAGAAGAGACTCGTTGGAATAGTTGGTGGGGATGACATTATTTCTTGGAAAACCACCTTGTCTAAAATCTATGACAAGGCCCACGGGTAACCGTAAAATAACATATTTGATGTGAAGGCCCCGATTTACTGGTTAAAAAGCTTCGACACTGTCACTGTCTAAGGCGGGTCTCAACGCAACCGTCCCCGACGAGATGTGAAATCTGGATGTAACTGAAGCTGAGAGCTCTTTGTCATCGACAACACCTGGACCATCCTCACGTGACTCGTTACAAAAGTGGCATGAGCATACAGCCAAAATTACTAACACTTACCTCCACATGTGACTTCACGAGAGACCAACTGGAAGTAGAAATTACTTCAACCTCAGGCGCAGGCCCCACATTCCTTTTTCTAACCTCCGCGCTCGCCCGCCCACACACTAAAATTTTCCCTTTCCCAATCCATGTAAAATTCACTGTTTTTTAATGATTTCTCTGGGAAGGTTTTAATGCTTTCTAAGACTTTTGTCCCCCCAAAAGAATTGTTGAATGATAGCCGCTCTGAGTTTGTGGCATGCCACTGCCGTAAAAGCAAGTTAACCCAATAAAATTACAGGTCATATGCAGAAAAAGGAGGTTAACCATCACAATTTTCAATTGACTTTAAAAAGTGGGTGTGGGTGTGGGTGTGTGTGTGGGGAGGGAATGATCACGGGATTGTACTTTATTACATGAGATTCTAAAACTGAATCCGCCCACAGACTTTGTAATCAGCTCGCCACCTGAACACATGCGCCCATTGTAAATTGTAAAACACATCCATTTGCTTAGTCGGACGACGTTTCAACCAATGAAATTATTCGGTTATAGTTTTGGTGGAACCATCATCATCTTTTATGTTCAACAAATGTAGTGGTCTCGTGACGTGATACCTTTAGAGGCACTAGTACTAACCAACGCTACCCTCCAGGCTTCACTACAAAAAGACTTTCATGGTACTTTTTCCACAAATTTTCAAAAAAGTATTATGAGATTTTGGCTACATTCATCGCCCCAAAATCAAAATAAAAATCACGGGGAATGGCATCGGTATATCTTCTAGTGTGTTTTTTGTGAATGAAGAATATCGTACTGGTAGCAGTTCCATGCGTGGGAGAAGTTATATTGGGCTACGGCTCTCATTATAATATGGTACGTATCCAGCCCACCGGCCATCACCCATCTAGAAGGAAACGAAATGAAAATTACGTGGCATTGCTTCTCTCTCACGCTAATGCACACAGGGCAAAATAATGCAACTTGCAAACACTTCTCCACCCCAAAAATAAATTAAAAAAATACTTTTAAGTCAACCAAAATAAACCAGGGTAAGTGTGTGGATTAACTAAGCCCTTAGGTAGTTGTGGCTATATAATAGTATTGAGTCGGTGTTGGGTTGTTACACTTCATTCTTTACCCAATTAGGAGGAGTCCCTGCTCGCAGAGAAGTTCAGAGCGGCGATGGAGAAGAAAAAAGCTTATGAGGTTGTGGCTCGGCCTCAAAGTAACACCGCTGCAGTGCGGGGATCGCCATAACACTTCCACCAAGGGGGTAATAAGATCAAAAAGGTAGTCATTGCTTCTATTTTTGAGTCGGGAGTGCTTTTCGCGGAGATTTAGGCATGTTTGATCTGCAAACTCTTCAACTTTGGAATTATTCACAAAATCACAATTTAATCGTGTTGTTTACTTTCTATTAGAAAATAACAGAGATAGCTAGTGAATGAAATACTATTGTGTTTAGAATCAACAATTGTAGTAAAGGAAAGAATATAAGCTCATAACACCAACAATTTTATCCTGGAAAACCTCCGATGGTGGAAAAACCAATCGGGAAGGGCAATTGCTCTTTCTTCCCACTTTTATTGGCCAATTCAAATCAACAGGTACAAAATTTACAATAAGTAAGAAAGAGAAGTAGATAATATCTCAACACTTCCTTCCAGCTTGCTTGCTCTGTCCAACACTCCTTTCTTCTACAAAAATACAATTTCCAGCACTAAAACTTCTTGTTCACTTGCTCCCATGCTTCGATGATCTTCTACACTTCTACAATCATGTATTTATAGCCTTTCTCATGTCCTCCCGTGCATTGGAGAATGGGAAAGGTCATGAAGGAGAAGAGGGACAAACATCCTTTCAAATTCGGGGACTATTTGTTGCTTTCAATTTTGTTTTCTCGTCTCGTAATGGCCATGACCGCCGCCCGTGCAGATTGGTGGTTCTCGGGACCACCACCATGGTCAAGCGTCGGTCCTATTACTTAAAAGACAGAACCTCCATTTCATTGTTTTCCTTCTTTGTGCTGATTGTTTCTAATGAAGTAGAGTTATTTCGAGATCCCTATGGATCACACCTCCCCTTCTTAAGAGGCTTTTGGTCCCACAAAAGCTTAGTGGGTGAGTAGATGAGGGAACAATTCCCTCGCTTGCTCCTTCAAGTACCACCGGGCCTCGCTTTAGTGTCTTCCCTTTCGATCCAATTTGCCAAGACTCCGTGGACCTCTTCTAGTCTCTCGACCTTTCGTTGTAGCACTACATCTTCCTCCAATTTGCCTCATGAGTCCAAGACGCAATCCTCAATGGAAGGTAGCCACTGTAGTTCTTCGTCTTCATCCAACATGGATGGCTCATATAGGTGCAAGTTCTTGCAGTTTACTACAAAGTACATCCTCATGAATGATGGCAAATCAAGTCGAAAAGCATTTTCCCAACTTGCTCCAATATGGTGAAGGGCCCATATCATAGTGGCTTGAGCTTATGCTTGATCTTATAGTCTCTCCTTGCTCAAGTAAAGCCAAACTTTGTCTCCAACATGAAGTTTGTGTTCCCTCCTATGTTGATCGTGCCTAGCTTTGTACTTTGCTTGAGATTTTTCTAGTTGTTTTTGACCTTGAGATGGATTTGTTAGATCCTCTCAATGAACTTGTTGGCTCTAATCACCTCTTTGTCTCGTGCATCCTCCTCATCCTGTTGTCCAACTGCTATGTCTAGCGGATTTGTAGGTAGATATCCCAAGCATGCTTCAAATGGTGACTTCATAGTGGATGTGTGTACTGCCCGATTATAGGAATGTTGAATGTAGGCTAAGGACTCGTCCCAAGTCCTTGGGTACTTACTGTTATACCCTCTGATCAAGCGTACCAAAGTCCTGTTTACCACATCTGTTTGTCCATCGTCTCGTGGATGGAAAGTTGTGCTCCTTTATAACTTGGTATCCATCTTGTCCCACAAAGTAGTCCAAAACTTCCCCAAGAACTCTGGAATCCTGTCAGAGACAATAGACTTTGGAAAACCAAAATGCACCCATACATTAGCAAAGAAAAGATCTGCTGCCTCATGTGTTTTTCTGTCTTTTTACATGTCATAAGAATACACATTTTACCTGAATCCATCCACAACAACATAGAGATAGTCATGGCCGTGTTTAGACATAGGTAATTCTCCTACAAAATCCATAGAGATGTCCTCCCACGGACAAGTAGGTGCCGGTAAAGGCATATACAAACCTTCCTTCCTAGTTTTAGGCTTGCTAGTACAACAAAGTTTACATCCACGAATAAATTTTGATACTTCTTCTTGCATGTTGGGCCAATATACATACCTTTGCAAGTGGGCTAGGGTCTTACCAACACCGAAATGTCCCGCTACTTTCGAGGTATGTGCTTCCCTCATCAATAGAAGTCTTTCTTCTTTAGGCACACAAAGTTTCCCCATCGGTAGAGCAGCCCGTCCTTGAGATAACAGTCTTCAATCCCCGTCTTTTCAGCCCCTTGGGACTGCAACTTCTGAAATGTTACCCCAAAGTCTTTGTCTTGGGCATATGCTTCTCCGTAAGCTTCCTTCGTGAAGGGCTCGATATGAGAGATAGTGGCCAAACAGGAGAACTTTTCCTGTGTGGGTGGCCTAGACAACATGTCTACCACCAAATTTGTACTACCTTTCTTGTATTTGATCACTAGATGGAACTGCTGAAGAAACCCCATCCATTTGTAGTGCCTTGCTTGCTGCAATTTAGACTGTGCTTGCAAATACTGGAGAGGTTTGTGGTCAGTGTGCACAAGAGTTTCTTTACCCAACAAATAATGTTTCCATTTTTGTAATTGCTTGAACTAGTGCATACATTTCTTTATCATATACTAAATATCCTTTAATCTACTTTGAAGTGAAGATTTCATAATGATAACGTATGGGTTTACCTCTTGAAGCAATATTGCGCCCATAAAGATAATCACCGGCATATGCCTCTACTTCAAAAGGCTACTGCAAATTTGGAAGAGCAAGTACTGGAGCATGACTAATCTTGTATTTTAATAACTCAAAGGATTTGTCTTGTTCCTTACCCCAGTCAAAACCCTTACTCTTTGCGGCCACTATGTGTAGAGGTGCTGCAATCGCCGAGAAACCTGAATGAATTTCCGCATGTACTGTACTGCTCCCACAAAACTTCTAGTCTCTGTGGCTCTTGTTGGTGTTGGCCAATTTGTGATGGCTTCCACCTTCTTTGGATCCACTCGTAGCTCTCCTCCTCCAACCACGTGCCCAAGATAGACAAGTGACTGTTTGGCAAATTCACATTTCTTCATATTACAAAGTAGTTGTTTCTCCTTGAGAACTTGCAAGACTTGCTGCAAATGCGTTAGATGTTCTTCCCATGTGGCACTAAAAATCAGGATATCATCTAGATATACAATGACACATGAATCTATGAAATCCCACAATACATCATTCATCAATCTCATAAATGTAGCGGGTGCATTGCATAATCCAAAAGGAAGTACTAACCATTCATACAAACCCTATTTTGTTTTGAAGGTAGTCTTCCATATATCCTCCTCCTTCATCCTGACTTGGTGATAACCTGACTTGAGATCCAACTTCGTGAAAAATTTGGCATGCTGAAGCTGGTCCAAGAGATCATCTATGCGGGGAAGTGGATATCGGTTCTTTATGGTGATCTTGTTCAAAGTGTGGTAGTCGATGCACATTCTCCAAGAACCATCCTTCTTTGGCACCATCACAATAGGCGAACCGCACGGTGAGGTGCTTGAACATATCACCCCTTGGTCTATTAGTTCCTGGAGTTGTTTCTTTACTTCAGTACTCTCAAGCAAGGATTGCCTATACAACCCGATGTTCGGTAGAGGTGACTCTGGCAACAACTGAATCTCATGCTCTACTTCCCGTTTTGGTGGTAATCCACTAGGACCTTGAAATACTTCCTGAAAAGACCGAATAATACTATCCAAATCTTGTTTTCCTTGGTTAGAAATCTGAAACTTCTACCCCATCTTGTTTATCCTTTAACAAAAGTAAACAAAACTGATTATGATTTTCCTGAATAAGTTGTTTTGCTTGGTTAGCACTTACCATAGTAACCCGTGTCTTACGCTGGTGTGCCGGATGTTGTAGCTGATCCCATCCTTGACCCATCTATATTGGTTTTCCCTTCTCATAAAGATAACATCCTAACATACAAGTAAGGACTCCCGAATACCACATAAAAAGCATCAAGTGGAATAACGTCAGCTTCAAAAACATCTATATATTGGGAATTTATCCCAAACATGACCTTACATCTTCTTGTTACCTGAATTTCAACACCCTTCTTCACCCAACCCAAAGGATATGGGTGCGGATGCTCGTAAGTCTCAAGACCAAGCTTCTTTACAATCGCCTCAAAATCAAGTTAGATTGAGAAACCAGATCAACCAAAGCATTTACCTTAGTCCTCTTGATCTCGGATTTTGATATGGAATAGTCTACTCATCTCCTCTTTCATTGTCCATGTTGGTGGTCGTGCATCCAAGCCTTTCGTCTACATCGAGTCATCTTTGATTTCCACCCCCCTTTTGTCTTTACAATGTCATGGGCTTCGAGTCCATGGTTCGTTCTTCGAGATGTAACTCGGATGCAACTTCCAACATGTAGCATCGTATGACCATTAATATCACAATTCTTGCAAAAATTCTTGGGATCTTTACAAGTATTTAAAGTAGTGGCATGGCTTGTTTACCTTTCCCTTTCCACTTACTCTTGTTACTTGTTTGCCCATAATCCTTTTTCTCGCTGATTTGTTGACTACTTTATCCTTCGCTCTGCTTCTCCTTGCTTTTTCTCATCATCTATGTAGTATGCTTATACACATGCTTCATTGAGATCCTTGGGCTTTGTGGAGATGACTTTTCTTCGAAGGTGAGTATGAAGTCCTCCCAAGTATTTGGTCAGAATATCCTCATCCTCCAAATCCATGTTCAACAAAATGGCTTTTAAAACCTCCTACAAACTGGCCCGACTAGTAAAAATTATAGTAAATTCTGGATTGCACACTTTGACTTCACCGTCATTTTATATGTGTTTGGTCATGTTTTGTCTGACATAGTTTGTGAAAGTACAAAAACTACAAAAAAGTGGGACATTTAATGATTTAGGTCTTTGCCTTGTCTAAAATAATCGTTTATGGCCAATAGGATAGAAGTTAGCTCTAAGTAATTCCTTAAATTCTTGCCAAGATTTCACAATAGGACGTTTCTTCTTTTCACAAGTAGTTAGATGAGTTTCCCACCAAACTAAAGCATGTCCCTCCATTTTGAGACGAGCAAAGGTGATCATTTGTGCCTAAGTGACATTATGGTCGCTAAAATAGACTTTTATTTGTTTCAACCATTTATCCAAGAATTTCTGCGTCTACTTGTCCTTTAAAGCTTTTGATTTCAACTTTAGTCTCAACTTTAAAAGGAGTATGTTCAGATTTTACCTTTTCTCTCGTGTTAGAAGTCTCTTCGTCATGCTCTTCTCGATAATCTTCCTCGTGGTGACTCTTGCCTATACCAAAATTTTCGGCTAAGCCTCGAACCACTGAGTCCATGGAGTCTTGCTTGACGGAAGCGATCTTCTGCAAATCTGCAAGTTCCTCTTGCCTTCTAAACATCCTATCCATCATGGTCTCCAACATCTCGATTCTATAGACCAAGTTCTCTTCCTCCATTTCTCCCCGAATTCTCTATTTCCACTTCTTTGTAGAAATCTCCGGATCGCAAGGTAAAGCTTTTTTGCCTTTAGATCTTGTCACTGTCATACAAATTCAAGAATCAAATACCACAGTCCTGGATACTTGTTAGCTCTGATACCAAAATAATCTGTAAACTCTTCAACTTTGGAATTATTCACAAAATCATAATTTAATCGTTGCTATTTACTTTACTTTATTAGAAAATAACAGAGATAGCTAGTGAATGAAATACTATTGTGCTTAGAATCAACAATCAGTAGTAAAGGAAAGAATATAAGCTCATAACACCAACAATTTTATCTCGAAAGCCTCCGATGGAGGAAAAACTGATCGGGAAGGGCAATTGCTCTTTCTTCCCACTTTTATTGGCCAATTCAAATCAACAGTATATAATTTACAATAAGTAAGAAAGAGAAGTAGATAATATCTCAACACTTCCTTCCAGCTTGCTTGCTTGCTGCTCGTCCAACACTCCTTTCTTCTACAAAAATACAATTTCCAAAGACTAAGACTTCTTGCTCACTTGTTCCCATGCTTCGATGATCTTCTACACTTCTACAATCATGTATTTATAGCCTTTCTCATGTCCTCCCCGCACCTGGAGAATGGGAAAGATCATGAAAGAGAAGATGGATGAACATCCTTTCAAATTCGAGGTCGTCGCTTTTAATTTTTTTCTCGTCCGTAATGGCTAGGGACCGCCACCCCGGTTGGGCGGCGATCTATAACCGCCACCTGCGCGCAGAGTGGCGACATGTTACTTAAAAGGCAGTAACCTCCATTTCATTGTTTTCCTTCTTTGTCTTGATTGCTTTTGATGAAATAGAGTTATTTCGGATCCCTATGGATCAATGTTTAAGGTGGGAATGCCTCCCTCTCACATAGTTCGAGGAATATGAGCATACTTCCACCAAGGCGGGCAATAAGATCAAAACATCGCTTATTGTTTCTATTTTCTTGTCAGAATGTTTTCTGCAAGAAATCAAAGAAGCAAATTTAGGGGTAAAAATGGGCCTTTTACTATTCCTCCTTCTTTTTCTTGTCATTATTGTTATGATGTGGAATTGTCCATTATATACAGGTCATCTTGTCATATCAACCTCGCGCTTACGCCCCGTTATTTAATGAAATGAAAGAACTATCGATGGGCGATTCTAGTTTGTTAGATTTGTATATATAAAACTTTCTTTTCAGAACCTACATATTGGGCGATGCTTCTTCCCCGACATTTGTAAATCTATAAATACAATAATCTGCAGCTGAATTGAATTTATTGTACTACATTTGGGGTTTTTTGTTTTATTTACTGTGGATTCCGAGTAACTGTGTTTAGATGAGAAGCTCATTTTATTTTCAAGTTGATCTATACATTGGAGTGGATTATCACATAACAATGCTCTAAGAGATTTTAAATTTGAGCCCTTGCCCTTTCCTTTCGTATTGTGAATTGGTTATTTCGTAGATATGTTTGATCAAGTATTTGTAAATTGTTTTTTTAATCGGATAATCGTGTGTCGATATTTAAATGGGAACATACATACCAAGAGAAATAAAGTAAAGATAAACGAAAATTTAGTTACCAAAAATAAGGAAGATTCGAACTCGTGACCAACTAGATAAAGCCCATTGCTTGTATTTAAAAGGAGAAATTATCAATATAATACAACCTCCATGAATCTCGAAGAAGAGTTTCAACATATATAACCCGAGCGGCTCCGCTTCTATGGAAATTACTTGACATCGGACTGTTTTAAGGTATCTCGAGAGAATACAAAAGTTAGATGTGTCTTTTCCCGTTTGGAGATCCAGGGCGTATATTCTTATGGCTGTATCTTCTTTCGATCTTTCTTTTCGATCTTTTCAATAAAGTATCTGCAAAGATTTCTGTTTTGTTAAGATTAAAGAAAGATGACTTATATAGGCCTCTCCACAAGATAAATTTCTCGATTTAATGATTTAATAAAAATTGAAAGTGAGATTTTAATTTCTAGTTTGATTAATAATTCGCAAAAATTAAAAGAAAGATTTTAAGTAGGTCATGGAAAAGATAACTCACAAATTTCTCTCAGTAATACACTTTTATGAAGAATTTTGTACCAAAATGGTTCCATGATTCGTGGTTGTAATAAAATTGTTGTAAGTTTCTTTCAAAATAGAATTTAAAATTAATTTAACTCTTGTGTAGTTAATATTTGACATTTTTTTTTTTTACAAAGTCTTTGTAAATCGTAAATTCTCAAGTGGGACTAATATCATTTTAAAACCATTTGACAAATATAAAAGAGATTCTATTATTTATAGTTTGATAATAAAAATTTGTATATACAACTATCGTATTCCTTATTCTAAAGACCTTAGTTAAGCATAAGGTATGTATTATTTAATTATGTATTGAATTTAGGTTTATGTATTATTCTTGAGTAGGTAGATCCCCGGTAGGTAGGTTGGGATTTATTTGATAATTTTTAAAATTGAAACTCCTCAATCCTTAATAATCACCACTAAAAATTCTGTTAACTAATATTTATAATTTCAAATTTAATTAAAAATATATATACACACCATATTTATATAATAGTAAAAAAAAAAAAATAATTATCTATTAAACACAAACCTAATAAAATTCCCCGATTAATTATGATACTTCACCCACCCACATAAAATTTCATGCCCGCCTACGAGATTTGACGGTGTATTTACCAATGTAAAACGTGACAACATTTTGATTTTTTAACTGGCCTGTTCATTTTATATTATTTGTACACCATTACCTATGTTCGAGAAAAATACCTATTTGAGATTTGACGGTGTATTTACCAATGAATAAGGCAAACTCCAACGGAAAAATACTTCTGAAATGGATTTATTTTTTAAAAAATATTGGTAGTTTTTTTTTCCCACCACGTGTTTATTGGGGTTATGTTGTATTATACTAAAGTCAAGCTCATTTATTTATATATTAAATAATCTCGAGGATTGTTTATATAATTAACACTTTATAAAGTGAAGTTATGGCAATCATTTTTTAATTCTAATATTTTAATTTCTAGAGTTCATTTTTTCCTGCTTGAAAGATTTTTTAAAATCAAATACATAAAATTGATATTATTTAACATTAACTAATATAATATATAAAAATATTTTTAATAATAATATAAATTAAGGCACAATAATTTTTATAATGTATTTTAAAGATGTTATATAAAAATTATAGTGTCATCCCTTCCTTACAAAATAATAATAAATAAATAACTTGAAATTAATATCTTTCAATTTTAACATAAATTTGTTAATGCAACTTACTTTTAATTGTCTTTAGATATCTTGTAAGCTTTTCAATATATGAGGTGGCAAAATTATTTTAAGTGGTTGTAAATTACAATTTTGTATATCTAATTTTTCATAATTTTTAAATATGAATATCAATTAATTTTATATTTACACACATTATATATATTTATTTAGGAATATTTAAAAAATAAAATAGTTGTATAATTCTATAATTTTGACTTTGTATATAAAAAGGTTTGAAAGGAATCTCCATCATACACCGACAACCAAGAGGCGAGGGCTATTCTCCTAATAGAATGCACCTATGCCCATAAAATATTCATGCACCCATCCGATGCAAACATGGCATGCACACTTATATTTTGTTTTTTTTTCAATTTCATATTTGTTGAAAAACACATTCTCTTTAGCTACGAGATTCGAACCTAGGACTTGTTGTACACAAGCGCACGTTCCAAACCGTGTTACATGATAATAGATGCAATCATTTATTTTTAAACTCATATATTAAAAAAAATGTCGGTTGTGATGTGACAACCGATAATGAGACCCGCCTGTGGAATGCATGTGTTTTATGGGGGTGCATTCATAAAGGTACATTTTATCGAGAGTTTAACTTTTTGCCTAGCCAAGAAGGGGCTTTAAACTAGTAAAAGTGGGATTGCCATATCAAATATATGTTTAATTAATAGTGGTAAAATAATGATCTGTCATGGTCGAAATTGAATTTGGGCCTTAGATAACACTAAAAAGAGTAGGGGCGAAGTAAATCTTAGCTTTTAATGCAAAGTATAATCTTTTTTTCAAGCCAATATCAAGTCTTGTAAACAACCACCAAAATGCTAAGACTCATGGGTGCACGGGGTTCACTTAGTAAAATTATGGTAAAGATTCAAGGGTATTAAATAATAAAAATTCACCTAATTACTCAATTTTTAATATTGTATATTTTAGGAGTACTATTTTTTCCATGTACCTTACTTACTTACGATTTTTCAATTACAATTTTATTTACTTTTTATTTCTGATAAATATATTATATTTTTCACTCAATGTTCATTATCACATCACTATCATATCTTACATTAAATCCTTATCCTAAGTCTTATTTCTCCCCATTATATTTACTCCCCATAAATATCATTCTACAACTTGTTAAATCCATTTTACCCTCTAAAACCCCTAAACCATTCAAACCACTTAGATACCAAAATAAAAATAAAAAAAATAAAATCAACACCATATCAACCATTTAACAACATTCCTAACCCGTATAACCTATTCCCAAACATGCATCATTCGTAAAAAAAACAAATGTCTCGATTTGGGAAGTTGTTTCAACTATTTTCCGTATTTCCTGGATCACTTACGATTTATTATTCCCTTTGTTGACATAAAACTTATATAAATGTGTTCAAGCCTTCATTTTGGGTTAGCTTCCTCAAGATGGGCTTGGATTATGATAGACATCGCTCAAGGCATTCATATTACAATATTTTTGTATTATATCCCTTTCATCTAGTAATATTCAACATGTCTATTCTTCAACTCTTGGAGGTCATTCACACATCTAGAAATTCAACTCAACAAATCTTCTGACATCTACAGTCTTCCTCTCTCGGGTACTATCATTTTCTCAGCCTTATATATCATTTCATATAAGGTAAGTGTCTTCCTCTTGTTTTATTATCTCATTCATTCATCATTTACAAGCCTTGATCAATTCATTCTCGTTTATTATCAACCTGTACACTTACAACAAATCATCATCGATTATCCTAATCGCCGACAATTCAAATCAAATCATCGACTGATCATCCTCAATCGGGAGTGATTCCTATCTGTATGACCATTTAACCAAAATATTTTGACATCCATCCATGATCTCATCTTAGCCACCACTTTGCCTTTACGCAAGTGTTTGTCTAGTCATATCAAGATCCTTTGAGCCATCTTTAGCACTCTATCAATTATCTAAATAAAATCTATCATCTTGCTCACCTTTGTGAGTACACAACCATCTACATCCTTGCTCCTTTGAGCCATTTTGTGATCCTAGACTCCTTTGGATAAGGTATCACCATCGACCATCATCATATAGCCGTGGACCACATCATCCCTTTTACCTTTGCATTGTTGGTTATATCATTTGTTTTATCATTTTATCTTATCATTATCAAGATTAATTTCTTGAACGCGGATTGACATCCTTGCAAGGAAGTCCATTGACTTTCGGGACTGGCCTTTTCAAGAAATCTACCATATATCTATCTAATCCCATCTTTTCTTAGTGTTTATGATTAGTAGTTCCTCCATCGGTGAAAGAAGGAAGGAGCTTTCATCTTGGATCATCGACATCAATCAACCATCATCACATCCATCTCTATGGGTATCGTAAACCCCGCCATCTTTCTCGAGGTTTTTTTTTATTATTTCACTTCATTAATTTAAAGTAGAAAGTAAAAACATCTCTGAACATTCTGGCACACTGGTGGGACCTTAGTCCCCTTTTTTTCATTTCAATTTTTATTAAAATTCATTTTTGGCCTTTTGCTCTATAATCATCATGATGGATCAAATAAAACTAATGATTGGGTGAATCACCTACTGATTTATCAATCAATCGATGATCGATGTGATTTTTTTTTTGATTACTTAGTCAGTCAACCTCTAACATCATTTTTTTTTTTTTTTGTCTTCTGCTAACTTTTTGTAGGTTTTTTCTCTAGAGGCTTTTGTTGCTTTTGCTTACTTTTGCATTGCTAAAAAAATAAAAATTTAAAAAATTAAAAAAGGAAGCATTTTTAGGTGTGTTTTTCTTTTCTTTTTGTTTTTAAGCATCATTTTTTTTTTTTCCTCATCAAAATCAATCTTTTTTTGGGATTAAAATGAACCTTGCATCCTTCTTGATCACATAGATTAATTATAGATTAATTTATTGCATTCACTTAATCTTCCCTCACACACAACCAAACCACATCAAATATCAAATTTGCATCAAACATTCCTACCCAAGTGATAACTATTGGGATTTCATCACCCAATAGGAAATCGACTTGGTGTTCTAGCCGAGTATAAACAACTAGTTTTGGTATATTGGCTAAGCACCTGACTCCCTTATCATTTGTGGGACCGTGAAGTGAGGGGTAGGCCCCAATACAGGCCCCGTATCAGCACCAACACATATTTGGGCCTCACGTACCTTGGGTATATCGAGGACTCCAACCTTAAACAAACCTAAAACCAGCCTTAGAACAACCATATCATTAGGTTCCCTCTGAGCCTCTTCCTCCACATATAAATTTTAATCAAGATAATTAAAATTCTTTTGCTTGACTTGTCTATTACATTTGTAGCTCTCTTAGGGATTTTTTGTATCATCATCAGTTTAACTATCATTTAATATGGATCAACCCTCTACATCAACATATTATTTTACCCCTTATGCTTCATTTTTACAATCATCTTCATTCATCCACTTCATCTACATCTTTTCATCCCAATCAATTTCAAAACATCCCCTACATAGGATCTAATCCTTATCAATCTTATCAACCTATCACATCCCACTCAACTTCACTTAGCTCTGACATTTCCCAGAGCCATCTAGACCACCATTTTGTCCCCTATGGAACCTCTACCTTTCAACCAATCATACAACCCTACAACAACCCCATCCAACAACCCTATGACTATCCTTTACATCCAGATTACTTCCAAACTATCACTCCTCATCCCATGTCAAGTGTATCCCATCAATCAATCCTTTCCACATCCCCTCCTTCATCACAATCTCATCAGAATCTTAACATCCCCCATATTTTATCCAATCAACCTATCTGACTTCAATACCTTTTCAATACCTCAGACATCCCAAACCTATACACACATCCCTACTCAGGCCCAATCAACCCCTCTCATCAACAACAACAACATATTCAACATTTTCCACATCTCCCCACATCCCTTTATCACAACCTACTCTACAAACAATATCCTCTCAAAATACCCCTTATCAACCCCACATCAAGCCCATCCACAAAAAAAACCATCATACTCTCACTATCATCAATCAAATCAATCACATTCTCATCCACACTCACATGTTAATTCCTTCACATCTAATCCTACAAATGATCCATGCAAGCTTTTAAATATATTAGAAAATTTGGAAGCCGCTACCAAGGGACCAAACACATCCTCACTTATGATCAGGTTTGTAATGAACCCATCCATCCATCAATACCATATAAGCCTTATCCTCCACATTGGAATTTCTTGAATTTACCATGTTCCATGGCCAGGAGGATCCTCAACAACACATACTATCCTTTAGACACTCATGTTATCTCATCATCCATGATCAAGATCTCTTCTTAGAACCTTTCCTATGTCACTAGCAAGACTTGCCTTGGATTGGTACAACTCCCTCCCTCGACACTCTTTATTCTCTTTCACTCAGCTAGCCATGTTATTTCTGATCACTTCACTATAAATGTTACTCATAAAATCACCATTTCTGACCTTTCTACCATCAAACAATCTGAAAATGAATCCATTGTTGACTTTTTCACTAGGTGGAAAAGCATTATCAATCAATTGACCTTCTCACTACCTCAATCAGAACTAATTGAGTTGTTTTCTTGATCATGTTCCCATCACATCTCATCTATCCTCCTCTAGATCCACACATTCCAGAATTTTGATGAAGCCTTCACCATGGCTAAAATGAAATCCAAGCCCTCAAAGAAGGTCATCTTGATCCTCAATCTACACATGTCCCATGATTCTCCTAGGTCTTCCTATGAGCTAGATGAAACTACCACACATGATTCCATTACTTGTCTTCCTGACCCAACACCCTCGATAGATTCAATCCATATAGATATTGCACATCCTTGAGTCACATCATCAACACTATTACATATGATCTTCCCCATGAGGAGACCCTTTCATCACCAATGCTTCCTCTTGAAAACTCAAAATCCCCTGGATCCTCTTTTCGATAATCCTCACACATCGATATCACCTTGTGTCCATTATCCAATCATCCATTACCTCCTTACAACCCTTAGACTCCACCTGGAGACCATTACTAAGGAGGCATTCATAATCAAATATCTTGACATCCAACCATATTTTTAAACTAATCAAATAATTGGGTAACTCACATAAATATAACCCACCTCAATCATGTCTAGAAACAACATCTCCCTCATCTAAATTAGACCCAATCCTATCCCTAGATACTCACTTACCATCTAGTCTGGAACCTTATCCTGAATCAAACACTATATAATCAAATACCATCACATCCATGACCTCACCCTCATCATCTGACATGAGACCCTCTCCTCTATCTAAATAAACATTACAAAATCAAAACCTATCACATCCACAACCTCATCCTCATCATTTTCGTAAAACCAATCCTTTACCTAAAATCGACATTACAAAATCAAAACACACATCATCTAGGGTCTCAACTTTACCATCCATTTTGGGACCCCATCCTTTATCACAATCTAAAAATATCACATCTATAGTTCCACCCTCATCATCTATTTTGGGACCCCATCCTTTATCTCAATATCATATCACACATCCGTACCCTATCTCATCCATAATCCATCCCTCCTCATCCATTTTGGGACCTCATCCATCATCCAATTTTATCAATCCCACATCCTATCCCATCCTTGGATCATATCTCTCTTATCAACCTCACAACACCCCTATGATGTTTCAACACCATATGACATCCATGCATCCACCCCCATCCAAAAATAAGATGTGTCCTACCAAGCATTCTCGTAAATCAAAATCAAAATCAAAATTATTAATCAAATCCCCAAAAGGGACTTACATTGACATCCTTGAGAGGCTCATGTAAGCTTCTCTTATCACATTACCACCCATCAAAACACCCAATCCACATACTCAGAAACCCGCATGGTATGATCAAAACAAAACTTGTGCCTACCATAGAAGCCCATGTCATAACACAGAGAGTTGTAAAGCACTTAAAGCCATAATCCAATGACTCTTCCTCATCAATGATATTCTCCTAGAAGAAGACCATCCTAAGCCATCATCGATATCATCTACACCTCCACCCTTGTCAAGTTTCTCACAATGACATCTGTAGGTCAAGGGGGACATCCTCAAATCTGTATTATCAAACCTTTTTCAAACATCTCTTCAACACCTTCCATTGAAGGTCTCTCAATCTTGTCAATGTCCACACTTTCCTTAAAGGTATCTCAATCTCATCAACATCTACACCCAAGTCATGACGATGATGTCCTCACCGACATCTGCAGGACAAGGGGTCATCCTCAATCAGATCTTCTCAAAAACATTTCTCATATGTCTTCTCATCACCTTCCATTGAAGGTCCTCATCTCAAATTAGTACATGGTTCACCCACCCATGTGAACCTAGAATCATCATACATGAAGAAAAGGAAAAATCAAAATTTTCATCATCTACCCCTCCTCATCAATTGTCCTCTCATATCCCATCTAAATTTTCAATGGATCCTTTGTCAAAGGGATCCTTTATTTACCATATACTCAATCAATCAAGATCAAAATTTCATCATCCTAATCTAAAAGATATTGTTCCTTTTAGCACATGTTATCTCTATCCACATGTCATGCTAGGGGGACTCCTCTCTACTGAGAATTTGAAAGTCTTACCTTACACACATCCCCTAGTTCATCTTCACCAACCTATCCTATCAATCCAATCAAAATGTCACTACTCTGGAAAGGAGTAAATGTGGAAATTTTCCCCTGATTGGATCGGTCCATATAGCATGGGTTCAACCTTGAATCCCTTGATGGTACACCTGAAAAGGAACCTTGAATTCCTTATGGCCTTTCTATTATTAACACATCAATCATCATGATAGTAGTCACATCAAAGATCTTATTCCACCATCAACAACTAACCATCTTATCATCGTAATGATTTGAAAGAATGTGGTTTTCATCACTATCCTCAAAACCTTAAAGATGAGCACCATGGATCTATTCATCACATCTTTCACATGGAAAAGTTCCTCCTTAGCAGGAACCCCACAATCATTACATTCATCTACCTTGTCTACCAACCAAAGACATGTCATGGGCACATATGTGTAGGTCATGTACACATTTCTTCTCCCCTCAAAAAGTCTATTAGGTTTTCCTCAACTCAAAATAAATTCAAAAATACCTATGGATGCATTCTTATAAAAATAATAGACTAGATCCCTCAAAGGACAACTATTCAAAAAATAAAATCATATTATCAAAAATAAAAGTAGATTGATCCTCAAAGGAAAATCTACCCATCAAAATCATAGATCGATCCTCAAAGGATGGCTATCTCTATAAAAAAAATAAAAAAAAGTCAAAATTATAGACCACTCCCTCGAAGGATGGCTACCATGTAAAAAGGCTTCGCATCGATCAAGCCTTCAAAAAAAGTAAAATATCAAAAGCATCCTAGGAAATATTCCTACATTGATCAACTTTCCCATCAAAGAAAACTTCCCACATTGATTAGTTTTCAAAAAAAATAAAATGTATAGTTGGGGCATTTCTCTATGAAACCATTGAAAAAGGAGAACCTCTTTCCCATACAACCTACACATTAAACCCTTCTTTCATGTTTAGGAAGGTATACATTTCACTTTCATCTATATCAAGATCCTACGTGTGACTACCCATTGTTAGTCATTTGTTAACATTTTTATAAGGCCAAAAGTGCAAGTGCCTTCACTATATTGTTTCCCATCACATATGTATCAAATCCAGTATAAAGAAATCATTCCATGTTTTATTCTTAACCATGGTTAAGACACATTTTGACAAACATTAAAATCACTTTAAAATCAATATCAAATAACACATCATATCTAAAACATAACTTTTAGCAATAACACCATTTCAACCTTACATCACATCAACATCTATCAATATATATCATATCATCATATTATAAATATCAACAACATACCCAATCATACATCTCAACATATCCATCGATATGCATAAAAAATGCATCAAGACCACACTTACATCAAAAACATCACATTTTAAAATATCATTTCTCAAATTTGTCTCCTTCAAATCACTACCCCTAGTCACTATAAGGACATCTATCTAGTCCTATATCAAGGACCTTTTCACCATTAGTCATGTCTATAGGATATGAAACCTTTGGCTTCTCTATCACTTGACTTCCTGATCTCGTAACCCACCTTTGTGGCAACATCAATTTATGGTCCTTTAACCTCATCAAATTATCATTTCATCATCTTTCGTCATCAAAAGTCATATGTCTATAGGACATGAACCCTTTGGTTCCCCTATCACTTGACTTCTTGGCCTCGTAAGCCCCTTTGTGGAAACATCAATTTTTGGTCCTTTGACCTCATCAAATTGTCATTTCATCATCTTTTGCATCGTTAAAGTCATATGTCTATAGGACACAAACCCTTTGGTTCCCCTATCACTTGAATTCTTGGCCTCATAAGCCCACCTTTGTGGAAACATCAATCATCGGTCCTTTGACCTCGTCAAAAACATCCTATTTTTTGAACATCGTTAAGTCATATGTCTATAGGACATGAACCCTTTGGTTCCCCTATCACTTGATTTTATAATGGAACCCATCTTGTTTCTATACCTCATCTTGGGGCATCATCTCTCATCTTCCCATCCTTACATCTTTCCATCTATCTCTTTCAAACTCATGATCGATTCCCTTTTAGGTCATCAATCCCTAGTTTGAGGGGGAGAACCTCATCATATAATTATACATCTTTCACATCTTTATCTATTCATATTTTTTTTTCTGTGGATTTCCTACACTAAAACCACTCAACAAAAAGGGGAAAATGTAGACACCTAAAATTAGCACCGATAATCCCATGTATCTGGTCGCATCCACTCATTATCACACTCCCTTCATTATCACATCACTATCATATTATCACATTAAATCCTTATCCTAAGTCTTATTTCTCCCCATATATTTACTCCCCATAAATATCATTCTACTAGTAAAATCCTATTTTACCTCTCCTAAACCACTCAAACCACTTAGAAACCAAAATCAAATAAAAAAAAACAAAATCAACACCCTCTCAACCATTTAACAACATTCCTAACCCATATAACCTATTCCCAACATACATCCTTTTCAAAAAAAACAAATGCCTCGATTTGGGAAGTTGTTTCAACTATTTTCCCATATTTCCCGGATCATGGTGATTCCCTTTATTGACATAAACTTATATAAACGTGTTCTAGGCCTTCATTTCAGGCTAGCTTCCTCCAACTTCTGGGCTTGGCTTATTACAGACGTCGATTAAGGCATTCATATTACAATAATTTGTTATATTATATTCATTTTCATCACAATAATATTCAACATATCTCTTCTTCAGCTCTTGGAGGTCATTCACACATCCAAGAATTCAACTCAACAAATCTTCTAACATCTACAATCTTCCTCTCTTGGGTAATATCATTATCTATCTTTATATATCAAGTCGTATAAGGTAAGTTCCTTCTTCTTGTTTTATTATCTCATTTATTCATCATTTACAAGCTTCAATCAAATTTTTAATTCCATTTGGTTTATTATCAACTGTACAGAATCTTCTACAAAAATCGCGGTGATTCTCCTAATCGCCAATGATTTCGGCCCAAAATCTAATTCATCCATTCGATGATCTATATGTTAGACCACTTAACACATCATCCTACCCTTTTGACATCCAAATCTCAATCTTAGCCACCACTCTACCTTTGTAAGTGTCTGTCTAGTCATATCAAGCTCCTTTGAGCCATCTTTAGCACTCTATCAATTATCTAAATCAAATTTATCATCTTGTCTCACCTTTGTGAGTACATAAACATCTACATCCTTACTCCTTTGAGCCATTTTGTGATCCCTAGACTCCCTTTGGATCAGGTATCACCATCATACCATCATATAGCCATGGACCACATCAATCCCTTTGCCTTTTCATTGTTGGTTATATCATCTGTTTTATCATTTTATCTTATCATTATCAGATTAATTTCTTGAACGTGGATTGACATCCTTGCAAGGAATTCCATTGAATTTTGAGGACTGGAATTTTCTAGGAAATCTACCATATATCTATCTAATCCCTTTTTTTAATTATTTTACTTCATTAATTTAAAGTAGGAAAGTAAAATAATATTTGAACATGCACTTATAATGACATCTTACAAAATTCGGCTATCCATGAAAAATTGGGCATCAACAACTACAATACAAACATTTTCCGCCATTATGTGTTGACATGTGTCAATGCCCTATCCTAAAACTCTCATTTTGACACAGTTGGGAGGATTTTAAAAACATTTCAAGGTCGAGATAAAATTTCAATTCCTCTAGTACCAACCTAATATTCATAGCCTTTTGAAAAGGCATTATAACTAGACATTAACTCGTAATTACACTCAACAACACTCCCACTTGAAAGAAAGCCTTGAGTTATGATGTCAATCTTTTGTTTGGGAAAGGGAACAAGGTTACAAAGGAACAAACAACAAAATTTCAATCTGTCACTCTCTATAGAATAATCAACACAAACCCATAACTTTCAATCGCTACTCAAAACAGGAGCTCTTTCCAAGTTGTACACCTACCTTGCTCTTCATCACTCCCACTGGAAGGTAAAATTGGATCAAAGCTACAAATATTTTTTCTCACACGAATCAAGATGTTAAGAAGGAGATTAAAACAACAACACAACTTGAAATGTATCATCCTTATTCTAGACATGCACTCTTTGAAGGCTACAAAAGTGACTACAACATACACTACAAAGGCATAGTTACCCAATTAAAATTTCTGCACCCTTTGTCTTTGTGCAAACACAATTAGGAAAGAGCAATATATGCATCACGGTTTCATCAAATAGTTCACATTCACTATTCTAAATCTCCTATTTTGGTATAAGTTGGGAGGATGATGGAAAAGGTTGTGGAGTTTTCCTTTACACTTGCCAATTTCATTTTTCATAAATGTTCCAAGGATTTTTCAACAAACCCATTTTATTCATATCCTACGATCAATATAGTCCATGAGGCCATATTTCTCGTAGGAATTTAGTCAAATAATTTGCATGTCAATTACGTGTTTCCACATTTTATGAGAACGCACATGCACACACATGAGTATAAAAACTATAACATATACTAAAATTATCATCCCATCTCCATCATGCTTTGGTGTATTTTCATGCTCACTTTCAAAGCTCCTATTTTAAACAAGTTGAGACTATGCTAATGACACTGAACCGATTGCATGGCCACAAGTTGGTTGCATTTGGTGAAACTATAAAACCTCTATATTACAATTATTCAAACTAAGGGTAATTTTTTTTTATCAAATCATTGATTATAGTTAATGCATTAAATGAATTTAACATACAACAATTGAATTCCATCATACAAGAGTTTATAAAATCCCTTAAGTTATCTTATGCTGAAATGAGTAACATCATTTACAACAACCGCTGAATTATTCTAGCATTAATTAATGTTAGAATCCATCTAGACAAGATATGATAACCATGTGCA